>JACAXG010000317.1:173423-197868 GCA_018881555.1 Amblyornis subalaris
AGGGAAGCAGGGCCGGGAGCAGCTGGAATGGGATGAGGAGGGAAGCAGGGAAGCGGCACTGGGAGCAGCTGGAATGGGATGAGGAGGGAAGCAGGGCCGGGCCGGGGCCGCGGCCTCTGGCAGCCGCCGGAGCGGGAGCCGGGAAAAGCCATTCCAGGGATTTGGCCGCGGAGCAAAGCCCCGGCCGCGCTCCCGGGATTTGGCGGCGCTCCAGGGATCCGCGCGCGCTCCGGAGATCCGGCACGGGCTCCAGGGATCCGGCCCCGCGCTCCCGGCACGCTCCGCGGCTCGCCACGGACTCCGACGCGCTCCAGGGATCCGGCCCCGGCTCCCAGCACATTCCAGGGATCTGGACGCGCTCCAGGGATCCTGCCCTTGGCTCCCAAATGCTCCAAGGATCCAGACCTTTGCTCCAGCCACGCTCCAGGGATCCGGACGCGCTCCAGGGATCCAGCCCTTGGCTCCCACCACAATCCAGGGATCTGGACGCGCTCCAGGGAATCAGCCCTTGCCTCTGGACACGCTCCAGGGATCCAGCCCTTGGCTCCAGGGATCCACCCCTTTGATCCCAACACATTCCAGGGATCCAGCCCTTGGCTCCAGGGATCCAGCCCTTTGATCCCAACACATTCCAGGGATCCAGCCCTTGGCTCCAGGGATCCATCCCTTTGATCCCAAACACTCCAAGGATCCAGCCCTTGGCTCCCAACACACTCCAAGGATCCGGACACGCTCCAGGGATCCATCCCTTGGCTCCAGGGATCCATCCCTTGGCTCCAGGGATCCGGGATCGCTCCAAAGTCCGCCCTTTCCCCCCCGGGACGTGCCCCACGGTGCTCCCGGGAAAAGCCGTTCCCGAGGGATGCAGAGCCGTGGATCCCGGTCCGCGCACGGAGCCAGGACATTCCCGAGGGATGCAAGGATCCCAAAGCCCCTCCAGTCCTGCCGTCCCGGGATGCTCCAGCCTGGCCTCGGACACTCCCAGGGATGTCCACGGAATCATGGACTGGGTTGGGTGGAAGGGATTTCAGGATGATCCCATTCCAACCCTTCCATGGGCTGCGATGATCCTGCTATCCCAGGATGCTCCCGGGACGCTCCCAGGGCTGGGGCAGCCCCGGCTCCTCCGGGAATTCCATCCCATTCCCAGGCAGGAATTCCTGCCCCACATCCCGTGGAACCATKGGAAGCCATTCCCTGCCTCCTGCCCCTCCATCCTCATCCCAAATCCCTCTCCAGCTCTCCCGGATTCCCTGGAAAAGGCCCTGGAAGGGGCTCCAAGCTCTCCCMGGAGTTTCCCTTTTCCAGGYGAACATTCCCAGCTCTCCCAGCCTGGCTCCAGGCCTTGGAATCCAGCCAGGATTCCCAGGATCAGCAGGGAAGGATCCTGCCGGGAGCRCCAAGCCCTGGGCTGGGAAGGAGAATCCCAGAATCCTGGAGAAGCTTTGTCCATCCCAAAGCATTCCCAGGGAAACTCCTGGGATGCTTCGGGTGGGAAGGGACCTTCAGGCTCATCCCATTCCAACCATTCCAAGGGCAGGGACACCCTTCCCGCTATCCCAAGCTGCTCTGACCCCGGGGCCGGGAACGTTGGGAATACTCGGGGCGGATGCGTCCCTCCGGCAGCTCCGGAGCCTCCGGAGCGTCCCGGGCCCTGCCAAGGAGGAGATTGTTTTGTTCCAGAGTTTTTCCAGGAATCCGAGCCGGGCTCGGAGCTGTTTTTTGGGACAAGTTGTGCTCCTGGATGAGGGCAGAGGAATCCAAAGGGTCATAAAATCCGGGAGGCCTGGGAGGGAGGGGGAGAAGGGATCGGACTCGGAGCCGACGGAGCAGCCGTTCCCGATCCCGGAGATTCCCCGGGAAGAGGCAGAACGCCGGGAAGTGTCGCCACGGGAAAAGGAATTCCCACAGGGAAGCTCCTTCCCAGGGCAAATCCTTCCCGGGATCATCCTTGCCCTGCTCCTGCCTTTTCCCAGGAATTCCCAAACCTTCCCGGCTGGCTCTGGAGGTGGGATTTGAATCCCTGGAATTCCCTCGGGATCAGCTCCCTGCGCTCGCCCCCGCTGGAGCTGCAATGCCAGGGATTGTCCCACAGGGAATGGGAGGATTCCCACAGGGAATGGGGTGAATCCCACGGGGAATGGGAGGATTCCCACCGGGAACGGGGTGATTCCCACAGGGAATGGGAAGATTCCCATCGGGAATGGAGTGATTCCCACAGGGAACAGGAGGATTCCCACAGGGAATGGGAGAATTCCCACCTTCCCTGCTCCAAATCCCACCAAAACCAGCCAGGCCGCGCTTCCAACTCCGGCTTTCCCGGATAAAATCATCCCAAGGGAGYGGGATCGGCCAGGCCTTGGATTTGGGATTATTTGGGATTTTTCGGGCTGGGAATTCCCACCAAACTTTGGGAGCGGTTTGGGAGTTGAGCAGCTCCTTCTGCTTTTCCCTGGAGCACAACTCCCTGGAATCCTGGAATTGCCGAGCTCGGAGAAGCCCTCGGAGCTCGCCGATCCCAAGCCCTCTCCGGGCGCATTCCCATCCGCAGGGAATTCCGATCCCCGGGGGATCCCAACGCCCGGATTCCGTGCCGGGGAGGGAATTCCTCCCGACCTCCAAGCCCGGGATGCCGAATTCCATGCCCGGCTCTCCCGGCCGCCTCCGCGTCCCGGGAAAAGCGGGAACGAGGGCGCCGGGGCCGTTTTCCGCTGGAATTTCCCGGCAGCTCCGGCTCCTGCTCCAGCCGGGCCGGGATCCTCCCACATGACGAGAGCTCCAAGGAATCCGAGCGGCACCGGAGGCGCCTCCGCCGCTCCCTCGGGACGCGCGGCTCCGGCAGCGGGATAGCCCTGGATAGCCCCGGGATAGCCCTGGATAGCCCTGGATAGCCCTGGATAGCCCCGGGATAGCCCTGGATAGCCCTGGATAGCCCCGGGATAGCCCCGGGATAGCCCCGGGATAGCCCCGGGATAGCCTCGGGATAGCCTCGGGATAGCCTCGGGATAGCCCCGGGATAGCCTCGGGATAGCCTCGGGATAGCCTCGGGATAGCGCGCGGATTCGGGGCGAGAGAGCTCGGAAAAATTCCGTAAAAATCCATGAAAAGAGAGGACCCCCCCCCCTCCCGCTCCCGGGCTGTAAATCGGGAATGAGCCGCGGCCGCAGCCAAACCAGGAATCTTCCCAAAATATCTCCCGGACGTTCCGAGCCAGAGCAGACTCTGGGTGGGATCCACATCCCGAACTTTCCCCTTCGGACGCTCCGGGCGGGCAGGAGGAGGAGGAAATTCGGGATCCGGGAGGAGCGGAAAAGAGATTTCCCAAAATCCCTGGGATTCGGGCAGCAAATCCCTGCTCCCGGGGATTGTGGGGAATCGTCTCCGGGCCCGGGAACGATCCCGACCCTCGGCACGTTCCCAGGATCCCGAGCGGAGCCCGAGGGGGCGCGAGCTTGGAAAAGCAGCAGGAGATTCCGGCCTGGAGACGCTCCAAGCGCTCCAGTTTGGGATGGGATGGGAAGGGGTGACAATCCCAGGAATGCCCAGGCAGGCAGGAATCCGGAGGGGAACGCGGCTGGAAAAGCAGGATCCAGGAGGGAAGGCCGGGAACGGGGCAGCCCCATCCCCGCGGGAATGCCGAGCGCCTTCTCCCGGATTTCCGACCGCCCCAGGGAACAAACCCTCCGCATCCAGAGGCTCCCGGGCTCATCCCACCGGGATAACAGCGGGATAMCGCCGTCCACAGGGACAGCGGCTGCTCCGGAGCTCCCAGAATCCGGGGAAAGGCTCAGGCCCAGATCCGGGACGGCAATGCCAGCGGGGCCCCGGCCGGGAGCCGGCGCTGCCAACGGAGCAGCTGGCAGGGATCGGGAATGCCAGGGAATGCCAGGGAATGCCAGGGAATGCCACGGAATGCCAGGGAATGTGGGATGGGGCAGCGCTGCCAACGGCAATTCCCAAATCCCCACCCTCGGGATCGGAGCCCGGCCGGGCCAGGGCTCCCCATTCCCAGATTCGGGACGCAGCATTCGGGATGCGGCTCCGAGCGGGACGGAATTTTGGGAAGGCCATTCCGAGCCCGGCACGGAGCGGGGGGAGCCGCTGGAAAAAAAACCTCCCGACGGCAGAGACAGCAGGGAAGAAAAAAAGCAGGAACAGAGCAAGAAAAAAGCAGGAATAGAGCGAAAAAAAAAAAAGCAGGAAAAGTTTCCAGCGCGGAGCCGGGAGCTGCCGCTCGCTCCGGGTCAGCGCTCGGAGCGCTCCAATGTTTTGGGTGATGTCATTCCTTCCACAAGGAAAAAGCTTTTCCTGCTCCTCTCGAATATCAGGGATGAGGCGGCCAAGAGCAGGAGCCTTAACTCTTTTCTGGGATCGCTCCGGAGTCGGGAGCCGCGGAGCCGGGAGCTGCTCCCGGCCCTCGTTCCCGGATCCCGGGAGGGGAGAGGCCGCGATTCCCGGGGGGATGGGGGCTCCTTCCAAGGGCAGCGCCGATCCCGGGGATTGCCAGACCCCACGCCGGGCGGGACGAAGGGATGGGATCGGAGCTCCCGAATTCCAGCCTCGCTTCTCCCGAATTCCAGCTGTTCTCCACCTTTCGGCCCTGCTGCTCCCAAATTTCAGCTCCACTTTTCCCGAATTCCAGCCCTAGTTCTCCCAAATTTCAGCCCCACTTTTCCCAGATTTCAGCCCTGATTCCCCAAATTCCAGTCCCAGTTCTCCCAACTTCCAGCCAATTATCCCAATTTCCAGCCCCAGTTCTCCCAACTTCCAGTCCCAGTTCTCCCAAATTTCAGCCCCACTTTTCCCAGTTTCCAGCCCCCATTTTCCCACTTTTCAGCCCCACTTTTCCCAACTTCCAGCCCTGATTCCCCAACTTCCAGCCCCCATTGTTCCCAATTTCCAGCCCCTTTTTCCCCACTTCCAGCCTGGGTTCTCCCAAATTCCAGCCGCAGTTATCCCAAATTCTAGCCCTGTTTTCCCACCTTCCAGCCCAGTTCTCCCAATTCCCRTTCTCCATCCTTCCGTGTGCTCCTGCTCCTGCAGATTCCCTGGATCTCACCTTTATCCCGACGCTTCCCAAAGCACAATCCCTGGTATTAACTAGGAATTGCCACTTCCCATTCTTCCCATCCTTCCTTAGGAACATCCCAAAYATCCATGTGCTTATATGGACATCCCCAGGTTTATCCCACATAAAGGAGAAGCTCTTTTCCAAGTGGGAAAAGTCTGGAAAACTCCCATGGAATCAAAGATAAAAACCCATCCCCGCGTCCGGGCGCCCTTCCTGAAATTCCCATTCCCATTTCGGGAACGCCGATGGTTTATCCATGGAAAAGGAAGGACGGGAAGGAGCTTTGGAGAGAGCTTGGAATCCAGGAGATGAGCTCACCCCATCCCACGGGATTTTCCTGCTTTCCCATGGGATCGGTCGCTCCCAGGAACAAAACTCTTGGAAAATACTCGGTGGATGCGTCCCGGATTAGGGAATGGTTGGGAATTGTTGGGAATGGGAAGCAGGAAGAGCTTCCAGCCACAGGGATGCATCCCAGGGCTCGTATTCCCTCCTGAGATGGAATAGGGAATAAAAACAATGGATAACAGGGAACAACAGTGCCCTGGGGGGAATCTAGGGATGCAGAGACGTGGAAAAATGGGATTTGTACGGAAAAGCGGGATCTGAGTGCTCGGAGGCCGGGAAGACACAACAAAGAGGATCCAGAGGGAGCTCCGGGAGGGAAGGAGTGGAAAAGGTGGAAAAGCTCGGGATTGAATCCCGAGAAGGCTGGAGAGGGATTGTCTTACACAGGCCTGGCCCACGGATTCCGAGTGCCAGAGGCTTCGGAAGCACCGGGACACTGATGGGAATAACAACCACAGCCGGAGCCGCCGCCTCTGGAAATCCGGGATCAAAGCTCTTCCCGAAATCCCGGGTCCCGCTCCGGAACGGGAGCAGCACAACGCCAAGGGCTGGGATCGCCGAGGGATCCGGGAGGGATTCGGGATGAGGGAGGCTGGGATTGTCCCTCCAGCCTCCGGAATTCCAATGGATTTCCCAAGACAAGGCAGCCCAGGGGCTGCGCTCCGTGCCCTGCCCTTCCCTGCTCCCAGCAAACACCGGGAAGCGCGGGGGATCCTCGGGATCCCTGGGGAAGGTTGGGATTGAGCCGGGGCAGGAATGGCCGGAGCAGAGACTCTGGAATTTGCTCCTTTCCTGGGGTTCACAGCCAGGAGGGGAAGTTGGGTGTTCCAGCATGTGGAAGTTGGGAGAATGAGGCTGGAAAGTTGGGAAAAGCAGGGCTGGAAGTTGGGGGAAAATGGGGCTGAAAGGTGGGAAAAGCAGGGCTGGAAGTCGGGAGAATCGAGGTTGGGACTTGGGAAAAGTGGGGCTGGAAGTTGGGAGAAATAGGGCTGGAAGCTGGGAGAACTGGGCTGGAATGTGGGAAAAAGGGGCTGGAAAGTTGGAGAACTGGGGTTGGAAGTCGGGAGAGAACTGGGGTTGGAATTTGGGAAAACTGAGGCTGGAAGTTGGGAGACTGAGGCTGGAAATTGGGAGAACTGGGGGCTGGAAGTTGGAGAACTGGGGATGGAAGGTGGGAAAACTGAGGCTGGAAACTGGGAAAGCTGGGGCTGGAAACTGGGAGAACCAAGGCTGGAAGTTGGGAACAATGGGGTTGGAAGGTGGGAAAACTGGGGCTGGAAACTGGGAAAACGGGGGCTGGAAGCTGGGAACAATGGGGTTGGAAGGTGGGAAAACTGGGGCTGGAAACTGGGAAAACCAAGGCTGGATGTTGGGAGAACTGGGGCTGGAAGGTGGGAAAACTGGGGCTGGGAAGTTGGGAGAAACGAGGGCTGGAAGCTGGGAAAAGTGGGGCTGGAAGGTGGGAGAACTGGGGCTGGAAAGTAGGAACAATGGGGCTGGAAATTGGGAGAACTGGGGCTGGAAAGTGGGAACAATGGGGCTGAAATCTGGGAAAAGTGGGGCTGGAAACTGGGAAAAGTGAGGCTGGAAGCCGGGAACACCAAGCGTGGCACTGCGCGAACTGGGACAAAGCAGGAAAACCGAGGCCATTCCCTCCCAACCCATTCCCTATTTTTCGGGATTTTTTGGGATTTTCCCCGCTTAACTCCCCTCCTTGCCCCCCGTTATCCCCCTGATCCCCGATCCCGCCGATCCGAGCGCCATTCCCGGCTCCCGGCCCCCGGGCGGCCTGGCACGCGCGGGGCCCCTCCGGCCACGCTCCGGAGGCTCTGGGAAGCGGCGGCCGCCGGCGGCGCGTTCCCGTTCCCGTTCCCCTGGAATCCTCTCCCCCTTTTCCGTCTCCGTCGGCTACTGAAAGAAGAGCTCCCCGATCCCGCCGGGATCCTCCCCCCGTTCCGGCCGCGGAGGAGGGAAGCGAGGCCTCGGAAAAGCCGCCGGAGCGCTCGGCGTCCCTCTCCGTCCATTATCCCGCACATCTGGAATTCTCATTCCGGGAGCCAACGGCACCGAACCAAAACCTCCTCGCCCCCTCCCGACCCCTCGCCCCCCGGAGCGGCCGGCCCCGCTCCGCCCGGGAATGCCGCCGGATCCCAGCGGGATGGGAGCGCGGGGGCCGCCCCGGGGGCTCGGGATCGGGATCGGGATGGGGATGGGGATCGGGATGGGGACGGGCGGCCCCCCCGGGCGGCGGGGGTTGGGATTTCGGGACGGCCGCGTCGCTTCCCGGGAACGGGGCCAGGCCGGCGGCGGCTGCCGGGAGAGCGGGAACGCGGCCAGCGCGGATTCGGGAGCCGTTCCCGCCGCGATTCCCGAGGCGACGGCTCCGGACGTTTTCCAGACCCGCCGCGGCGCGGGGGAGGCAGGTGCCGGGGTCGTGGAACGGCAGCGCCGCGGGATGAGGGATGAGGGATGGAGGGAAGGAGGGAAGGAGGGAAGGAGGGAAGGAGGGATCGGCCCCTCCCGATCCTCGGCCGAGCGACACTTCCCGCTATCCCGGCGGCTCCCGGGACGCTCCCGGGGATTGGATCCGCCGGGAATCGCGGCCCCGCACCTGCCCACCCGCCCGGGCAGGAATTGCATCCCAAAATCCCATCCTCCCTGCGCYGTTCCAGCGGGAAGCCGTTCCCTGGCTCCTGCCCCTCCAGCCCTCATCCCAAATCCCTCTCCAGCTCTCCCSGAGCTCCTGGAAAAGGTCCTGGAAGGGGCTCCGAGCTCTCCCTGGATCTCCCTGCTCCAGCYGCGCATTCCCAGCTCTCCCAGCTCCGCCTGATCCCCGATCCCGGCGTGTCCCAAGGGATCTTCCCGTCCCCAGAGCCCGGGAGCTGCCGGCTCAGGGATCGATCCCAAATCCAGCCCCGGGAATTCCGGCTGAGCAGACAGGGATGGCTTGGGAGAAGCTCCTGGAAAAGTCCAAACTGGGATTTAACCGGAGACAGGTCACGGAATCCAAAATCATGGAATCGTGGAAGGGTTCGGGTGGGAAGGCACCTCCAGGATGATCCCATTCCAGCCCCTGCCGCTATCCCGGGACGCTCCCGGGACGCTCCCRGGGCTCCTCYGGGAATYCCATCCCATTCCCTGCCCGCCCTCCCGGGCAGGAATTCCCTCCCAGTATCCCACAGAAGCAGCAGGAATCCACGSGAGTTGGAAGCCGACGGAGCCAAGCCGGGGGATTCGGGAGCATCCCGAGCCGTGCCCGGGCTCATCCCGGCTGGAATCTGTGCCGGCGGAGCCGTGGGAAGCAGGGAACGACACCCGAGAGCCTTTCCCGGGATACCCCCAGGGATGGCTGAGCCTGCCCCGTCCGATCCAGCTTTTCCAGCCCAATTCCACGATCCCAGTCCCAAACGCTGCCGAGTCCCCGAGCATCYGCAGGGACGGGAATTCCCGCCGGGAATGGCAGCTCCAGCCCCGGACAGCCCTTTCCAGGGGGAATATTCCCAAAATCCCACCTCGACCCCCCCCACGGCACCACTCGAGGCCATTCCCTGGGATCCTCCRTGTCGACATCCCAAAATCCTGAGAATTACTGAGCTCCGGGACAAACTCCTCGGATTTTCCCACCCGATTTGGGGATTTTCCCGAGAAAATGCCCTTTTATCCCAACAGGCTTCTCCCAGAATTCCCTCCCSGGGTCCCTGCCAGCTTTTCCCGGGGTGAAATCCACGGAAAGCTTTCAGGAGGCCGAGCCCGGGCATCCACCGGGACCGGGAGACGCCGGAGCCGCTCCCTAAAAACCCTGGATAAGGAGCCGGGAGCGCCGATGCCGGCGTCTTCCCGAGCCCGGCGGGGCACAAAGGGCCGGGATTTTTCGGGAAGAGCTCGATCCCGCGGCGCAGGGAGCGGGAACAAAGCCCCTGGAAGCTGCTCCGGCGGCAGCTCCGGGACCAGCGCTCCCCCCACCGGCGGCTCCCGCCTGGAATTCCAGCCCGGGAGGGAGGGCGGAGGCAGGGGTGGATTCCCGAGGTTCCGCCGGAGCCAGGATCCGTGGCTTTTCCGCGGATCTCCCTCTTTCCCTAAAGCTTCGTTCCGCGCCCGGCGGCTCCGGAGGCTCCGAGCTCGCGCGTCCCAACTCCGGAGGCTCCGGAAAAATCCCCCCCGGGATGGGGATGGGAACGGAGCATCCCCCAAAGCGCCGACCCGGAGCCTCGGGATCGCCAGGATGCCCGAAATCCCTGGAAGCCGCCGGCGCCATCCCAATCCCAGCGCTTCGCCCGGCGTTCCCGCCCGATTCCGGCCCTTCCCAAGCTTTCCCGGGGCTGTTTTTCCTCCCGCCCGAGGGATTATCCCGGAATTCTTCCCCCTCTCCCGGGCGCTCCGGAGCTTTTGGAGGGCTGAGGATCCCGGTGAATTCCCGGTGAATTCCCAAGGAATTCCCAGCTCCGAACGCCCCCACGGCCCCGGGAATTCCGGGATGCCAAGGCCCTTAATGGATGGAGCAGAGGATTCGGGAAGAGCCACGAGGTTTGTCCGGAACGGCCGCGCCCTGCGGATACTCCAGGGATATTCCAGGGATACTCCAGGGATACTCCAGGGATACTCCAGGGATACTCCAGGGATACTCCAGGGATCCTGAGCTCCCCCTCTCCCGCCTCTTCCCGAGCTTTTCCGCCGCGGGAGGATCCCTGAGAGGGCAGGGAAAGGCTCTGGAGCAGGGATGGGAGCCCAGGGAAGGCTCGGGCAGGTCGGGAACGCCTGGGAATTCCTGCCCTGGAGCCTCRGGAGCGTTCCCAGGCGGAGACGGAATTCCCAGGCAAATCCCCAATTCCCAGAGGGGACACAGGGAGGGAAATCAGGGAAYTGCTGAGGTTGGAAAATCCCACTGGATCCAACCCCCGGCCCTGCCCCCAGTGTCACATCCACAGGGATAGGAATTCCAGCCGGGAATGGCCGCTCCAGCCCAGAATTCCAGGCTGGCCACCCCTTTCCAGGGGGAATATTCCCAAAAATCCCAACTCGAGGCCATTCCCTCTGGTCCTGTCCCTGTTCCCTGCGAGCACCTCCCACCTGGATCCACCTGGGATCCGCCTGGATCCCCCTTTTCTCCGGGATGAGCCCCTCCGGCTGCTCCAGACCTTTCCCAGCTCCGTTCTTTTCCCTGGACACCAAATCCATCCTTTCCATCTGCCACCCACGGCACAAATCCAGGAATTCCAGAGGCTCTCACCTCCTCGTCCGAGCTGTCCTCCTCGTACTCGTCGCGGACAGGCACATCCTGCTGCCCTTCCCGGGGGGAATCTTCTCCCAAGGTTTTCCTCTTCCCGGGAGCTCCTCGGGCCTGGGAAAAGTGGGAAAAAGAACAGCTCAGGAGGATCCCATCCCAAAAATCCCGGCGTTTCCTGCCCTTCCCGAGGAAGGAAGGAAGGAAGGAGCTCATGGATCCCAACCTGGAAGGACGAGTGGGATTGGGATGGGAACGGGAGATTCCTTGGAGCACCTCGGGATGAGGAGCCAGGAATTCAGGTCACGGGAACAGATCCACGGAAAAGACCCGCGGATGGCAGGGAAAAGTGGGAATTCTGCCCCTCTGAGATCCCACCTGGAATCTGCATCCAGCCCCGGGATCCCCCACCAGAGGGATGTGGGAATGCTGGGGCAGATCCCGAGGTGGCCACGGAATGGGAATGGAGCTGGGAAYGTGCGSCTGGAGCAGGGAAATCCAGGGAGAGCTTGGAGCCYCTTCCAGGGCCTTTTCCAGGGGCTCTGGGACAGCTGGAGAAGGATTTGGGAAAGGGCTGGAGGGGCAGGAGGCAGGGAACRGCTTCCAGCGGTTCCATGGGATGTGGGGCAGGAATTGCTGCCTGGGAATGGGATGGAATTCCCAGAGGAGCCCAGAACAACCTGGGAACGTCGGGAGGTGTCCCATGGGAACGGGATGAGCCTTCGATCCCCAAATCCATCCCAACCCATTCCRTAATTCCGTAACTTTCSAGAGCGGACAAATCCCAGAATCCCTTCCCTCTCATCCCACCCCAGGGCCGAGCTCGGCAGCGCTTCCTGCTCCCCTCCGGAAAAGACTCGGATCCAGAGGTCACCGGGACGAAGATTCCCATTCCCGGCGGGACCAGCCTCGCTCCCTGCCCCTCCGCCGCTCCTCCCTGCTTTTCCAGCTCCCGGATCCCGCTCCCGCCCGGAGCGTGACCCCATCCCAGCCCCTCGGAACGCTCCGAGCCTTTCCCTGGAAAAGAGATTCTCCCCCTCCCCTCCCGCCCGGCGCCCCCCTCGGAGCGGGCCGGGCTTTCCGCCGGGACTCGGAGCCGTGATTGGAAAAGCAGCTCCRGGCCGACGCTCCCGGCGGGATCGCCCTCGGCTCCGCGCGCTCCCGGCCCGGAAAATCCCGGCGCTCCGGAGGGCTGGGAGCGCTCCCGAACAAAGGCGGGGGGGGAGGGGTCGGGGTTTTTTCCGGAGGGGGATCGGGGATAAGTTTTTTCCCAGGTTTCTGGCGCCGGGACCAGGCCGGATCGGATTCCCGACCCCCCCCCCGGCTCCCCCCGCGCGCGGAGGCAGGGAAGGATCCGGAGGGGCCGAGGCTGGAATGACCCCTGGAAAAAGCCGAGTCCTTCCCCAGGGTTTCTCCAGGGAAATCCAACAGGTGGGACTGCGGCGCGTTCCCGGTAAAACGCGGCTGGAGCCGCCGGAACGCGCGCGCTTCTCCGYGGAAAAAGCGGTTTTCCCTGAAAAAAAAAATCCATTGGGATCTCACACGGAGCTCCAGGATGAGGGAAAGGCACCGGAGCGGCGGGAATTCCAGGGGTCCCATCCGGGTGGGAAGGGCCAGAGCGGTCCCGTCGGATTTCCAGGGATTGCGCCTGGACTGGACGGGAATATTTGTTGGGAATTTCGTGCTGGGAATTCTGTGCTGGGAATCGCGTCCCGCCGGGAATGCCGGACACTCCCAAATCCTGCAAAATTCCCCCCAGAGCTGCCCCGTCCTGGCATTCCCGGCACAGCCCCTGGCAGGGATCGGGGATGAGGATCCCCCCGGGAATTCCTGGTGAGGGAGGATCCAATCCTGGCTCCCACACAGGGATCAGCTGGATCAACTCTATCCCAAATCCCAGCAGTTGGGAGGAAGGACAAAATGGGATTCATTTCAATTAATCCAGAAATTGGGAAGAGCTTCCCAGAGTTCCAGCTCCCCATTCCATGGGCAGGGAACTTCCCGTTATCCCAGGATGCTCCCGGGACGCTCCCAGGGCTCCTCTGGGAATTCCATCCCATTCCCTGCCCACCCTCCCGGGCAGCAATTCCTGCCCCACATCCCGTGGGAGCCGTGGGAAGCCATTCCCTGCCTCCTGCCCCTCCATCCTCATCCCAAATCCCTCCCCAGCTCTCCCAGATTCCCTGGAAAAGGCCCTGGGATCTCCCCGGAGTTTCCCTTTTCCAGGCGAACATTCCCAGCTCTCCCAGCCTGGCTCCAGGCCTTGGAATCCAGCCAGGATTCCCAGGATCCGCAGGGAAGGATCCTGCCGGGAGCACCAASCCCTGGGCTGGGAAGGAGAATCCCAGAATCCTGGAGAAGCTTTGTCCATCCCAAAGCTCTCCCCCATTTCCCAGCCCATCCCGAGCCACGGAAAACGCCTCCTCTGCCAGGGCCATTCCCACGTTTTCCCCGGGATCCGCAGGATCCGCGGGATCGGGGACACCTCTCCCTTCCCCTCCATCCCYAACAAAGCTCCGGAGCTGCTCCAAGGCTCGCTCAGATCCTGCTTTTCCTGCTCCAGGAGCCTCTGGAAGCCGGAGCAGCCCCCGGGCAGCTCCTCCGGCCGCAATTCCCGAGCCAAAGGCTCTCCTCTCCCGGAAAACATTCCCRGCTTTCGCCCCCGCGGCCCCTCCGGCCTCGTGGAGAAAACATCAGGAATTCCTGGAGTGTTTTTTCCAGGAGGGAGGGAGGAGGATCCCGGTGTTCCAGCCGAGGGGGGAACATCCCCAGGGGGCTGGAAAGAGGGAGGGGAAGAGGGAGAGCTCTGGGAATGGCCCTGGGGAAAAGTGGGAGCTTTGGAACAGCCCTGGAGAAGTTTGGAAAAAGCCCTGGAGAAGTTTGGGAACAGCCCTGGAGAAGTTTGGGAACAGCCCTGGGGGAAAAGTGGGAGCTGGGGAACATTCCTTGAAAAGTGTGGGAGCTCAGGGAACAGCCTTGGAGCGGTGCAGGAACTCTGGGAATAGCCTGGAAGGGGTGTGGGAGCCCTGGGAACATCCCTGGAGAAGYCTGGGAACAGCCTGGGAGCGCTCTGGGAGCTCTGGAAGCAGCCCCGGAAAAGTTTGGGAGCTCTGGGAACAGCTCTGGAAAAGTGGGAGAGCCCTGCAAGCGGCCCTGGAGAAAAGTGGGAACAGCTCTGGAGCAGCGTGGGAGCTCTGGGAAGAGCCTTGGGAAGGTGTGGGAACAGCCCTGGAGAAGTTTGGGATGCCTGGGAACAGCCCCGGAGCGATGGGAGCCACGGGATGATCCCAGGGCCCGGGAAAAGGGCTGGGAGCTCCCTCCGAGGTGCAGCAAAATCTGGGAATGGGAGGGAATGTTGCTCCTCRGGGGCAGCTCCAGACCTTGCCAGGTTCCCACCTGGAAAAGGTGGGAAAAACAGGGACAAATCCCAACGGGAATGAATCTGGTGCTTGCRGCTACAGCATTTCTCCGAATCCAAGTTCTTTTCCAACCTGAATTCCACGATTGTTTGGGATGTTCCTGGGCCCATGAGACATCCCAAATTCCCGTTTTCCACATGGAAAAACACCCAAGGAGCAGCAGGGACCTCCCTGCACCAGGGCTCCCGACAGCATTCCCAAATTCCCAGCCCTGCAATCCAGGATTTGGCCTCTCCACSTCCCTGGAGCAATTCCAGCTGTTCCAGAGCCTCCACAGCAATATTTTGGGATAAAGCCCATGCCAGGCTCGTGAAGAAAACCGGGATGAAGCCACGGAATTCCTCGTGTGGAGCTGATCCCAACGGACCTGTTGGACCACCAGGATCTTCCCAAGGAAAGCTGGGATGTGGCCCCTACCAGGAGCCAGGAAAACCCAGTGCTCCTCAGCCAGGATTGTTCCACGGAATCTGGGAATGCAGCTCTGGAAAAGCAGCCTCTGGATCCACCTGGATCCCTCCCAGAGGACAAACCCAGAGGGATCGATGCCATTCCCAAATCCCAGAGAGTGGCAGAGGGATGTTGTCCCATTCCCAAGGCTTTTCCCAAACCTGGATCCAGCTCCTTGGAGCCCCTGGCACRGGCAGGGCTCGGGAAAAGGGGCTGGGGTTGGGGTGGAGCTGGAGAATCCTGGGATTTTGGGAAGGGAAGGGACCTCCAGGAACATCCAGAGCCTCCCAACACCTCCTGCTATCCCGGGATGATCCCGGGACGCTCCCAGGGCTCCTCTGGGAATTCCATCCCATTCCCTGCVCACCCTCCCGGGCAGCAATTCCTGCCCCACATCCCGTGGGAGCCGTGGGAAGCCATTCCCTGCCTCCTGCCCTTCCATCCTCATCCCAAATCCCTCTCCAGCTCTCCCGGATTCCCTGGAACGGGCTGTATAAGAGACAGGCTCCCGGGACGCTCCCAGGGCTCCTCTGGGAATTCCATCCCATTCCCGGGCAGCAATTCCTGCCCCACATCCCGTGGGAGCCGTGGGAAGCCATTCCCTGCCTCCTGCCCTTCCATCCTCATCCCAAATCCCTCTCCAGCTCTCCCGGATTCCCTGGAACGGGCTCTGGGATCTCCCAGGAGTTTCCCTGCTCCAGCCGCACRTTCCCAGCTCCATTCCCGTTCCGGGGCCACCTCGGGATCTGCTCCATCACCTCCTTCCCAAGAACCCTCGGCGGGATCCTCTTCCCTTCCACAACCCCTGGAATCACATCCCGGGGGGAAAACCAGCCGGGAATTCCCCGCAGGGCTCTTCCCGCCCCAAGCCCCCGGAGCAGGATGAGTTTTCCAGGCGCAATCCCAGCGGGAAGGGAAGAGTTAAACGGCTCCGGGGGCGACTCTCCCCTCTCACCCCTCACGCTCCAAAGCTTTTCCTGGATCAGGAAAGCAGCAAATCAAACATTCCAGCTGCTCCGGGAGCCGCCGGGGAGAGCTGGGAGCGCTGGAAGTCATTAGCAGGAAATCCAAGCCGGCAGGGACGCGGCAACGTTTACGGAGCYCCGGCTGCTCCGGGATCCCGGGAGCTGGGAACGGCAGCTGCTGACAGGGATCCGSGATCCGGGAGCAGGAGCTCCCGGCGCTCCACGGACGGAGCATTCCCAACCTCCGGAGAGGCTCCGGGGCTTTTCCGAAGGGTTTTGTAACCYTCCAGGATAAGGATTGGGACATTCYCAGCTTCCCCGAAGTGTTTTCCGGGAGAGAAATGCAGGGAATCACAGGGATTGGGAGGGGTCCCGGTCAGCCAGCGGGATCCAGGAGGGAATTCTGCCGGATTGACACGTCCTAAAGCGCTCCCGCTCCAGCATCCCGGGAGCTGTCAGCATTCCCGGCGCTTCTCCAGGGTGGTCCAACACRAACGGGGCTCGTGGAGTGAGCCGGGAAAAGCCCTTGGAGCAAATCCAGTCCACCCAGAGCTGCCMAGGCCAGCCCCGGCCCTGCTCCCAGTGCCACATCCAGAGGGGTGGGAAAACCCCCCGGGAACGGCCACTCCAGCCCGGAATTCCAGGCTGAGCAGCCCTTTCCAAGGGCAATATTCCATAAAAACCCCCCTGGCCCAGCTCGAGGCTGTTCCCTCTGGTCCTGTCCCTGTTCCCTGGGAGCAGATCCCAACCTGGATCCCCCCTGATCCCCCTTTTCTCCGGGATGAGCCCCCCAGCTCCCTCAGCCACTCCTGGGAAGTTCCCCATTCCCATTCCCATTCCTGGTCACACTCCAGCCCCTCCCTGTCCTGCTCCGGCCTTTTGCCCACCTGGACACACCTGGGATCATGTTTGGCATTCCCAAGGCCTTTCCCAGCTTTTCAGCCCTGCCGCTATCCCGGGATGCTCCCGGAACACTCCCAGGGCTCCTCTGGGAATTCCATCCCATTCCTTGCCCACCCTCCCRGGCAGCAATTCCTGCCCCACATCCCATGGGAAGCCATTCCCTGCCTCCTGTYCCTCCATCCCTTTTCCCAAGTCCCTCTCCAGCTCTCCAGGAGCCCCTGGAAAAGGCCCTGGAAGGCTGAATTTTGTTTTTTTTCCCAGAATTCACACCGGGATGGCCCCACCCCTGGACACGGAGCCTTCCTCCTCCTCCTYCTCCAGGAAAAGCCCTGTCGGGATCAGGGCACAAAGCACCACCTGCCCTCTCCATTCCTGCATTTTCGGAGGGGCCAAAGGATCCCAGGAATGACCCAGGAATGATCCAGGAATGGGAAGCGACTCCCTCGGATCCAGCGCTGGGCCCAGGGTCCAGCCCTCACCTGCGTCCTGGGGGCCGAGGGGCTTCCGGGGGCTTCTTCCTCTTCCTCCTCYTCTTCCTSCTCCTCTTCCTGCTCGTCGTTCCCGGAGGATTCGCTGTCGCTTCCCGAATCCTCCAGGCCGGAGTAGACGCTTTCCACGCTCTCCTCGCTCTCCGACAGCTCCGCGCTGCCGCCGGGGGGGCTCGGCTGGAACGGGAGGCACGGGGGGTCACGGGGGGTCACGGGGGGGTCACGGGGGGGTCACGGGGGGGACCCCCGACCCAGACCGGACCCTCCCCAACTCCCAAAAACCCCCTCACGGGACCAGGCCGGAAGCCCCGAAATTCCCGGGCTCCCTGTCAGAACAAGGCCAGAAGGCCCCTATTCCCAATTCCCCCCTCAGGACGAGGCAGGACCCCCCCCGAATTCCCGGGTTCACCCTCAGGACAAGGCCGGAGCCCTCCCAATTCCCGGGTCCCCCTCAGGAGCATCCCGGACCCACCCTCAGAACAAGGCCGGACTCGCCCCCCATTCCCGAGTCCCCCTCACCGGGACAAGGCCAGAACTCCGCAAATTCCCGGGTGCCCCCTCACGGAGACCAGGCCAGAACCGCCCAAATTCCCATGTCCCCCCTCAGAACAAGGCTGGATCCTCCCCATTCCCAGATTCCCCTCACGGGGACAAGGCCGGAACCCCCCAAATTCCCAGATGCCTTCCAGCGCCGGGCCGGACGCCCCAATTCCCGGGACCMTCCTCACCGGGATAGGGCCGGGATCCCCCTCAGGAGGCCAAACCCTGCTCACTGTGGGGTCTCCCCTTCAGGACCAGGCCGGACCCTCCCCAGATTACCGGGTCCCCCTCAGGACCAGGCCAAGCCCCCACCCCAAATCCCCGCGGCCCCCTCGGGACCATCCCGGACCCCCCGTCATTACCGGGTCCCCCCCATTCCCGAGTCGCCCCTCACCGGRACAAGGCAAGAACCCCACAAATTCCCGAGTTCTCCTCAGACCGAGGCCGGAGCCCGCTCACTGCCGGCCTCCCCCTCACGGAGACCAGGCCAGACCCCACCCCAAATTGCGGGGTCCTCCCTCACCGGGACAGGGCCGGGATCCCCCTCATTCCCGGGCCCYCCCCACTCACGGAGACCMGGCCAGACCCCGCCATTCCCGATTCTCCCCTCAGGACCATCCCGGATCCCTCCTCACCGGGACAGGGCCGGGTTTCCCCCTCACGACAAGGCCAGAACCCCTCAGGACCAGGCCAGACCTCCGCCCCAACTGCCGGGTCCCCCCTCACCGGGACAGGGCCAGGCCCCCCCTCAGGAGGCCCAACCCCCTCCCTAGCGCGTTTCTTCCCCAGTGTAAGGCCAAACGCTCGCAGTTGTCAGATCCCTCCCCCAATACAAGGCCAGAGCCCCCCCCATTCCCGATTCTTCCCCTCAGCACAAGGCTGGACCCCCCCCCCTTCCCGGGCCGCTCTCTCAGAACAAGGCCGGTCCCCCCCCCCCCACTCCCGGCTCCCCGTTACCGGGACCAGGCCGGACCCCACCCCCGTTACCGGACCCCCTCCCCGTTGCCACGAGCACCCCGTGGGCGTCCCCCGGTCCCCGCTGCCGTGACACCCCCGCGCGTCCCCCCCTTCCCCGGCCCCGGCGCCCCCCGGACCTGCTCCATGTCCGCGGCTCCGCGTGCGCCGCCACCACGTGGGCGAGGGTCAGAGGGCACGGCCCCGCCCCCGCCCGCGCCGCTTCCGCCCGCCCGAGGGCTCCGCGCCCTCAGCCACCCCGGGGAGGGGGCCGCGGCCCCGGGGAAAACGGGATCACGGGAGCCGGGAGAGATAACGGGGAGCGCGGGAGATAACGGGAAGGGAGAGGCGCGGCGGGAAAAGCCAGGGAGGGAACCGCGCATGCGCGGGAGCGGCCGCGCCGGCGGGAACGCGTGCGCGCCACGGCCACCGCGCCAAGGGGCGGGCGGAGGGGGCGTGGTCAGAGGTGGGCGGGGCCTGCACGGGAACGGCCACGCCCAGGAGTTGCCAAAAATAGAAAAGGGGCGCGGCCAGAGGAGAAATTTGGCGCGTCCMAAGGGGGGCGGGGCCAGGTGTGGCGGGGGGCGCGGCCGGGCGGGATGGGGGCGTGTCCCGGTGTCACAGGGAGCGTTCCTGAGTCAGGACCCGGCCCTGGCGGGCCCATGCATGGGCAGGAGGCGTGGCCAGGAGTGCGGGGGCGTGTCCCGGTGGGGCAGGCGGCGTGGCCAGGTGAGATCGGGGCGGGCTGCCGTGTGAGGTCGCGTCCCAGTGGGCGCGTCCTCTGACACCTCAGGGGGCGACCCTGTGTGAGAGCCCTGCCGTGCTCATCCCAGGGATGGCCGCTGGGCGTGGCCTGCCGTGAGTGGGCGTGTCTCCCCATCCTGGGGGCGTTCCCTGGTGATAGCCCCGCCTATTCCGCGCCATTTATGGGCGATGGGCGTGGCCTATCGCGATTGGGCGTGTCCCAACKCACCGGGGGGTGTCCCCTCGTGACAGTCCCGCCCAGACCCTGCCATATATGGGCGGYGGGCGCGGTCACCCCTGAGGGGGCGTTCCCTTGCGTAGCCCCGCCCTTTATTACCACATATGGTCGTAGCCCTCCGCGAAGCCCCGCCCCTTCTYCCCCGCCAGCCAATGGGCGCTCCCCGCCCGCCCCGGGCGCGGCCGCGCAGGCGCGACCTCGCTCCCCTCACACCGCCCCCAAGATGGCGGCGGCCATGCCGCGCCCCGCCGCTCCCGCCGCCGCCGCCCTTCCCGGCCCTTCCCGGGCCCTGTAACCCCCGCGCCGCCCCGGGAGCCTCCCCGGGACCCTCCCCCCGAGCCCTTGCCCGCGCCCCGCGGGGGCCGCGCCGAAGCCGCGGCCATGGACGGGCCCGGCGCGGCGGCGGCGGCGGGCGCGGGGCCCGGCGGAGGCAGCAACGTGCCCGCCTTCCTCACCAAGCTGTGGACGCTCGTGGAGGATCCCGACACCGACGCCCTGATCTGCTGGAGCCCCGTGAGTGCCGGCGGCGCCGGGGCCTTCCCGCGAGCGCGGCGGACAAGTCGCGGCCGACGCGGCGGGGCCTGAGGGCGAAGGGCCGAGGCCGGGCCTGGGCCGCGCTGCCGAGGCGCGGGCGATTCCCGCGGGCGATTCCCGCGGCGATTCCCGCTGGAATCGGCGTTTTCCCGCTCGCCCGGAGCGGGAAGGCGGGAGGGAAGGGAGGGAATGGGAACGTAAACGCGGCGGGAACGGCACTGGCGACCTTTGGAGCGCGGCTCGGCCGGGAGAGCGGCGGCTGGGAATGCGCTGGGGATTGGGGAATGCTGAGCGGCTCTTGGCGGAGCTGCGGGAGGGCTTTTGGGATGCGGAGAGCTGGGAATGTGCGGCTGGARMAGGGAAACCCCAGGGAGAGCTTGGAGCCCCTTCCAGGGCCTTTTCCGGGGAGAGCTGGGGRGGGATTTGGGATGAGGATGGAGGRGCAGSAGGCAGGGAATGGYTTCCCATGGGATGTGGGGCAGGAATTGCTGCCCGGGAGGGTGCGCAGGGAAYGGGATGGAATTCCCAGAGGAGCCCTGGGAGYGTCCCGGGAGCATCCCGGGATAGCGGGAGGTGTTGGGAGGCTCCGGATGATCYCGAAGGTCTCTTCCCACCCAAAAATCCCGGGATTCTCCAGCTCCAGGCCCTTCTCCCAAGCCCTGCCCGTGCCAGGRGCTCCGAGGAGCTGGATCCMGGTTTGGGAAAAGCCYTGGGAATGGGACAACATCCCCCTGGGATGTGGGAATGCTGAGGATGGCATCGATCCCTCTGGGTTTGTCCTCTGGGAGGGATCCAGGTGGATCCAGAGGCTGCTTTTCCAGAGCTGCRTTCCCAGATTCCATGGAACAATCCTGGCTGAGSAGCACTGGATGATCCCGGCCCTGGCAGGAGCCACATCCCAGCTTTTCTTGGGAAGATCCTGGTCGGGATCTTCAATCCCAGCTCCAGGGTGGGAAGCTCTGGGATGGAATTCCCGGGGAAGTCGTGGCTGCTCCATCCCTGGAAGTGTCCAGGGTTGGTGGGAGCTGTTCCTTCCCAAGGGATTGGCTGATCCCGAGRTTCCCATCCATCCCAGACCATTCCCAGATTCTCCCTGGAGCCGAAAACGTTTTATTGATGTTTCCTGCTAAAGAAAATTCCCTTTTTTTCCCGTTTAGTTTTATCCAAAGGATTTTTCCAGGCGTCCTGAGCTTGGTGCTTGGGCTGGTCTCCTCCATCCCTTGGGAATTCCCTTGGGATGGGTTTGGGTGGAGCTGGGCTCGGGAGCTGCTGGAATTGCCAGGAAAAGCTGGGAAAAGGAGGATTCATCCACAACTTCTGCGTCCCAGGAAGTGCCATCCCGAGGGATAGTGGGATTTTCATCCCATGGATCCGTGGGTGAAGCTCCCAGGCCTTGGGAAAAGCTCGGGAAGGGGATTTGGGCACATGAAACTCTGAAAATTTATTCTTGAGTCCAAACCATGGAATATTTTCCCTTTGGAAAAGATTTTTCCACGTGTATCCATCCTCCGGGCTCCCTGGGCTTGGAATTCCACCTTCTGGGAGCCGGAAGCTGGGGAAATCCCGGGAAAAATCGGGGTTTCCTTGATTATTTTTATTTTTGTTCCCGCAGAAGCGGAAAAGTTGGGATTTGGGCTCCTCGGGAGTTGGGAATTCCCAGTTTATTCCCTTTAATTCCCTTCTTTTCCTTCCCTTTGGGAGAAGGTGGATAAAACCAGCCACAGGGATTTGGGAATCTGCAATTCCAAATGTGTTCCCATAAGGAGCTTTTTCTGTGAATTTGAGGCCAATTCCAAGGCAGGAAAATGAATTCACAGGGATTGAAGGAGCAGGAAAACTCCACAACTTCCAAGGAAAGAGCTCGGGATGGATCTGGGATTCCCTGGATTCGTCTTCCCGAATTTCCTGAGCCGTGGAGCTTCTCCCAGCCCTCCTGCTGGGTCCCACCTGGAGCAGGGGGAGCTTCCTCCTGGTTTTTCCCGGCCTCATCCCCAAATCCCAACTTTTTTTCCTCAGCTTTTCCCATCAGAGACTTTGGGATTTGCGAATTTCTTGCCAAAAATTCCTTGGCTTTTTCTAGGATTAGGGAATTCCTTGCTTTTCGCAGGTTTAAGGAATTCTTTGGTTTTTTCCAGGTTTAAGGAATTCTTTGGCTTTCCCTGGATTTAAGGAATTCCTGCCTTTTTTAGGGATTCCCTGCTTTTTTTCTGGTTTTCGGGGATTCCCTCCCTTTTCCAGGTGGAGGGAATTCCCGCCTTTTCCCAGGTTTCAATATTTCCCTGCTTTTTTCCAGTTTAGGGAATTCCCTGCCTTTTTCCAGGTTTCAAGAATTCCCTGCCCTTTTCCCAGCTTTAAGCAATTCCCTGTCTTTCTCCATGTTTTCGGGAATTCCTCCCTTTTTTCGGTTGGAGCATTCCCTGCTTTTTTCCAGGATTAAGGAATCCTTGGCCTTTTATGAGGTTTAAGAATTTCCCTGCCTTTTCCTGAGGAATTCCCTGCCTTTTCCTGSCATTCCTGCCCTTTCCCTCGGCTCAGCCCTGCCCATCCCAGGCGGATCCTGGCGCTGGGACAGCATTCCCAACACTTTCCCTTTTCCAGGACGCGGAATTTCCCCTTCTTTTTCCTGAATTTCATCTTCAATCCCTATTTTTTTCTGCCCGGAACTTCCTCCTCTCCTGCTTTTTTCCCCCTTGGAGCTGCCTTTTCCCTTCCCTTCGAGCATTCCAGGGCCGAGCTCCAGCCCCATCCCAGCTCCCGTTCATCCCTGGCCTTGCTCTGCTCCTCCAGACCCAGCACATTCCCGGACGGAATTCCGTGGGTGCTGTGGAGATTGGGATAATCCCTTCCCGTGATCCGTGGCCGTGAGGGAACAGCCTCGAGTTGGGATTTTCGGGAATATTCCCCCCGGAAAGAGCTGCCCAGCCTGGARTTCCGGCCTGGAGCCGCCATTCCCGGCTGGAATTCCCATGCCTGTGGATGTGACATTGGAAACAATGCTCGGGGAGCTCCGAGGGCTTTTCCCGCCTCCGGAATTCCAYGATTTTCTCCCTGTGCTCGTTCCCCCGGGAGCACCCCCGGGAGAGGGAAGGATCCGCACGATTCCGGCTCGGGAGGTTCCTTGGGATGAGGAATTCTCTCCCAGGGAGTCGTGGCTGCTCCTCCTGGCTCTGCTGCTCCCGAAGGTCCTTCCAGCCCAGGCCATTCCCGGATTCCATCCGGGATCGCTCCGGGATCCCTTTGGGAATCTCCGGAGCCCGYTGGGATCCGGCCCCGCCGGGAATGTGCCCCGGGACAGGGCTCGTGCATCCCCTTGGGAATTCAGCTCCTGGGGGAGGATTCCTCCTTCCCATCCCTCTCCTTCCTGTTCCTGGAGTGCTTCCCGAGCTCCTCCACAGCCGCTCCTGGGAAGTTTCCCATTCCCAGGGAAAGGAGTTGGCCTTTTCCGGCCYCGTTTCCCAGGGATCCCCGGGAACGTTTCCCGCGGCCTCRGAGCCGCCGGCACCGGAGGAATTCCSGCTGGGATCGGCCCCTTTTCCCATTTTTTCCCGRACRTCCTCGCCCGSAGCTCCTGCCCTGCTTCCCGAGGCCACACRCTCCCGGTTTTCCAGGAATTCCAGCCCTTCCCAGGGGCAATATTCCCGAAAATCCCAACCTGAGGCTGTTCCCTCTCGTCCCGTCCCTGTTCTCCGGGAGCAGATCCCTTTATTCCCGCTTTTCCCCGGGATGAGCCYCCCCAGCTCCCTCGGCCGCTCCTGGAAAACTCCTGGAGGMTCCATCCCGATGTTTTTCCGCACGGAGCAGCTCGGGATTCCTGGATGAGGATGAAGGGAATTGGAGCGTCCTTGGCAAACCTCGGATGCTCCCGATCCCRCCCGAGCTGTTCTGGAATTCCCATCCCTCCCCATCCCGCGGGTGGTCCCGCTCCTTCCCTTTGAAATCCACCTCCACATTCCCGGACTGGCTCCGGTTCCTGGATTCCCTCCTCGGCTCCGCTCTCCCGCCTGGAGGGGAGCTGGAATTCTCCTCCTGGASGGGAATCCGGGCTGGAAAACGCTTTGGGAATTCTTGTGTGGCTTTGCCAGCAGGAAAATCTCTTTTCCCGCAGATCCCTTTTCCCACAAATCCCTTTTCCCGCAGCTCCGCAGGTGCTGCTGTTGGCGCTGGAATTCCCGCTGGAATTCCAGGCTGGACGGGCTGGAATGYGAGCCCGGGATCAGAATTCCCAGCTCCTCTGGTCGGGGAGAATCCCRTTCCCAACACCCGACAGCTTCCAGGTTATCCCAGCTTTTCGAACCGACTGGGAATTCCCARAATTAAAGCTCCCGGTGGGATCGGAGCGCTCCGGGCCCGGCAGGACAGGGAACGATCCTCGTCTTTTTCCAGGTTTTCGGAGCCAGACCCACCTGGCTGCCCCCATTTCCCGGGAATGTCGTTGCCTGCAGATCCCAGGGGAGTTAATTGGGATGAGTTACTCAGGGAATGACTGGGATGAGCTTTCTCCTCCCGTTTCCTGCTGGAATTCCCGCGCTGGGCTTGGAATTCCCGGGAATCGCGCTCGGTTCTTCCCTGGAAG
>JACAXG010000317.1:218660-234433 GCA_018881555.1 Amblyornis subalaris
TTTGGGGTTTCCTAGTTTGGGGTGTCCTGGATTTGGGGGATTCTGGGATTTGAGGAGTTCTGGATTTGGGGTGTCCTGGATTTGGGGTGTCCTGACTTTGGGATTTCCTGGATTGGGGTTTCCTGGATTTGGAGTGTCCTGGTTTTGGGGTTTCCTGGACTTGAGGATTTCTGATTTGGGGATTTCCTGGATTTGGGGTTTCCTGGTTTGAGGTTTTCTGGATTTAGGGGTTTCCTGGTTTGGGGTATCCTGGATTTGGGATATCCTGGTTTGGGGTTTCCTGGATTTGGAGGATTCCTGGATGTGGAGAGTCCTGGATTTGGGGGATTCTGGGTTTGGGGTTTCCTGGATTTGGGGTGTCCTGGTGTTCCAGATTTGGGAGTGTCCTGGCTTTGGGATGTCCTGGATTTGGGGGATTCTGACTCTGGGGGATTCCTGGATTTGGGCTGTTCTGGATTTTGGCATTTCCTGGATTTGGGGTTTCCTGGATTTGGGGATGTTTTGACTTTGAGGGGATTCCTGGATTTGGGAGATTCCTGGATTTGGAATGTCCTGGTTTAGGATATCCTGGATTTGGGAGTTTCCTGGTTTGGGATGTCCTGGATTTGGGAGTTTCCTGGTTTGGGATGTCCTGGACTTGGGGGTTTCCTCATTTTGGAGTGTCCTGGATTTGGGCTTTCCTGGATTTGGGATGTTCTGTTTCGGGATATCCTGGGTTTGGGGGATTTCCTGGATTTGGGGTTTGCTGGGTTTGGAGTGTCCTGGATTTGGGGGATTCCTGGCTTGGGAGATCCTAGATTTGGGAGTTTCCTGGTTCGGAGTTGCCCTGGATTTKGGRSTTTCCTGSTTTGGGCTGTCCCTGATTTCCAGGTGGGATCCGAGCAGGTCGGAGGGGCAGAATTCCCTCTTTTCCCACTTCCCACGCCCTGAGGTGATCCCTGGATTTGGGGAATTTCGGGATCCCAGCCCCTGCGAGACATTCCCTGGGAATTTTTCCCTCTCCCAGGGATCTTTCCCACCCCAAGGGCCTGGATTTTCCGGCGCATCCCATTCCCATCATTCCCTTGGGGGTTCCCAATCCCAGGGAAACCTCCAGCTTATCCCARCTTTCCCATCATTCCCTGGAGCTTCAAAACCTCGGGAATTCTCCGTGTTTATGGCTCGTTCCTCCCCGTTTCCCACATTCCCAAACTCCCTGGATACCCTCGGGAAACCCACGCTTGGCTCGGGAGCTGCCCGGGAAGTTTGGGAATCGCAGGAGCAGCCCCGAGGGCCGCGAGCCCCATCCCTTCCCTTCCCGGCAGATCCCAACTGATCCCCGGGATAAACCCCTGGATCGCCCCCGGCCGCTCCCGTGGGGATCTGGGAATTCCAACAGCGCTCCCCGTGGGAATTCGACCAAATCCGGGCCCAAATCCCCCTTCCCGGGGAGCCGCGAAAACTCCGGGACGGCTCCCGGATGCCTTTCCGCGCCGCGTTTCCCCGCCGCCGGGGCTCTTCCCGGTTTTTCCCGGCACGGTGTCCGTGTTTTCCAGCGAGAACGAGGCTCTGTGGCGGGAGGTGGCCAGCCTGCGCCAGAAGCACGCGCAGCAGCAGAAAGTCGTCAACAAGGTGATTCCCGCTTTTCCGGAGCCTCTGGAAAACCCCGAGGGGCCCGGGGGGGGTGGGGGACGCCGTCCCTCGGGAATGGCATTTTCCACGGATTTCCCCTCGCCGGGCCCAGTCCCGGGCGCGGCCGAGGAGGTTTGCCCGGATTTTTCCCTTCCCAGAGCTCTTGCTCTCCAGTTTTTCCCAGTTTTTCCCAGTTTTTCTCTTCCCAGATTTATTTCTTTTCGGTTTTTCCCAGTTTTTCCCTCCCCAGGACTCTTTCTCTCCAGCTTTTCCCAGTTTTTCCCTTCCCAGATTTATTTCTCTCCGGTTTGTCCCAGTTTTTCCCTTCCCAGGACTCTTTCTCTCCAGTTTTTCCCTTCCCAGATTTATTTCTCTCYAGTTTTTCCCAGTTTTTCCCTTCCCAGATTTATTTCTCTTTGGTTTTTCCCACTTTTTCCCTTCCCAGATTTATTTCTCTCCAGTTTTTCCCGGTTTTTCCCTTCCCAGRWYTATTTCTCTCCAGTTTTTCCCARTYWWTCCCTTCCCAGGACTCTTTCTCTCCAGTTTTTCCCTTCCCAGATTTATTTCTCTCYAGTTTTTCCCAGTTTTTCCCTTCCCAGATTTATTTCTCTTTGGTTTTTCCCACTTTTTCCCTTCCCAGATTTATTTCTCTCCAGTTTTTCCCGGTTTTTCCCTTCCCAGGACTCTTTCTCTCCAGTTTTTCCCTTCCCAGATTTATTTCTCCCCAGTTTTTCCCAGTTTTTCGCTTCCCGGAGCCCTTTTTATCCAGGTTCTCCCACTTTTTCTTTTCCCAGAGCTCTTTCCCTCCAGGTTTTCCCTGTTTTTCCTTTCCCAGGACTCTTTCCCTCCAGGTTTTCCCATTTTTCCCCTTCCCAGATCTATTTCTCCCCAGTTTTTCCCTGTTTTTCCCTTCCCACAGCTCTTCCTCTCCAGGTTTTCCCAGTTTTTCCCTCCCCAGAGCCCTTTCTCTCCAGGTTTTCCCACTTTTTTCTTTTCCCAGAGCTCTTTCTCTCCAGTTTTCCCGTTTTTCCTTTCCCAAGACTCTTTCTCTCCAGTGTTTCCCATTTTTCCTTTTCCCAGAGCTCTTCCTCTCCGAGTTTTCCCTGTTTTTCTTTTCCCAGATCTATTTCCCTCCAGTTTTTCTCTTCCCAGAGCTCTTCCTGTCCCCATTCCCTGCACTTCCAAGTAGTTTTTCCCTGTTTTTCTTTTCCCAGAGTTGCTTCTTCCCAGTTTTTCCCAGTTTTCCTCTTCCCAGATCCATTTCTCTCCAGTTTTTCCCAGTTTTCCTCTTCCCAAAGCCCTTTTTATCCAAGTTTTTTCCTTCCCAGAGCCCTTTTTATCCCGTTTTTCCCATTTTTCCCCTTCCCGTCTCCCTCCCCTCCCCACTCCCTGCCCCCTCACGGCTCTTCCCGCTTTTCCTGTGCCGCAGCTGATCCAGTTCCTGATTTCCCTGGTGCAATCCAACCGGATCCTGGGGGTCAAGAGGAAGATGTGAGTGTGGAATTCCCAAATATCCCTCGGGATCGGGATCCCCCGGGGGGCGGGACCGGGATTTGGGGTTCCCAACCCTTGGGAAGGAGCGGGCACGGAGCATCCCCCCTGGAGCCTCGGGAAAGGGAAAGGGATCGAGGGAGGAGTCCAGGGAATTCCAGGATTCCTTGGGGGCYGCGGCGCTTCCGCTTTTCCCGAAGAAACCGGGAAAACGGAGCTGCTCCCGGCGCCYCCGAAGTCAGGGAATTGTGGGATTGGGGAGTCTTGGGATGGATTTGGGGATTGCAGGATCAGCCTGGTCCATGGGCTGGGATGATCCTGCTATCCCGGGACGCTCCAGCCTGGGAATTCCAGGGATGAGGCAGCCCCGGCTCCTCTGGGAATTCCATCCCAGGCAGGAATTCCCTCCCCACATCCCACGGAATCCGTGGGAAGCCATTCCCTGCCTCCTCTCCCCCCATCCCTTTTCCCACATCCCTCTCCAGCTCTCCCGGATTCCCTGGAAAAGGAAAATCCCAGAATTCCCCTTTCCCAAAATCTTCCCGCCCCAACCCCTCTTCGGCTCCCCCAGCCCCGGAAAACCTGGAAAACCCTTCCCCGTCCTGGAAAACCGGGAAAACCCTTCCCTGCCCCCTCGGGATTGGGGCGGGGCCGGGATCTGGGGGATTCCCGGCGCCCATTCCGGGTCGTTTTTCCCGGGAATCGGCAGCCCCCTGATGCTGAACGACGGCAGCTCCGCACATTCCATGCCCAAGTACGGGCGCCAATATTCCCTGGAACACGTCCACGGATCCTCCCCCTACGCCGTGAGCAGCGCCGGGAGCCAGGGAATGGGATGGGGATTTGTGGGAATGGGATGGGGATCTGTGGGATAGAGGGATGAGGGGATGGGATTGTGGGAGTGGAACAAGGACATGGATTTGTGGAATAAAGGGACGAGGACAGGGATTTGGGGGAATGGGAGGGAATTGTCGGATAAAGGGATGAGGGGATGGGATTGTGGGAATGGGATGAGGATTTGTGGGATAAAGGGATGAGTTCTTGGATTTGTGGGATAAAGGGATGGGGACAGGGATTTGTGGGAATGGGATGGGGATGGGAATTTGGGGGAAAGGAATGAGGGGTGGGACTGTGGGAATGGGATGGGGATTTGTGGGAATGGGATGGGGATTTGTGGGAATGGGATGAAGGCTTGGAATTGTGGGAATGGAACAAGGACAGGGATTTGGGGGAAAGGGATGAGGGATGGGACTGGGGATGGGATGGGGATTTGTGGGATAAAGGGATGGGGACAGGAATTTGGGGGAACGGGATCGGGGGATTGTGGGATAAAGGGATGAGGGGCAGGATTGTGGGAATGGGATGAAGCCTTGGAATTGTGGGAATGGAACAAGGACAGGGATTTGTGGGAATGGGATGAGGGATGGATTTGTGGGATAAAGGGATGAGGGATGGATTTGTGGGAAGGGGATGAGGGGTGGGATTTATTGGGAATGGGATGAGGGATGGGATTTGTGGGATAGAGGGATGGGGACATGGAATTGTGGGAAGGGGGCAAGACACCTTTTCCCTTGGGAATTTTGGGGTCCCATCCCGCCTTTTTCCTTTGGAATTTCTGGGGCTCTGCCCCTCCTTTTTCCTCAGGAATTTTGGGAGTTTTCCCCCAGTTTTTTTCCTGGGAATTTTGGGATTCTTCACCGCCTTCCTCCTTGGAATTTTGGGGTTCTTTCCCACCTTTTTCCTGGGAATTTTGGGCTGTTCCTGCCTTTTTCCTTGCGAATTTTGAGGTTCTACCTCTCCATTTTCCTGGGAACTTTGGGGTTCCTGCCCCTCCTTCTCCTGGGAATTTTGGGATTCTGCCTCACCTTTTTCTTTGGAATTTTGGGGTCCTGCCCCTCTTTCCCTCTGGAATTTTGGGTTCCTGTCCCACCTTCCTCCTTGGAATTTTGGGGTTCTGCCTCTCCATTTTCCTGGGAATTTGGGGTTCCTGCCCTTCCTTTTCCTGGGAATTTTGGGATCCCGCCCCACCTTTTTCCTTGGAATTCCGAGGCCTTTCCGCTTCAGCGTTTTTCTCTGGAATTCCGGGCTCCATCCCCTTGCTTTTCCTGGGGATTTCGGGATCCCGCCCCACCTTTTTCCTCAGGAATGTTGAGGTTCTGCCCCACCTTTTTACTTGGAATTTTGGGCTTCTGCCTCTCCTTTTCCATGGGAATTTTGGGGTTCCTGCCTCTCCTTTTTCCTGGGAATTTTGAGGGTTTGCCCCACCTTTTTCCATGGAATTTCGGGGTCCCAAAAGCCCCCCATTTTTCCTTGGGAATTCTGTGGTTCCACCCCACCTTTTCCCTCGGCCATTCCTGGGCCCCTCCCCTTGCTTTTCCCGGGAATTCCGGGATTCTCCCCCGCCTTTCCCCTTGGAATTTTAGGTCCCGCTCCCCTTTTTCCCCTCGGGAATCGCCGCTGGGAATTCGGCGGCGTTTTTCCTCGCCCGTTCCCGGTTCCATCCCCTCGGCTTTTCCCGGRAATCCACGCTCTCCCAGCTCCCGCGTTTGTCCTTCCAGGCTCCGTCGCCAGCCTTCGGCAGCTCCGGGCTCTTTTCCCCGGATCCGGCGGCCAATTCCGGCCCCATCATCTCGGACGTGACCGAGCTCGGCCCCTCCAGCCCCGAGGCCTCTCCCGGCGGCAGCCTGGACGGGAGGTGGGAATTCCGGCCCGGAAAATCCCGGCAACGCTCCCGAGCGCCGGGCCCCGCGGCCCCATCCGGGAATCCGGGCCCGATCCCGGGAAAATTCCCCGGGAAACGGCGCCGGGGTGGGGGAGTGGGATCAGGCCTGTGCCCGTTCCGGGGGCTGGGGTTGGGAATTCCCTGGGAAAGGGCTCGGGATGGGGGTGGGATCGGATCTGTTCCAGGGGCTGGGGTTGGGAATTCCCTGGGAAAGGGCTCGGGATGGGGGTGGGATCGGATCTGTTCCTGTTCCAGGGGCTGAGGTTGGGAATTCCCTGGGAAAGGGCTCAGGGTGGGAGTGGGATCAGCTCTGTGCCCGTTCCGGGGGCTGGGATTGGTCCCTCTGGAATAGGAATTTTATCCCATGGAGAATTCCCTGGAAAACAGCTCAGGGCTCAGCCCTGTGCCCATTCCAGGGGCTGGGATTGGGAATTCCCTGGAAAACGGCTCGGGATGGGGGTGGGATCAGATCTGTTCCTGTTCCAGGGGCTGGGGTTGGGAATTCCTTGGGAAAGGGCTCGGGATGGGGGTGGGATCAGCTCTGTGCCCGTTCCAGGGGCTGGGATTTGTCCCTCTTATCCCGTGAAAAATTCCCTGGGAAAAGGCTCGGGATGGGGGTGGGATCAGCCCTGGTCCCGTTCCGAAGGTTGGGATTTATCCTTCTGGAACAGGAATGTTATCCCATGGAGAATTCCCTGGAAAACAGCTCAGGGCTCAGCYCCGTTCCCATTCCAGGGCCTGGGATTTGTCCCTCTTATCCCATGAAAAATTCCCTGGGAAAAGGCTCCGTGGGGAATGGGATCAGCCCTGTTGGGATTCCAGAGGTTGGGATTTGTCCCTCTGGAGTAACAGGATTTATCCCACGGAGAATTCCCTGGAAAAGAGCTCGGGAGGGGTGAACTCAGCTGGGATTTGTCCCTCTGGAATAACATTTTTATCCCATGGAGAATTCCCTGGAAAAGAGCTCAGGAAGGGTCTGAGCTCAGCCCAGTTCCCATTCCAGAGGTTGGGACTTGTCCCTCTGGAATAAAGGGCTTATCCCGTGGAGAATTCCCTGGAAAGCAGCTCAGGGATGGTGTGGACTCAGCCCAGTTCCCATTCCAGGGGCTGGGATTGGTCCCTCTGGAATGTTTGGGCTGGGAAAGGCCCTCCCAGCGCCTTTGGGTTGGGATTGTTCCCCTTCCGTTCCCGATCCCAAGGAAGATTCCCTGCTCTGCTTCCCGGAGCTGAGTTCCCAATCCCACACGGAAACGTCTCCAGCTCCTGGAATTCCTGATCCCTGGGAGCAGGGAGAGCTGCTCCTGCCCTTCCCAACCTGCTCCAAACAGCAGCATTCCCGGGAAACCGAGGGGGACACGGGACAGCTTTATCCCAACTTTATCCCAGCTTTTATCCCAGCCTTATCCTGGCTTCATCCTGACTTTGTTCCAGTTTTATCCCAACTTTATCCCAGCTTTTATCCCAGCCTTATCCTGGCTTTATCCTGACTTTGTTCCAACTTTATCCCAGCTTTTATCCCGCTTTTATCCCGCTTTTATCCCGCTTTTATCCCAGCTTTTATCCCGCTTTTATCCCAGCTTTTATCCCGCTTTTATCCCGCTTTTATCCCGCTTTTATCCCGCTTTTATCCCGGTTTTTTCCCGGTTTTTTCCCAGCTTTTTCCCCAGTTTTTTCCCAGCTTTTTCCCCAGTTTTTTCCCAGTTTTATCCCGGCTTTTTCCCAGCTTTATTCCACCTTTTTTCCCAGCTTTATCCCAGGCCACGCAGCCCCAGCCTCCTCCCAGATCCGTAGGAAATCCGGGAAGTTCCCCCAGCAGGATTTGGGCTCCCTCAGTTCCCAGGCTCTCCCTGCAGCCCCATTCCCGCTTTTCCTGGAATTCCCAGTCCCGCAGGTCCCCCCTTCCCTGGGCACTTCCGGCTTTTCCCACTCCCCTTTTCCCTCTTCCAGAGGATTTTCCTGGCCCAGAGCTGCCGAATCCCACAAATCCCAGCTACTCCCGGGAATTCCCTGGGCYGGGAATGCTCCCCACGGACACAGCTCCTTGGGAATGATCCCACTGGGAATAATCCCCCAGGGAACAATCGCCCTCTCACATCCCAAATCCAGGAATTTTGGGCATCCCTGCTGCTCCCGGGGGSGTTTCCCACATCCCTCGGTTTTCCTGCTCCGGGAAAAATCCCGGAGCCTCGGGAGCCCTTGGATCCCGGGAATGCTCTGAGGTGCCCGGGAAGGGTGGGATGCGGATGGATCAGGGAAGGAATATTTGGGAACTTCCCATCATGGAATTCCGGGATAGTCGTGTGGGAAAGGACTCCTGGATCATCCCAGCACCTCCCACTGTCCCGGGATGCTCCAGCCTGGGAATTCCAGCGCTGGGACAGCCTCGGCCCCTCTGGGAATTCCATCCCAGGCAGGAATTCCTTGATCCCATCCCGCGGGAAGCCATTCCCTGCCTCCGGCCCCTCCCTCCCCCATCCCAAATCCCTCTCCGGCTCTCCYGGAGCCTCTGGAAGCAGCTCCAAGATTTCCCTGGATCCTTCTCCAGCTGCACATTCCCAGCTCCCTGATCCCAGGCTTCTCATCCTGACTCTGCCAGGAATTCCCTGCCCCCACCCCGATCCCGATCCCGATCCCGATCCTGCTCTCCCAGCCCAGGGATCCGTTATTCCCATTCCCATTCCCATTCCCGGCGTTTTTCCCGCAGGAGCAGCCCCGGGATCCGGATCAAGGAGGAGCCTCCCAGCCCCACGCGGAGCCCACAGGTGGAGGAGCCCAACGCCGGGAACGCCGGGAATTGCGGGAATTCCGGGAATTGCGGGAATTCCGGGAATTGCGGGAACGCCGGGAACTGCGGGAACGCCGGGAACTGCGGGAATTCCGGGAATTCCGGAGCGGAGACGCCGCTGTCCCCATCCACCTTCATCGACTCCATCCTGCGGGACAACGAGCCCGGAGCCGCTCCCGGGAACGCCCAATCCCAGGAAAAGTGCCTGAGCGTCGCCTGCCTGGACAAGTGAGCGCCCGGAGCAGCGGGATCGGCGCCGAATTCCCGGGATTCCCCGCGCCCGCCTCGGGATGAGGCTCCCGGGGGGCTCTGGGAGAGGATGTGGGGAGGGTTTTCCCGGGAGAATCCCTGAGGTTTGGGATTTCTGGGATCCTGCTGTGCCCGAGGGGTGGGAGCCCAGGGAATGGGGTCAATATTCCCAAAATTCCCGGTTCTGGGGGGAGCAGAGTGTGGGAATTCAGGGTTTCCCTCGGAATCCCATCCCCGCTTCCCTTGGAATACCAGGATCAGAACCAGAGATTCCAGCCCTGCTTCCCTCTGGATATCGGGGTCAGAGCCGGGAATTCCAGCCCTGCTTCCCTTGGGAAGTTGGGGATCAGGACCAGGAATTCCAGCCCCACTTCCCTCAGGATATCAGGATCAGGGCCTGGGATTCCAGCCCTGCTTCCCTTGGGATGTCAGGATCAGATCTGGGAATCCATTCCCCACTTCCCTCTGAATATTAGGATCAGAGCCAGGAATCCCATCCCTGCTTCCCTTGGGATATCAGGATCAAAGTCAGGAATCCCATCCCCACTTCCCTCGGAATATCGGGGTCAAAGCTGGGAATTCCAGCCCCGCTTCCCTCGGAATATCAGGACCAGAACCAGGAATCCTGGCCTTGATTCCCTGGGGATGTCAGGAGCAGATCCAGGAATCCCATCCCCACTTCCCTGGGAATGTCGGGGTCAGAKCCAGGAATCCCATCCCTGCTTCCCTTGGGATATCAGGGTCAAAGTCAGGAATCCCATTCCCGCTTCCCTGGGGCTATCCCGGCTTCCCTCCCCGGGGCTGCCCGAGGGCCGTGGTGGCGGTCGCGGGCGCCGATCCCGTTTTTCCTGTTTTTCCGTGGGCATTCCCGGCAGGAATGAGCTGAACGAGCACTTGGACTCCATCGACTCCAACCTGGACAATCTGCAGGCTCTGCTGAGCACTCATGGCTTCAGCATGGACAGTGCCCTCCTGGACGTGAGCATTCCCGGGATTCCCGGCRTTCCCAACGTTCCCAGGGCGTCCCGGCGCTCCCGGGACAGGCTCCCGCGGGAAGCTCTCCCGGCCCCGAGCCCAAACCCCCCCCCCCGGGAGCCTTTGGAATTCGGGATTGGGGGGTTGGGCTCTGATCCCCGGGGGGGGCTCTTCCCGCTGGGAATATCCCGGGATCCGCTCCGTGGGCGGTTCCTGGAGGGCGGGGGGTCCGGCCCTGGAATTCCMGGGGTCSCYGATCCCGGCCGATCCCGGCTGATCCCAGTTTTCCGTCGGCAGCTCTTCAGCCCCTCCATGGCGGTGACGGACATGAACCTGCCCGACCTGGACAGCAGCCTGGCCAGCGTGAGCGCCGGGAATTCCGGGAATTCCGGGGGAAGGGAGGCGGGATCCGGGCGGGGGATGATCCCGATGGGCAGCACATCCCMTTCACCAGGGCAAATCCCGGATTTCCCAGCCCTTGGGAAGCGCGGGAAGGGAGCTGTGGAAGCCGCAGAGCTCCCGCGGCGTTCCCACCCCYGCATCCAGGTTTTCCCAAGGAGACTCCTTGGATTGGGGAGGATCGAAGCAGAGCGGCCGGAATTCCTTGGAAAACTCATCCCTGATCCCGCTTTTCCCTTCACTGTTTCGTTTTTCCCTGGAAAAAKCACAAAGGGATTGTTTTGGGATGGTTTTTCCCGCCCTGGTGAACAACTGGGAACATCCTGGAAGGTTTAAAATCCAGGGATTTGCTCCCGTTTTGGAGAGGAGATTTCCGGGATGGATGGGAGGGAAGGCTCGGGAAGAAGCCCCTTGTCCCATTCCAGAGGATACCTGGGAATCCTCCTGGCTTTTCCCGGAGGAAAAAACTCCTTTGGGATCCTCTTTCCCCACCCCTGGAATGTGGGAGATGCCCCTGGAGCAGCTCGGGAATTCCTGATCCCRCAGGATCGGGGACTGGGGGGATTTGGAGCAGGGAGGAGCCCAAATCCAGAGGGGAATCCCTCGGGAAAATCCGGGATTTGCTCCGGGAACATTYCCTGGTGGAACGTGGAGCCTCAGGGCCGCTCCGGCTCCGGGTCATTCCCGGGATTTTCCTCTCCCGGATGATTCTGGGGAATGTTAGGGATGAACGGGGGCTGAGCTCGGGATCCTTCGGCTCCGGGAGCATTCCCGGGATTGGGAGCGGCGCCTTTAAAATCCGTAAAGCTTCGGATCCGTCGGCACAAATCCCGAAATTCCCGCAGATCCAGGATCTCCTCTCGTCCCAGGAGCAGCAGAAGCCGGCGGAGGCGGAGGCGGGCGCGGGGGACACAGGTAATTCCCGCCCGGAATGGCAGCCCTGGGATGCGGGAACGGGGCGGGGCCGCTTCCCGGAAATCGCCTTGGGAGAGAGGGATGGGCTCGGGAAGGGCTGGGGATGAGGAATGTGGGATTGGGATCGGCCTCATCCCGGTGGGGGAGGGCKGCGCAGTTCCCAGTGGGAATGGGGACGGAGCTGGGATCGCCCCGGCGGGATCCAGGAGCTGGGAATTCCATGGGAATGCCAAAAACCAGGATTGGAATGTGGCTGCTCCTGCCCATGGAAGGGATGGGATCCATGGGATCCATGGGATGGGATGGGGACAGGGATGGGATGGGATGGGATGGGATGGGATGGGATGGGATGGGATGGGATGGGATGGGATGGGATGGGATGGGATGGGAGGGCCCTTCCCACCCCAATTGTCCTGGAATTCCGGCCTGGAGCTGGGACAGTCCCTGCTGCCCATCCCAGATCTCTCCTCTCCATTCCGGACATCCTTTGGCCCATCCCAGATCCCTCCAGTCCATCCCAGATCCCTCCAGTCCATCCCAGATCCCTGCAATCCGTCCCAGATCCCTCCAGTCCATCCCACATCCCTGCAGTCCATCCCAGATCCCTCCTGTCCCTCCCAGATCCCTCCTGTCCCTCCCAGATCCCTGCAGTCCATCCCACGTCCCTGCAGTCCATCCCATTTCCCTCCTGCCCATCCCATCTTCCCTCTTTCCCATCCCCGATCCCTCCTGCCCGCCCCGTTCCCGCCCTGTCCCGCGCCGTTCCCGCCCCCCGTCCCGCTTTCCCGACGCCGTTCCCGCGTTCCCAGGGAAGCAGCTGGTGCACTACACGGCGCAGCCGCTCTTCCTGGTGGATTCCAGCGCCGTGGACGTGGGATCCATCGGCTCCATCGGCTCCATCGGCTCCGTGGGCTCCGGGGACCTTCCCATCTTCTTCGAGCTGGGGGAGGGGCCGTGCTTCCCGGACGGGGCCGAGTATCCCGAGGATCCCGCGGCCGCGGCGCTGCTCCCGGAGCCGCCCAAGCCCGAGGACCCGGCCGTGTCCTAAGGGCGGGAGCGGGGAACGGGACACGGACGAGAAGGATCAGGGAAAAGGATCAGGAAAAAAGGGAAAAGCCCCCCCCGACGCTCTCCTGCTTCCAACCCCCCGCGCGCGGAGCGGCCCGGGGGATCCCGGGGAATCCCGGAGCGTCCCAAGGGATCCTGGAACGTCCCAGAGCATCCTGGAGCATCCCAAGGGATCCTGGAGAATCCCAGAGCATCCTGGAGCATCCCAGAGGACCACAGAGCATCCTGAAGCATCCCAAAGGATCCCAGAGCATCCCGGGGGATCCTGAAGCATCCTGGAGGATCCCACAGCATCCCAGAACATCTTGGGGGATCCCAGAGGATCCCAGAGCATCCTGGAGGGTCCTGGAGCATCCCGGGAGGATCCCAGAGAATCCTGAAGCATCCCAGAGGATTCCAAAGCATCCTGGAGGATCCCAGAGCATCCCAGAGAGTCCTGGGGGATCCCAGAGGGTCCCGAAGGATCCCGGCGGATCCCTCAGCTCCCGTGCTCACGAGGTGTTCCCAAATCCCAAAGTTCCCAGCCCCGCTCGGCGCTGGAGCCGCGCCAGAGCCGGATCCCCCCGAGGGCTCCGGGATCCCGGGAACGGGGCTCTTCCCGGGAAAAGGGATCCCGGGGAGTCGCGGGGGCCGAGGGAATGGAAGTTGGGAATGCGGTGCCGGAGGGTCTCGGGAGGTGCCCGGGAATCCTGTGGGAGCCAAAATCCAGGGAATCCTGAACTCCTGCCAGACCCCGGGAAACAGCAGCGCCCCGAAATCCCGCGGGACAACCCCAAATCCGTTGGATCCCAAAATCCTACGGCACCCCAAAATCCTGTATGGGAGCCTGAAATCCTGCAGGACCCCAAAATCCAGTGATGCCCCAAAMTCCAACGGCGTCCCAAAATTCCATGGCATCCCAAAACCCGGCAGCGCCTGCATCCCCGAGGCCGGGGGGACCCRAAATCCTGCAGGATCCCGAAATCCCGTGGCACCCCAAAATCCGGTGGCATCCCGAAACCCGGCAGTGCCGCAAGACCCCAGAGCCGGGGGGATCCCAAAATCCCGCAGGATCCCCAAATCCCGCGGCACSCCGAAGCCTGGCGGCGCCCGGATCCCGACCCCGCGATTCCAGCCTCTCCCGCTCCGCGCGCTCTCCCGGGTTTTTCCCGCCGGCTCCGCCGCGGGATTCCGGGCGCTCCCGGGGCTCCGTTTCCCGGTTTTCCCGCCCCTCGGGCTCGGCCTGGGACTCGTCCCTGGASCTCGGGAACCGCGACCCAAAAACTGGACTCGGAATTTTCGGCCGAGAGAAGGAGCCAGCGCTGCGGCCACGAGCGCGTCCGTGCCCGCGGGACTCCGCTCCCGGCGCCAATCCATATAAAACGTCGGCTCCGCCGCTTCCCGCCTTGCCCGGGATCCCAGCCGCTCCTTGGGGAAGCGCGGGGGGGGGATCCCGCCCCGGGAATCGTCCTGGGATTCGGGATCCGGGGCCGGGATGGGGGGGAAAGGGGAAAGGGCGGGGTTGGGTGCTGGGGCTGCCGGTGGAATTCTGGAATTCCCGGGTGGAATTCGTGGGATGCTCCGGAGGGAGGGGGTGGGGGCGCCTTGGGGGTGCTCCGGGTTTTATGGGAATGACGGAAGGGAACGGCTTTGGGAGTGCGGCTGGAGCGGCAGGAGCTCCGTCCCTGCGGCACATCCCATCCTGCTCCAATCCCATCCTATCCCATCCCATCCTGCTCCAATCCTGTTCCATCCCAATCCCATCCCATCCTGCTCCAATCCCATCCCATCCCATCCTGCTCCAATCCTGTTCCATTCCACTCCATCCCAATTCCATCCCATTCCATTCCATCCTATTCCATCCCACTCCATCCTGCTCCAATCCCATTCCGTTTCATTCCTTCTCCTTTCATCCCAATCCATCCCACTCCATTCCCCTCCATCCTATCCCATTCCATCCCGCTCCATTCCTACTCCATCCCAATCCATCCCACTCTGATCCTGCTCCATCCTCTCCATCCCAGGCTCATCCCAGGGCTTGGGCAATGGGAAAAGTGGGAATTCTGCCCCTCTGTCCCGCTCAGATYCCACCTGGAATCTRCCTCCAGCTCTGGATCCGACCCCAGAGGGATGTGGGAATGCTGGAGCAGATCCCAAAGAGGCCCCAGAATGGGAATGGAGCTGGGAATGTGCAGCTGGAGCAGGGAAACCGCAGGGAGATSCCAGGGCCTTTTCCAGGGRMTCYGGGAGAGCTGGRGAGGGATTTGGGATGAGGGCTGGAGGGGCAGSAGGCAGGGAATGGCTTCCCACGGCTCCCACGGGATGTGGGGCAGGAATTSCTGCCCGGGAGGGTGGGCAGGGAATGGGATGGAATTCCCAGAGGAGCCCTGGSAGCGTCSCGGGAGCATCCCGGGATAGCGGGAGCTGTCCCATGGGAATGGGATGATCCAGGATTCCCTGATCAATATCCCGATACGGAGAAAATCCTTAGAAATGTGGAGAAAGCGCAGGAGCCATGAAATTCCTGTGGCTGGGAATGACATTTTCCAGGGAGGGATGGTCCCAAGGGATCCTGGAGYTCCGCTTGGAAAAGGGAATTCGCGCTGGGGTCGGACTCCCGGGATCGCGGCTCCGAGCCCTCGGGTGCCGTTCCCAGCCCGGGAATTCCAGGGCCGGCGTCTCCCCGCTCCCTGTTTTCCCATCTCCGGGGTGTCCCGTGGGATCGGCTCCCGGAGCCGTGGGAAGGGGCACGTGGGGGGCGCGCGGGGGGATTTGGGATCCCCCGGGATCCGGGATGGGTCCGGGATGCTCCGGGTGGTGCCGGGAATGGGGACAGGACGCCCTCGGGAAGGTCGCGCCGCGTTCGGGGGGATGGGATTTGGGAGATTTTCCCTCCATCCCCCCCAGTTTAACCCCAGTGGGGACCCCAAATTCAGCCCCGATGGGGACCCCCCCCCCAAATTTATTGGGGCCTCCCAGTTTAACCCTAATGGGGACCCCTCAATCGAGCAGGACCCCAAATCCAGCCCCGAAGGGGACTCCCCCGTTTAGAGGGACCCCGAATTGAGCCCCAGTGGGGACCCCCGGGTTAGCCCCTATAGGGACCCCCCAATTGAACGGGACCCCATAATTGAGCCCAAATGGGGACCCCCAGTTTAATCCTAATGGAGACCCCCCCCAATTAAGCGAGACCCCCCCCAAATCCAGCCCCAGTGGGGACCCCCCAAATCCAGCCCCAGTGGGGACTCCCAGTTTAGCGGGACCCCCCAAATTTAGCCCCATTAGGACCCCCAGTCTAGCCCCAAATGGGGACCCACCCGATTTAGGGGGACGCCCCAGTTTACCCCTAATGGGGACCCCCCCCAATTGAACGGGACCCCCAAGTTTACCCCTAATGGGGACCCTCCCCCATTTAACGGGACCCCCCCAGTTTACCCCTAATGGGGACCCCCCCCAATTGAACGGGACCCCCAAGTTTACCCCTAATGGGGACCCTCCCCCATTTAACGGGACCCCAAGTTTAACCCCACTGGGGACCCTCCCCCATTTAACGGGACCCCCAGTTTAACCCCACTGGGG
>JACAXG010000318.1:0-257384 GCA_018881555.1 Amblyornis subalaris
GCAGCTCTTCCTGGGTGGATGCTGCCACCAAGATGTCATCCATATAGTGATAARACTGAGCATCAGGAAACTGCCTSCRAACTCCAGACAAGGCTCTGGCCACATACATCTGGCATATGRCCGGGGAATTTTTCATYCCCTGGGGAAGAGTCCTCCATTGAAATCTCTGTGCAGGGCCTGCATTGTTAACTGCTGGCACCGTMAAAGCAAATTTTGGTCTGTCATYGGGATGCAAAGGAATTGAAAAGAAACAATCCTTCAGATCCACAATGAGGATCGGCCAATCTGCGGGAAGCATGGCGGGTGATGGCATCCCAGCCTGCAACCTCCCCATGCTTTCCATCACGGCATTCACCTTCCTGAGGTCTTGTAACAACCTCCATTTCCCAGATTTTTTTTTTTTGATGCAAAAGACAGGAGTGTTCCAGGGACTGGTAGAAGGCTCCAGATGACCCYGGTCCAACTGCTCCTGAACCAACTCATGAAGGGCCRCTAACTTGTATTTAGGCAGGGGCCACTGATTCTCCCAGATTGGTCTGTCCACCAGCCACCATATAGGAGGCGTGGAGCACTCTGCGCCCTTCAACGCAGTGGCCCCCGTTAAAACCCATCCCAATGCGCACCCGCCACGCAGCCAGAACATCCCTCCCTCAGAGGTTARTAGCAGTCTCAGTAACATGAGGCCTTATCACGGCCATCTGTCCCTCTAAGTTCGTTATCGTCATAGGCTTCCGACTCACGTAGCAGCGCTTTGTCCCTCCCAGGCCCGTGATAGATGTCCCCACCGGGTCCAATGCCCACTGCGGGGGCCAGGCGGCAAGGGAGAGAATCGTAACGTCCGCACCGCTATCAAGGAGCCCACGGAGAGAGATCTCTGGCGATGGTGTATCAGGGATGGTCAGGGTGCACTGCATCTCCGGACGGTGTTTGGTCAGGACAGCAGTCCAAAGAACTTGAGGCGGCCCAGTGGAGCCAAAGCAGCCGTCTCCTCGTTCTCTCGATTCTGTCCTGTGAACAGAAGACTTAAAAGGAGCAAGTTGAGCAATCTGAGTCTTTTCAGGAATTGTGATCGGGGGGTGGGTGTGGAAATCATGGCATAAATCTGCCCAGTATAATCAGCGTCTATCAGCCCCATGTGCACAATGATGCCCTGAATGGTGGCACTGGACCTCCCCATGAGGAGAGCACTCATGCCATCACCCAAGGGACCAAAGGCATCCAAGGGGACTTTGCGCACTGCGCAAGAGTCTAAGACGACCGTTGTCGCGGTGCAGACATCAATGCCTGCTGAGCTGCTGGTGCTGGCTGCAAGCTGGCCAAGCAGACCTCCATYGGCTCCGGGGATTGGGGGGATACTTGTCTTCACACGTCTCCCCCACGTGCTCAGCTGCCCATTTCCCAAGCCCGAGGAGGGCTGCCTAGTAGCACGAATCGCTGCCCTGCAGACATCTGCCATATGGTTTGGCTTTCCACACCGACCACAGAGATACAAAGGATCTTTGCCCTTCCGTGCCTTTCTTCCCTGCTTCTTGCTGGCCTGAGCATTCCTCTGCTTCCGCTGCCCGCCCTGCAGCCCTGACCAGACTGGCTGCGGGGCGGCAGCCACGGCCGCCACTTTAGAAGTAGTGGGGTCCACCTGTGCACAGACCTCTATCATTTGAGGTACAGAAGGTTCACCAGGAATTGCTCTGATCAGCTTTTTGCACTCGGCATTACAACGAGTCTTGGCAAGGTATGTAAGAAACAACACCCTTGCACTGTGATCCTTTACCTGCCTCTCAATAGAGGCTGTCAGTCTCTCTGCAAACTGCAAGAAGGATTCACTGTCCTTCTGTGCAATGCTTGCAAAGTCTTCTGCTGGAGCTGCCAGTTCGATGGTCAGGACCAGTGCTGCCATGCCTATCTCCTGGCATTGGTCCAACACCGTGCCATCCAAGACAATCTGCTTGCGAGCACCAGCATAATCGCCTGTGCCCGTCAGGACGTCAACGCCGACCCCTCGTCTTGGGTCTTGCTGGTCCAGCGTGGCGTTCTGCTCTACCGTCCTAAGTGCCAGCTGCTGCCATTTCATCTCAAATACGTCATATTGCAAAGGCGGAAAGAGCACTCGAGCAAGAGACCGAATGTCATGAGGCACTAATGTGGAAGAATCAAAGACTCTGAGATGCTGCATGACTTCACTATGCCCCAGACCAAATTTGCCAACCGTCTCTCRGAGCTCTATCAAAGCCTGCCATGGCAGAGCCTGATAYGTGGTATGTGGAGGACCAGCAATGACGGGAAAAGCCTGAAGTGCACCTGCTGAACATGCAGCACCTGCTGCATCCTGTTCCCCAGCGTCCACAAGGACGTTAGCCACCACAGGGCTGGGGGATCTGTCTTCACGAATCAGCGAGCGACGTGCCTTTGCACRGTCGTTCATGTCATCAAGCTTCKCTTTGACCTCCCCCCAAAATCTCGCCTGATCCCGGGGACGAACTGTCACCGCACAGGGCGGCAAGGTCCACAGGGCAGTTGAGGAGGAACCGCCAGCCCGAGATCCGGGGGGGGGTGGGCAGCGGCTTGCCAGTCATGTCTCCGCCAGCACTGAAAACAAACAGTGTGGGGGCAACGCCCTCCATCGCTCCGGGATCCRTGGGATCCCGCGGGGCTGCAGCAGCGCCTGCCGGCACCTGGCCCCGGCCAGTTTGAGCGCCGGCCGCCCCGCGCGGAGCCTTGGCGGCGCGTGGGGCCGCTGCCCGCACCGCTGCTTTTGACTGCCCCGCCGCCGCCGTGTTTGGCTCGGCCGCCGCTTCTGCCGCCGCTGCCCCCCCCTTCGCCGCTTTTGGCGCTRCTGCTTTCGCGGCCGGGGGGTGGAGCGGAGCCCGGTCGGGTTCTGCCTGTGCCGGCAGGGCGGTGGGCGGCGCCGCCGGTTCAGGCGGCCTGGGCGGAGCCGGCAGGGGGCCAGGCGGATCCTGGCGGCCCCGTGCCGTCCGGGCGGGGCGCGCAGCGTCCGAAATCACACCAAGCAGGGTACCGCCCAGCGCGCGCAAGCCAAGCACCGGCACCCCCCACTCCGATCGCGGGGACCTGCCGCCCCCGGGGAGCGGCTCGCCGCCCAGGTCAATTAGGTCTCTGGCTTCAGGCTCGTCCRATACAGACTCCGCCTGTGCCTCCTCCGAGCCGGCCAGAGACCCGCCCATGGCCGTCGCCTCCTCTTCATCAGAAGCAGCCGAGGACGGTGCGAGCTGGACCCAGGCCGCTCCAGGGGGGTACCGTGTACAAACCCCACAATGGGGACATTCCGCTGTCACTATCGCGCAAGCCAGCGGCTCCGCCCAGTCCTCCTGCGCCGGAAAGGCACAGAGGAACGGGCACATGCCTCTGCTTGCTCCGTCCCACAGTGCGGGGGGGGGGAATCGGCACTGCCAAGGTCCCGGCGCCCAAGAGGGGGGAAGAGGCTTCCCCGGCGCCCTCCGAGGCCAGTTCCCTCTCGGGGCTGTCCCAGTTCTCATCCCCCGCCTCGGCCTGGCCCAGGAGAGGGGACTCGGCAGGTATCTGAGACGTGGACTCCTCCTGAGACCCGGACTCCTCCTGCCCATCCCCCGCCTCCTGTTCGGAGAGGGCTCCCGGCTTGTCAGGGGAGCCCACAGGGGTGGAAGCACCCGACGCAATGCTGCTGCCTCTAATAACAGAATTCACGCGTTTCCAAGAAACCAGCAACCCAGCGACATCCAGCTGGAAATCCAGAGCCAGGCAGCCGAGAATGGCTCTACCTAGTTCGATCCACGCCCCCTTGGAAAGCACATGCCCAGGTTCTGTAAAGACACCTCTGCCTTTTCCCCAAAACTATAATCTTTGCAAGTCCGGTCCAGGGACCGAGACATCTGCTGTATCGAGCGCAATCTCCAAGTCTTGCAATGCCAAGGTATCGCATGATAAATTCGCGATATCCATTCTAAACAGCCCTTTACCTGGGGGGAAAACCCCTGACAACTTACAAAACACCGTACAGGCCACCAGATGTAGCTCTCGGACACGAATAAACATGCGGAGACAGCTGTCAGGGTTCACCAACAGGCAGAGGCCAAAGGGGAAAGAAGAGAGAGCCGGCCTCTGCCCTCGTCTTTATTTATATGTTTTCAGAAACCACCGTGGATTGGAGGATGGGAATACCACCTCCTGCTGTCCACTGGTCAACAGAATTGTCTATCATATAGGTTAGGAATTCATAAACAGTCTGTGCCGGTTAGATCAACAAGCCATGTTTATACAAAAGTGCGTGAGAAACTATTTGCCAAACTAAAAACACTGCACAACTAAAGAACTGCAAAATGCAGGGCTACATAGCTTCTTTCTTTTTTTGTGCAAACAGAGTTCTGAACTATGTCAAAATTTGTCTGTTACTATTGCTGCTGAATCCTGTTCAAACTAAGTGGAGGCAACCGTCATCTTTTTCCTAAATGTGTTGTGTTTTGTTGCCTTATCTGCTGACAAGTATGTCTTAAAAGCTTTAACAGTTCCACCTTTTTTAAAAGCTTTGGATAAATGAGATATTTTTGCCAAGAGGCTTTTATACAGCAAAAATATTTTGGACCTTTCCCCTAGCAGAAGTATCTTGACATTCATGAAAAATTAGTAATGTTTCCAGCAGGTCAGGTCTGCTTGAAAATCCTGTATATTAGTGTGCTGGTTTGACTGTGAACCAGCAGGGGAAATTAACCCCACACAAAATACCTTGAGAGATTTTAGGACAAAAATACAATTTTAATAAAAAAGGTTAAAATAAATGCAGGAATACAGAAACAGCAGCCTAAACAAACCAACAGAGTCATGGTACAACSTGACACCCCGTTGACCAGGGTGGTAGCTGTGTAGTCCAGTTAGGCACTGGTCCTGTAGAAAGGCCTGGTAGGCCAGTCCCAGTAGTCCAGTCCAGTAGAGCAGTGGAGTGGAGTCCAGTCCAGAGGAGTGTAGTTGAGTCCAGTCCCGAGGAGTGGACAGGAGTCCAGTCGGGTCGAGTTGAGAGTCCTTTCTCCCATCCCAAACCCTTGCTTTTATGCCGTGTTTMTTGGCTGGTACCTCCCCCAAGGGCGGAAACTTCCACAATGGAAGAGGATTTTTCTGATGTTCTATTGGTTGCTTCGGCAATGAGCTCRAATGAGTCTCGTGGTTTCTGACATTCCATTTTTACCAAGTCCAGTAATGGGCCATTAATCAAGAAAAACTAATCAGGATGGGTGGTGTAAAGGGCCATTAATCAAGATAAACTAACCAGCATGGGYGGTGTAATGGGCCATTAGCTGAGATTATCTAATCAGGATGGGTGGTGCTTGCTGTCAGCCGGAGTGCTTATCTCAGTTGAGATAAGGAGTACCTCAGGGACCAGRTGTCCAACTTATGTGGRTGGTAATAGAATATACGGTCAACCCAGGACAATTAGTAATGTTTCACACATGGGATTTCTTCTTTACATTCATCATTTGGCTGCTACTCAACAAGCTGGATGGATCTCACACCTACATTCAGCTATGCCAAGAAGAAGAAAAGAATTTTTACTCCCATTTTAGAGTTTAGGGAAAAAAAAGGAATACTATATTGCCGATTTTGAAAATAGCTATACACATTCTTGAGATTAGACAACATTACAATCTCCACAGCATTTGGAGACACTTCAGTTTGTCAGAGAATTAAAAAAAACAATTCTATTTCCCTAAAAGTGGTATGAAGCAGTGCTACAGAGACAAGAAAAGAACTGTTGGCAGTATCAGTTTCTATACTCCTGAAGAGTGCATCCTAACCCTACTGAGGCACAGAAAATGCACAACGACTTAATTTACTTTTTGCCACTACTGCATTCCTGCTCCCTCAGTAATAAGCCTCATATTGCTAGATATCCTAATTGCTGAACTGACACACTACATTTGTAATGCAAGGCTATTTACATTTGTTCTGCATTTTTTCATCCAACTTCTTTTATTCCAAAGAAGACATCACAAAAATCTGCTATAGGATTACTCATCAGCCAGAGACCATTTGAGTTCTGTACATTTCTTCTCCAGACTGAAAGTATGAGTCACTCTTCAACATCATTTCCGCACATAGACCCCAGCTCCCTATCAGGAAATATGGATGAATTTGAATTTAATCCACCAGGGCCTCATCTGTTCCAAGATCTCACACCCAACAGGACTGGCATATTTCTCATCTGTGTCTCTCATCTCCTTAGCTGACATACAGGACCATTTCTTTAAAAAAACCAAAACATAGTTTGATGACAATTTCAGCAAGAAGCACCCTTACTGAGAATTAAGAATGAAAAATACCACTTCTATACAATTGAAACAGTGAGGATAAATTGACCTTGTTAGTTATTTCAGTATCTCTGGAGTTGTTCAGGGTGCAAATTTCAGTATTAAAATACATACTAACGATACCACTTTCACCATGTTTTCTGATTTCAGTTGAACCTGAATTTTCTTGTCTACATCTGTGACTGAAATAGACTTACTTCAAGTTCTGTCTCTCCAGAGAAAAAAACGTGAGGTGCAAAAACATACAAGGAACATGAATGAAGAAACTTGAAACTCCAGGTGAGATTGCAGTTAACATATAAGCAGAACCAAGATATTTTCCAATGAAAGAAGCTTCTTAATTCAGCAAATTCCCTTCTTCATTAACGCCTTGTGTGCAGGACTAAAAGGAACACTAAGCAAGTTTACCTATTCATTTATGTTGCTGTTATGTCAAAAAAGGGACTTAAAAGTTTTAATGTTGTCTCCACTCAATGATAACATGACAGAGATAATAGAAAATAAATACTTGAAATCAAGGTATAAACATTTTCAAGCATTAATTCAAGATGAGGTTTGAATATTTCTTTTGAACTATATTGCAGACAAAACTTAATGCTGTGTCATATTTAGGCATATGCTGTAGTGTATTTATGCAGGTGCACTCAAGTCACAAATATACATATCTGATTCAGGCCGTTTAACAGTTAATAAAACAGAAAAGAAACAAAACACTATCTACAGCTAAGTAGTACAAGCTATCTGTCACATCTCTTCTCCATCTACACCTTGACAATATCCGGAGCAGGATAGTCACCCTAACCTCCTGCTGTTGAAGCATCTAGGAGCACAGAGTTCAGAATTTCTGTAATTGGATCATCCAGGAACAAACTAATTGCTATACTGGACCAGAAAGCTGGCAAAGATAAGCCAAAATGAAAGCAAGTTTGCTGTTTCGGGTTTTTATTATCCACTTAAATAACGCTACAAGTGAGTTCAATGAGATTCAGTTGGTTTTAGATGTTTTAAAGGCAAGATGCATCATATGCATGATCAGCGCATACATGTAGAAAATACTGACTGCTGAACAGAGATTTTAAAACAAAATTTACTAGCTATAGATTAACAACTATCTATTTCATAATAATGAAGAATACACTAGAAAATAGATGAGTAGCTTTGAGGAAAAAGCCTTTGATTGCAGCACGTTTGGAGAGGAAAAACAATTTCTCTAACACTTTATATTCCAGAATGTACAAATTATAGAAGCAGCAGTTAACCTTCAAGTCTGTGATTTTTTTGAGACAAAAAGTCAAAAAAAAATCTTTAATAGTGTTGTTTGCTAACACCTAAGCTATAAGTGCTAAAACTCGTACCAGAAGGAATATGTATGAAGTGTCCTGGGTTAGGTATATATTCTATTGCCACCCATGAAAGCTGGATAAATTTCATAATTACACACCTGGGACTCCTTATCTCAACTGAGATAAGCACTCCAGCCACAGGAAGCACTACCCACCCTGGTTATCTGATCTCAGGTAATGGCCCATTAGCACCACCCAGCTGATTTTCTGATCTTAGCTAATGGCCCATTAGCAYCACCCAGCCTGACTAATTAGCCTGAACCCCTCGAACATCTCGGAGGACCCTAGGGCTCCTCCAAGCTCATTACCGAAGCAACCAATAGAACATTGGGAAGATCCTCTCCCATTGTGAGAGTCCCCGCCCCTGGGGGAGGTGGCAGCCAARCAACACAGAATAAAACAAGGGTTTTGGATGGGAGAAGATACCCTCGACTCAACAGGACTCTGCTCTTGGGACTCCACTCCTCGGAATTGGATTCAGCTAGCTACTCCACTCCTCGGAATTGGACTCAGCTACTCCACTACTGGGACTGGATTACCAGGCCTTCCTGCAGGACCAGTGCCTAACTGGACTGCACAGCTACCACCCAGGTCAACAGGGTATCAGGATGTACTGTGACTCTGTTGGTTTGTTTAAGCCCATGTTTCTGTATTCCTGCATTTATTTTAACCTTTTTTATTAAAATTGTAATTTTGACCTAACATCTCTCGAGGTATTTGGTGTGGGGTTAATTTCCCCTGCTGGTTTACAGCCAAACCAGCACATGAAGTCACATCTTAAGGGATGAAAGAAGATATATTTAATAAGAGCTACTTTGTAGTCAGTATCTGGTAGAGAGCTATTACTGAAAAACTTCTTCGCTGTGACACTAATATATTCTCTTAAAAAAAAATCCACCTTCAGAAACATGTAAGTTGTTCTCTGCAACACTCAACAGTAATGTAATAAATGCAGTACTACAATAGTTTTCCTCTGCCCTTCCTCTTAAAGGATTACAATGAAGTACATATCTGATGAAGCCAAAGATGAATTATTGGATATGGATACTTGAAGGCAGCATTGCAGATATCAGAGTTATAGATCAGGTCAGGACAATAATCTTCACCACTCTACAAAGACAGATGTTGACTTTGAATCATATCCATCTATACAGTTTCTTATCAGTAGATAAGAGGACTTTGAATTCAATAAGTACATGCAAATGATCTCTTGGGCACCAAATTTAACTTAAACCTCACATTTTGTATAAGCTATTATAAAATACATGCTCAACCAATTTGAAACACCTTTCATTTGGAGCCATAGCATCATCACCCTTAAGAATCTGACCATAAACCAGCACTGACTGCCGCTAAACCCTATCCCCAAGTGTCACATCTACACAACTTTTAAATACCTCCAGGGATGGTGTGTCCACCACTTGCTTGAGCATCCTGTTCCAATGCTTGACAACCCTTTCAGAGATGACATTTTTCCTAGTATCCGAGCTAAATCTGCCCTAACATAATCTGAAGCCATTTCCTCTTGTCCTACCACTTGTTATTTGGGTGAAGAGACCAACCTCCACCTTGCTACAGGTGGGGTAGCTATAGAGAGAGATAAGGTCTCCCCAAGTCTCCTTTTCCCCAGACTAAACACGTCCAGCTCTCTCAGCTGCTCCTCATGGGACTTGTGCTCCAGACCCTTCGCCAGTTTTGATGCCCTTTTCTGGACATGCTCCAGCACTTCTGTGTCTTTCTTGTAGTGAGGGGCCCAGAACTGAACACAGCATTCAAGGTGTGGCTTCACCAGTGCCGAAGGCAGGGGACAATCACTGCCCTGGTCCTGCTGGCCACACTATCTGGTCCAATATAGCGTTTAATATTCTCAAAACTATGTCCTACATACATTTCTCTTTAAAGCACACATGCTGAAGAAAAGCCCTGCAGGCTGCATGTGCCAGTCCTAGAGAAGTGAGCCTCAAAAGGCAGACACACTTGTCCTAAAACATAAGTTAAACAGGTCACCTTGAGAAGCGAGTGAATTTCATCTGTTCCCATTTTCTAATATTTAAGAATTCTAGGCACAAACTGCCTGACACAGCTTTATCATACTGAAAGTTTATGCTTTCAAGACTTACATGATATTTTCAAATCATATCCCTTTAAGTTATGAATACATGATCCACTTACTCCTTCCTCCTTTCCAGAAGAATGGGGCTAGGAAAAAAACTCATTAAAAGGATGGCCAAATAGATGCATTAAGTGAATCAACAAAGCAGGAGTAACTCCTTAGAACTACATTTCTCAAAGCTTTCCTAGACCCTCTCCCCACATAAAGCAATTTGCCACGCACAAATAGAAGCTGGACAGTGAGTGGAGAGTAGGACAGCTTTAAAAACACCCATTGGTCAATTATGGAAACAATCTTCTCCCACTGTCAAGCTACTGTTAGGCAAAAAACTACATTACATCTATACACAGTTCACAGCTGTAGTAGCACAGTTGAATTTCAGAGCACATTATGCCTAGTCATGGGAGAGTTTTTGCACTCTAGTTAGAAGTAGTTATCTAAAGAGTTTTCATTTAGAGTAAAAGCAGAAAGAAAGACAATGCCAAACAACTCCTAGAAATAATTCCAAAATACAGGCACAAATCCAATGCTGATTTACAAATTGTTGTACTAACACCAATTACACGTTACAAGCCCTTCTCATGTGTGCTTCCTCTCACCACATCTGTGCTTCAGTGATGGACAGCACTAGCTAGAGATGCATAGTTAGAAAGCATTAGATAGGAGCAAAACCAGAATATCAGTCAGTTTCAGAGAGGAAAAAAAAAATCAAATAGTTAAACATGATCCTTTTCAAAGATATGACTTACAGATACTGCAAACATGAAATAAGGAAAAAGACAGTAAAAGGTCAAGTTACAAAACATTGATTTGAGAACTAATAGAATGAAAYGAAACAAACAGGGAAATAATACTAGCATGGGAAGTCGAATAATCCTCTCTGCCTTTTCCATAGCAGTAGTCAGCTAAATGGTGTCAGCACACTCCTTTTCCCTTAATACTGCCTCTTTGGCTCTGCACAATATGCTTCACACCAAATACTGGAATAAAAATAAAAAATGTCAAGAAAGCAGAGATCTTCTTCACACTCTTCATATTTAAGAAATAGACAACTGCAGATATAAAACACTTGAACCAGCCCACTATTTGGGGTCCAAAACCAAAACAAGATTTCTCAAGATTTCAAGGCATTCCTAGAATTTGTCAGAGAAGCAAATTACAAAGAAACAGTAAGCTATCAACTACATTAAACACCCCTATCTTAAAAATCATTACTTTGTGTGGTGGGTCCTGTACTCGAGATACTCACAAAACAAAAATAAAGCATGTGAAGAAAGCTTTCTCATCCCAAGGCAACTTCAAAGAACTATAGTCCCAATGAAGAAACAGCAGTACATCAACAAGAAACATTTCATTAAAAAGCAAACCAAAAAAAGCAAACAAAAAAGCCCAAAACAAACAAACAAAAAACCCCAAAACCAAAATCACCCCCAAAAAACCAACAACAAAATAACCAATAACAAAAAAACCTATGGATTTCTTAATCCATAAAACCATCTGTTAATTACCTCTAGGGTACCTGTACTGTTTCAGCAGGTTGAGAGACTAGAAGAGCATGTCTCCTCTGCTCTTCCTTGTGTAGAGAAAGAAGCAGAGAACCTTGACACCATTTTTTTTAGTTAACTTGTTATGAGCTTGATTTAATTTGCCTTAATTTAATTCACCAGAATTCATCTGATTCTGTCTGTAGTTGCGTTAGCCTCTGTCTGGAGTGCAAAATACAGGAGAGTGGTGAGGGCTGTGTTTGAGGGGAAATAATCTGGAAACACCTTTAAACACACACCAGATATAGAGGTTTTTGCAATATTTTATTATCAGGAGTTTTTCTCCAAACTCCTCTTTTATAGGAAAAAAGTTTCTGCTTTAGGATGTTTATAATTTTAAACGTGTTTTGTACAATATTCTTAAATGTTGTTTATACTTTGACAAGACATTTATTAAGGTTTAAAAAAAATCGTATCATCAATAAATTGCTTTGCTGTATGGTGCCTGTATGAACAGCATATCAGCATTCAAATCAAAAGAATAAAATGCATAAACTCGTGTATTTTTGTATTATATATTTCATTGTTAATAAATATGTATTAGTGCTGAAAAAAATACACTAAATTCAGTTAGGCATATCAAGTAGCTTTATATTTCCAGTTTGAAATCTAAACGTGAAGCTGTACGATTGAAGCTGACATGAGAGAATAAGCCAATGGAGAACATACTCTCAGAGCTGCCATCACTAGGATACCTTTTAAAATCATCAGAGCATGGAAATGAGAAAAGTGAGGTGTATAGCATGTTTCTGAGTCTTCACAGCCTGATCTTTTGTAGAATCAAAGTAGATGTAAAGCCACTACCATGTGAGAACAGGATCTTTTCATACCCATTTTCAATGCACTTTCACAGAGGTTTTACATTTTCCTAGAAGTTTACGGATTTCCAGCAGGACATACAGCACGATGTCAGGGAGCCACGAGGGCCGGCTGGCCCTGGAGGGAAGGCAACCCAGGGGCCAAGAGCTTGAGCAAGCCGTGGGCAAGCCATGTCTCTTCTGATGGGGTGCAGTGCCACAGCACCCAAGCAGGGTGGGCACAATCCCACGACAGAAATGGTCTGTCGACAGTGCCGGACACAGCAAGGGGCAAACCAGGTCTAGGAGTGAGATGCGTCAAGGAGCAGCAGGAGATGGGCCAAAGGAGACCGAGAGAAAGGTTACATACAGCACAGGTCCAGCAAGGAGCAGCAAGGGACACGACTGGAGACTGGCACACCTACAAGGCAGCTCAGACAGTGACTGAAGACTCAGTCTCGAGTTTAAATAGGGCTCCTTCACCCATGTACAGTGTTGTTTTGGAGAGGTGCTTGTTTCTTTGGTATCTCAGTAAGAAAGACACTTAAAGCTGGTTAACAAATACATTAAGTAAAAGATGTAAATGACAGAAAGAGTAATAACAATTTAATTATGGCCTTCCTGTTTCTGAACGTGACTGGACACCCCAGATGAGGCTGTGCAAGGGTCATTAATGGCCATTAGTACACTTAGAACATTGACATGAGTGCACAGGATCACTACAGTACATTCCAGAATGTGATGAAACTACTGATAAATTGTTTTAATTTAAAAGTCACTGAATCCAGTAGATTTCATGAGTTCATGAAGACATCTAAAATAAAATCTGACAAGATGTTCCAAAATCTGTGAACAGGGATATTTTCATTTGTTTTCTTTGATTTGTTTCCAAACGAATACTGCATATGTCCAAGATATTGAAAGAGCCAATATTTAGGAAAGTACTAGGACCTTTCTATAAAGTCCTGAACTGACCTTAGGCAGAATATTGCATTTTGCCCTCGTGGTTTAGTTTTGACAAAAAAAATTCAAAATGAAAAAMAAAAGGTGAGAAAAGCTGCTCAGGAGACAGCAAGAGCTTGTTTTATTTGGCAAGTGCATTTCTTGAGGTAAGCACAAAAGAAGGAAAATAATAATACTGTCCAAAACCCCACAAACAAAGGTAAAAACCAACCGATCAAACAAAACTGTATGTGAACTTAAACTCTGCAGGAATAAATCAGGGTTTGAAATTAGATAAAATTTTCTAATCACCAAAGCAGCAAGACACTATCCCTCTAAGAACAGCAGCAGCAAAAAAGAGATATTTTTACAATGTAGAAAACATCTGTCAAACTGGATTACTTTACATGGTGTAATTACTCAAAATAGCTGTGATCTAAACCTACTGTCTCAGAAGTGAACTTCCAGACCTATGATCAGCTTTGCAGTACATACAGACACACTGCACTGAAGAAACAAAGGATCTCATCAGTAGAGGAATCAGTGCTATGCAAGCAGGCGTGTCTCCTTCCCAACTCCTTCCCAACCTGACTAACTAGGCCAAGGCAACGCCCTGCCATAGCATGGTTATTGGTGCTGTCAAATTGTTTTGAGCTGACTCAAGTATCTTTGTAGATTACTAATTTATAGATTCATAAGTAATATCAAATGTTTCTATCAGTACATTGCTGCTTGGATCACTCTGACAGCCCATTTCATAGGGTTGTCCTCTCTGTCCCAGACGGTGGTTTCCCACACACAGTCAAGCTTATGGAAAGCACTCTGTCTTGAAAGTAGTAAAGTGAAAGCTAGGATAAATACAAAGTAAGCAAGARTAAAATAGAAAAACCATTACCGTGACCAATCATCAACGTGTTACTTTTCTAGTTTTTAATGAATTGATCCCATTCAGCAATTAGTAGTAAAATTAATAAATAAAAATATATAATTATAATAAATTCCACCAGTAGACAATGCCACTGTAAGATAAYGCTAACATCATTGCTAAAAGTAAAGTTGCTAACTGTAGATTTTATTTGTCATGGAAATTTTTCAATCTTTTGCTAATAATGTTGCAATTCTTTATCCTCAATGAAGATGAAGAAAAAATATTTATGCAAAGTGGATTGTTAGTACATATGTAACTTTGAAATATCATGACCAAATGACTTTGATGCTTTAAATCCTTCAACCATGACTTCAAATCAGGAACAACTTTTTATAGAAACTAGACTTTTAAAGTCCAGTTGAATCCAACAAATATAAAAGGAAGATATTAACAAGGATCAGTAAACTGAAAGTATTTGTATCTGACTTAGAACATGAATACTTTCAGAATCTTTGGAGCCATGAAGTATTTTATAATTTATCAGAATGTGATGAATTATGAGATTAAGGGCTGGGCTTACAAGGGATGAGGAACAACATTCAAGCTGAAATTGGATCCTAAGATGAGTGTGACTTGTTAGTCTTTCAGGTTCTTTCCTCTAAACTCATTCAGCAGCAAGTCTGAGGGACATGCATTTGCTTTCCCTTGAGGATGTTCTCACTGGTACTCCCAAGTTTCTTCATTAAAGCATATCAATGTTTTTAATGAAGATACAGTTTTCAATGTACCTCCTCAGGATTGCTCATATGAACACATTTTCCAAAATTCTGAGGTATTAAGTCACTTACTGTAAAACCAATGTACATTATGGTGTGTTATATAAATTAATTCTGCTCATAAATTACTTCTTTTACAAGCTATTTCTAATTTTACAAGTTATTATAGCTCATCTTCTACCCAAATGGAAATGTCTGATAGGTCTGTTGCTGTAGGGAACAATAAGAGGTGGTTCTATTTCATTTCAGAGACAACATTCATTTGCTATGTTTCTTGAAAGAGCTCCCAAGTGCAGGATTCTCAAGTAAACTGCTGAAGAAGAAGGTCAGAGAGATGGATCATTACACCTCAGTGCAAATGATCCAGTTGTTCAAGTCCTTATAAACAAGTCAAAATATGTTATCAAGCACTCATTCCAAATATAAAGTAATGCATATAAAACGAATGTAATGCAATTGATTATCACCAAAATAACACATTTTACAGCAAATTAATTAGCTGAAATAGATCAATAGATGTAAAAATGTATTTAAGAAAAGCTAYTGAGGAAAATGTGGACAAAAATAATTTGGCTTTCATTCACAACTCTGAGAATTAGTTTTAATGTTTATAAGGAAACAGCCAACTACCAAACTAAATTAGCCCAGGTCTTACATTTTGGAATCACTTCCCAGATCATTATCAAGGAATTCAAAAGGTTATTGAAAGTTTATATAGCTCATAATATCCTTACTAGATTTATGTCCTTCCTCTGTCCTTATGCTATACGCATTGTGTGCAAACAGTAGAAACGGAGCACAAACCACAGTGAGATAGAGAGAACAATTAGTGGGAGATTGTCCACTTTGTTCTATGTCTTTAGCATTCACTCTCCCCCTAAATTCATGCTTGTGTTTCTCAGCTTCCAGAACATGCTGCTGGAAATCTGTATACTCTCAAGATGAACAAGAAAAATGCTGTAAAGTATGGCAGGATAAGAGAATCTGGGTGTCCAGCTTTGATTCCTTCATTTTCACATATACCTGCTGTCACTACGACTTTGATGCATCTGTTCATGGCCACTGAGAAGTGCTTTTTGAAAGTTGTTTGGTTTCGGTTTTTAGTGGACTTTTTTTACATTTTAATGTAAAACATTCCAATAGAAACAAAGTTAGTCCAGCACCAACAGATTTCAAAAATATCATATCTAAACCCCTTCTTTAAGCACAAAAAATCAACACAGCCTAAAATACAAAGCATTGAGGTGTCCTCATAATAATTCTGCTCATCATAAGACCCATAGATTTTCAACTATATTAAAAAATGGTCTCAAACCATACTATGTTTTACACATGCAAGCAATCATATTTCTAGCATCAAAATCCATGGGAGTTAATTTGCACAGGTACAATTTTCTTCTCTGTTATTTTTTTTGCGTGCAAAACTATCCCATGGGTGAATTTAAAAAACCACTCAAGCAGATGGAAGAAACTGAAGGTTTCACACTGGGAAAATAGCAGGCTACACTGGATATTTAAGAATTGTTCTGATATGATTACAAGGAGTAATTAAATTAAAAAAAATAAAAGGAGCACTAGCTACCTAGCAGGAATGGTCTCTCTTGAGGCTTGAGCCAGCAAAACACTCACAGGGCTGCTGACTCCAGCAGTACAGCTCACTTGCTTTGAGCTAAGCAGAGTTTAATGGATTGAAGCTTTGATTAATAAATAGAGCTAATAACAAAGTATGAAATTTACTTGCAAATCCTTCTGCTTTTGATTGAACTCTGCACACAATGGTTCATAGGCATCTCTGCCCTCTTTATAGACTACTGTTTGTTCTGATCTTTTTTGTAAGACAGAGAAAATGCTAAGTTCCCATTGACTCTTATTTTCTACCAGAAATTATAAGCACATAAAGAGAAGATCAGATCTTGCTCCAAGGCAGTCAAGACACCACAGTGAAYGTATCAGGTACAACTCAGAATTTCTTTTCAGTGATGACTACTTTTGGAGTACAAATTTATACTGCATTTTTATACTTGCTTAGTTGTCTTCCTATAAAGTGTATAAAAATAGACACTTTTTGTAACCATAATGACTAATATTTAACAATAATTTTATATTTAGATATCAGACAACTCGGTGGTATTTTTGTGTATATACATGTTATTTAAAGACTCTGGGGGTTTTCATGTGATATATTATTACTCTGAAATAACATTTACATATTACATTGAAATAACTCTTCTTAACTTTGAATGGGCTCTTACACTAAAAGCAAAATATAGACCATTTATCTGCATTTTAATTTCTGCTACAACTAAAACCCATCTCTTCAGAAATTAGTATCTCATGTAGATTAGCATAGATCTAAAGATCTTGATGGATAGAACAATTGCCACGGGAACTGGGGAACTCCATCTGAATTACGAGAATTAAGACTTAAGACAGAAAGTGCTGAAGAAGAAAAATTATCTGAAGAAAAACACATGCAATCTGGTGTTTGTACCACAGTTTGTTAAAAGACTGAAAATTTAATTAACCATGAATTAAAAACAATTTCTTTGTATGCATCCCAAAATTAAACGCAATGGCCAACAGTTCAGCAAACCAAACTAAAAAGTCTATTTATTTTAGTTATCCCAACACTTGCTTTTGAGCTAACAAACTTTGAGGCATGTTATGTTGCAGCCTTGTGGAGAACACCTATATTTCTTACAGAGAAAACTGTATGGTAAATACTTTCATGCAGACTCCCCACTTTGTTTTCAGAGACTGAAATACATTGCTAAKCCTTTTCTTGCTTATTGAGGTATATGGAACAACTACACTTTTATTTCTACTGAAGTTACTCTCATATTTTGAAATTGGCCTTTCTATTTTAAGACTGTGTTTATTGAAAAACATTTATTCTATTTGTAGTTTTGTGTTTAGTAATAGGTCAAAGCCTCTGGGCTTTCACACTTGAATGAATTACATCCTGGGGAGCCCTGTGTACTGAGAAAGCCAGATTAATTAACATAATCAAACATGTCTCAGTAAAACCAGTATCTAAAACTACAGTGATGTCATATCCCATCACAACACCCTCTTAAAATGCTGGAATGTTCAAACTGGCAATACAAGTGTGGTAAGGACTACATACATGAGGTCTTTATTCCTTACCATTTTGATATACGTGGTTTTCAACTGTCAGCCTGGACACCAATCAAGTGTTTGTAAGAAAGTAAATAACTCTAACTTTGTAGCTGAACATATAATTACAAAACATTTTAGGGTTGTAGATTCACATGTTTTAACACTGGTTAAACATTGCTGAGTTGAACTGAATCTCAAGGCTCATCAGATTTTACCCGGTGGCTTCTAGACCAAACCCAGACCATATCACTCAACTAGATCTAAAGAATTTAAAGGTGATCAGTTCTGTTCCTTCTTTAGTTATTTCAATCTTTTAGTTGCTTCAAAATAGGATTAGTCTTCTTCTATTCTGAATTCATCTTTTGTCAGGTTCCAGTCTTACTAGTTTACTACCACTGCTTATTTTAAAAATTACCTTCACTTCACAATTGTGTTTACTTCATGAAGGTGTCTAAAGACACCTCTAAATCTTTCAATTTTTTACAAGATGAACTTCTTTAATCTTATATTAGAAAAGTATTCCAAACTGTAACATTCTTGTAGTTCTTTTCAGAAACCATTCAAATTTGTCACTTGCCTTCTTACAGAATGATTATTTAAACATACTGAACCATAACAAGTTTAGGATTAGGCATACAAAAATTATAAAAACTTCTCAGGACTACAACTACGATTAGCTTGTCTTAATATTCCAGAATGACTCTATCACGCCAAAAAGCACATTAATTAGTCCTTCAATCCATATGTGCACTTTGGTTCCTCTGTAGAAATAATTTTGAGTAACTGCATGATCTTGCATTCAATTGTATAAATTGTGTGTTAAGAAACTGAGGTACTCTGTAAAATTGACCTATCTTATCCCTTGCTGAGTACAAATACACAAAGTTTTTAAAGTATCCCCATTTTTGGGACAAAAAAAAAAAATAACGTACTCTTATGATCCACATTAGGAACATCTTCTTCCAGTAACCTTACAGCATTTTTGCCTCACAGGCTACTCCTGGTGAGCATCTCTCAAGCTCATAAATACAAGTGATTTACTTTCAATTATACCTAAATCGTGGTTGGACCAGAGAAATAGTAGCATATCCAGTCTGCTGATTATAAGGAGAATTAGAGATTGACATTGGAATATTTTGGTGAAAACTTTATTTCAACATAATCGTGTTTTCCATTTGCAAAGAATGTACTTCAGTTAACCTCCAATACTACTGAAAGTAAAATATACAGCTCAGCTTTGTATGCATATGGTACACACACACAAGCTATCATATTTTGAAATATAAGCAATACTTTTTATGATGTTATCCAGGTATATGAGGCATATATAAATAAATAACAATTATATTTGAGACAGAAGCTCTGTGGATTCTGGTTTTAAAATGGATGTTCAAACAAGTCTCACCTTTCAATTTACTGTAACTGCCAGAAGTATCAAGAGATACCATAAATATCTTCCAAAGATTGGACATAGCCATTTGTTTAGCTTCATATAATAAGCAGGTAAGTCTAACAGTAGTGACATGGAAAGACTAAAAAGATCATAATTAAAACAATAGTGAATTAAAACACTTATAATAATTAGGGAATATTTTATCAAAGCTTGAAGTCAACAGTATATGCTAGAGTGCTTTGTTGAACTGGAACCTTTTATAAATCAAGGTGAGTTGTTTGAATTCACTCAAAAGAGAATATTTTAATATTCAACACTACACACAGAAAATTTTCAAAAGTTTGAAAACAATAGTCTTATTTAGCAGAATAAAATGATGCAACAGTAAGCTGGCTACTTAAAGCATAAGCAAGCGTATATTTTTCCCACAAGGATTTTGAGAATCTTGAACTCTGCATATCTAAAGTATAGCCTGCATTTATAATTAATAGAACAGTTCCTATTGGAGAGGTGGAGAGTTTGTGATGGTAGTTTCAACTAATACCACCATAAGAAGATGTCGCAAGAAGGGTCCGGTGCAGACCAGCACCGGTATGCCGCGACATTCCTAGAGAGTGTCCCGCAGGGAGCAGCCCTTCCAGGGGCACTGGCAGGCCTTCCTAGGCGACAGGTGATTTCAGCAAGCGTAGCAATTTCTCAGCTACAAGTGATTCCAGCTCTTGTGAATCAGCTCTTTGTGAAATCACCCAAGGCAAACCCGGGGACAGAGAGACAGGAGCCTCATGTGGCAGTTCCGCAGAGGTAGCCTTTATTGTCCAACCACCCTGCGAAGGGGAGGCCAGGGACAAGAGCTCCCTGCCGTCAGGGGTAGAAGCAGGGGTTTATATGGGGAAAACAGAGGGTGGGGTGGAAACCGATTAGCCAACACGGTACAGGCTATTACCACGAAGAAACAAGGCGTGTTGGGAGCTCACCATGACCCTGAGGAAGGTTGTTTATCTCTGACTCCTCCGGGGGAGTGCAGAAGGCTCCAGCCTTGAGGGCTTACAGCCCTCCACAAGAAGAATGCATTTGCCTCAGTGCAGATAAATTAAATGTTAGACCAATAAAATGTTAGACCAACATTGTTGAAGTACATAATGCACAAAGACAAATACCACCTGGAGAAGCAGCCTCACTCCATACTTATTTTAAGGGGAAAGATATGAATCAACTGTTCTGAATATACAAAGTACTCCACTGATTCTGTAGAGCACCTGCATTGACAGACTGTCCCTGAGCAAACACGGGGATTCTTTACTTTGTTTGTTATTATCTGTTCAGCTGAGGGTTTAAACAAGTTCCTTTTGTGATCATTGCTGCCATCCAGAGCTACAGGGAGAAAAAACCAAAAAGATCAACTTTTTGCAAAGTGAACCTACAAACTTAGAGCATCCCTGCCTTTATGTAATTACTACTAATTTAGAAAGCTCAGGGAACACAGGAAAATATGTTAGTGTTATTCTAGTGCTTCCTTCGCTGTACACTTGATAGGTATCAACAAAGAAATCCCAACTGGCTCTAAAATGTGTGGTAGGCACAACTATTTAGCGATAGCTGCTAGGAACAACCTTGGAGAAGAGCTAAAAAAAAGAGTAAGGATATTGTGAAAATAGATAATGTAAGTTAAGAACTGTGGTGAAAGCTATGAGATATTTTTGAAATTTAAAAAAAAAAAAGAAAATATACTTGTAGGTGGAACATGTGATTGATTTCAAGACTTGTAATTAAATACCCTATTTCTAACTCACACGTATCTTTGGATATAAGGAATGCATAAAATCCCCATTTCTTATTTCTTTCCTGCATCTCTTCTACTCAATGACCTTTTAAGCTTTTTTTTTTCTATTCTGTGTTAAAAGTTGTTCCGTATTTCACTCTCTCTCTTTCCATCTTCTTTTTTCCATGATGAGTTTATTATACTTCCCCCAAATTTCAGTTTCTTTTCCTTTGCTTCATGTGCCTTATCTTGCTGAACCTTTGCCTTCTTCCACGTCTTCTTCCATCCTCAGCACTTAAGTTTTCTATGGCTTTTTAATAGTTTCAATAAGACTCTGGCATGAGATAATAGTGTGGGCTGTGCAACTATTGGAGCTGCACAACAAGTGGGGCTGCCATCTAACACAAGGTGGTGGCTACGGGGAAAAAAAAACCTGGCAGATTGTACTGAGGCAGTCAAGAGAGGGGGGGATAGGCCCAGCCAGATGCAGTTCGCAAATGCAGAGCTCTGTTCTGAACTGGTTCCCCCAGACTTCTCCTTCCATTGGCTCTCACAGACATGATGTGGGTGTTCAAAGGCCATCGTCTTTTAGGTTCACACATAGCACCCCTACTTTACAATCTCATACATATTTTCCCCTTCTGTCTTCTCCAGGTGTAGCCCTTCCTGACAAATAATTTATTTTACTTTGTGCACAAACCATACAGATTCCCACAAGAATTTCTCAAACATTATTTCTCAATATCAACTCATAAAGCTTTATCCTTTTCTAAGGAAAGCAGGACCTGGTTTGCATGAAATGTTKTTTGGTTTCCCTAATAATAAATGTAATCATGTCACTTTGCTACTGTCAGCTGTATTTTTAACCTTATTATCTGTTTCTCTCTCTTCTCATGAATAACYTTCTGGTTTCCCTCTTAGGATGTTCTTTCACTAATTCCTTCTCATAATCCCTCCCACTCTCCTTCCYAGCCAAACTTTCAAACTCTTTGAATTCCCTATTAGTCCACCTTATGGCACTAGACCTTTCTTTTCTGAAAAAGTCAAATAGAACAGGATATACTTTTTCTGTGTCAATCAGCACTGTACTCTCAAAGAAGAGATGAAATACAAAGATGGGCTTCTCACCCCTCTCATCCATTTTCTAAGAAAAAAAGCATACCACCACCCGCACGGGCAAAGCAGAAGGGCCCCGCTTTCCCCAATCCTTTCCGAGACCCGAGGTTCAGTGAGTTCACCCGACCTCTCTGACGGTCTCTGCCCAGTGTACGCCGCCCCTCTCCCCGCGGGAGGGAAGGCGCTCAGGCAGCGGCCCTTCTGAGCACAGACATCACCCGCCAGCCCCAGCGGAGCCCTCCCCGAGCCCCGGCGGGGCATCTCCGCTGCCCGGGGCAGCCCCTGCAGGGCGCCCCCCGCCGCGGGCGCCGCGCCCGGTCCCGCCCTGCCGGCCTCCGCGGCGGCCGCGCTCTCCGGGGGGCGGCCGTAGCCGGCCCCCGCCCAGCCTCCCGCCCGCCCCGCCGCCACCGGGCCGCGGCGCGCCCCGTGCCCGGGATGCGTCCGGCGGCGGAGTGCCGGCTGCTGGCAGGAGCCGGGGGCAGGCGGGCGGGCAGGCGGGCTCCCGCCGCMGCCGCGGCTCGGCGTAGCCGCCGCGGCTGGGATTAGGCTCCCACTCGGTGTGATGCGGAGCGGCGGGGCGGGCGCGGCGGGGCCCAGCGGGAGGGCGCGGGGGTCCGCCAAGCAGTGAGACGGGCGGCGGGCGCGGAGCCGCCGGAGCTCTCCAGGGTGCTGGGGTGCTGCCCTCCCGCCCGCCCGCGGGAGCCGCTCCGCCCGAGCCCGCCGAGCCGCGCCGAGCCGCGGAACCCCTCCGATGCCTCCGACGCCGCCGCTCCCGGGCTCCGCCGCGTCTCCCAGCAGCATGGCCCGGATTAGGTACTTCCGAGCGGCTGTCTCGGGGTTTTATCTGTGGGAAGCTGCGGTACTGCTCAGGTGAGTTGCTTTCTTTGGGGAAGTAAAGGTGTCCCCCTTCCCTAGTGCCGGGCAGCTGAAATGCCTGGGACTGGCGCGGAGAGCCGCCGCGGTCAGTGGTTCTTCTCGCCACGGACGCCCGGCCACCTTGGGCAGCCAGGCTGTCGGCACAGAAACTAAATGCGTGGGGTCCACGCTTCCTGAACGGCTTCGTAACATTGCACTGTCTCGAATTTGATTTTGCGTTTTGCAAATAGGAGGTTGTGTGTTTCCTTCACCTGCTCGCAGATAGTGATATGATCTGTGAATTTTATCACTGTTTTTAGCAGGAATTGTAATATCGATGATATTGAAAATTCTTAAGGTGCAAAATATCTATTTGTAAAAGTTACAGAAAATKATTTGAGTTGGGAATACATAGACTTGCTTATTTCTGTTAGTTCTTTTTAGTAAAAGGAAAATCACAGATCGCGTTAGATCAGAAGTGTTAAACAGAAACAGAAAAACACTAGTGGAGTGAAGAGAGGATTTGGTCTACAGAATTTCCCTTAAGAGAGAAAGCATTTGCTGTACTACTGACAGTCTGGGATTTGTATTATGAAAGACAGCAACATATCCATAAATTATGACCTAAGTAGAGGACTGAGGTTCATACGGCTTTTTCTACTTGATGCCCAGCACACTCTTTCTAGGTAAAGAAATGTTATTACATCTATGCAAGCATTCTTTGAATACGTAGCTCTGGAAGTGTGGTGATAACAAGCTAAAATAAACTTGGGTCCTCTGTGAGGGAAAACTTTTAAAGAAAAATCACACATGTAAAGAAACAGACTTCAACGTCATCATGTATTCACTGYTAATGCAGTTAGCCATGCTTGTTATCAACAAACATCCTTGCTCTGTATCACAATAAACAAACTATGGCATAGAACATGACAGTGCCAGACTATTTTAAGAATCACATTGTTACTTAACAAAGATAAAAAAGGAAACTTAAATTTGAAAGGAGAGTTTGGGGATTATGCATGTAAGGGATTCATAACCACAAAGCTAAATCAGCAGCATGTAGTGCCCCACAAGGATGGCACACTTCACAAGTGCTCACAGGTTTATAGCAAATCTTTCCTTTTTGAATTTAATGACCTGCTTGGTATCAACATATGTAACATAAATAGTTTATAACGTGATTTYATTGTAATTGTGCCAAAAGAAAGAGATTTTAAGAAACTTGGTCACATGGTATGGGATTGACACTGGGAGGAAAGAGTCAATGCAAGTATATTAAATTTTAAATTTTGCAGTTGCAGTGAGTATTTAATGTTCATAGTAGGTGACCAAAATCTTGTGTAGTTTAGGCAAAATCTATGCTATTATTATTCTATTTCAATGTACTCATACAACTTATTTTTCATCTGCATATTATTCCATGCAAATGCCATGGAATGGTTGAATGGTTCAGCCTTTATTTTAATGATATAAAAATATTTATTCCAAGGGGAAAAAAAAGCTGTCAAGTCAGTTTTGAAAAGTGTACAGGTATTTTTGCATCACATAATTCTGGACTAACATTGAATTGTTTCCGAATGTATACAGGTATCTCATTTAGCATAAACTCATACTATTCTCTTCACCTTCCAGATAATTGTGGTTATCTGCTCAAAAATTGTCATTTTATGAAAACGAACACGGCTGCTGTGCACAAGGACTATATAGTTTGAGAAAGAGTTCAGAAAGCTGCTCAGAATCTATGCGTATCTTCCATATCAATCTCGATATAGGGACTGCTGGTGACTTTAGGTGGAGCAATAATACATGAGAAACCTGAGTCAGTTCAAAACACGTAGGAGTCTTCCCCATGCTTTAAAATGGGGGGGAAAAATGAAAAAAACCACAACTATTAGAAACTGTAGAATTCTCAAGTCACCTAGAGCCGTTAATTCTAGTTCTTTTCCAACTTAAGCCTTGTGAAATGATTTCCATTAGAGCAAAAGGAACAGGGAATAGTAGAACACTTCTTCCACTCTGTGAGACAGACTCCAGCCTTAGCACCTGTATAACACTTGATGAGAAGATAGACATGCTATGAATTTTTAGGAACAGTCAAATCTTAAGTGGTTTACTCACTCACACATTTTGGAAGAAACGTCTTCTCTTACATCGTGCAACTTTGAAACTTTTCTGCTCTTCATTAAGAAGCAGAAGCCTATGTGAGAAAACTCAATGAACCTAACAGGAAAAACTTTTTTTACTTGTCCAGCAGCCCTGAGCTGTCTAAAATTAATGTTTAAATGATAYGCCTGTGAAGATAGAAAAAGGATGTTTTGCAGTACAAATGTACAGACTTGCTACTTTAATGAGCAAAGTCTCGAGACTGGCATGCTTCACAAGAAGAAACTTCACCTGATATAATTTTTTTTAAATAATTCATTTTTCTTTCCAAAAAACACTTCAAATTGCAATGACTGAAACAAGATGTATATTGGTCATTGTAGGATCTATTCATTCATTTGATTTCTGAAAAGCATTGTAGAAAGAATAAAACACTAGAAGAGCAATGAAGCTGGGAAAGGGTCTAGAGTGTATGTCTTGTGAGAAGCGGCTGAAGGAGCTGGGGTTGTTTAGCCTGGAGAAAAGGAGACTCAGGTGAGACCTTGCTGCTCTTCACAACTGCCTGAAAGGAGGTTGTAGCCAGGTGGGGGTCGGCATTCTCTCCCAGGCAACAAGTGACAGGACAAGAGGAAATGGCCTCAAGCTGCACCAGGGGAGGTTCAGGTTGGACATCAGAAAGAATTTCTTCATGTCAAGGGTAGTCAAACATTGGAATGGGCTGCCCACGGGGGTGGTGGAGATGTTCAAGAAATGAACTCTCCACCATTCCTGGAGATGTTCAAGAAATGACTGGACATAGCACTTACGGCTGTGTTGACAAGGTGATGTTTGGTCAAAGGTTGGACTTGATGATCTTGAGGTCTTTTCCAACCTAAATGATTCCACTATTCTGTGACTATGCATAGTCTTTCATAATATTGTGCATGTTTGTACTACTATGTCATAGATTAATAACACATTGATAATATGTTAATAGATTTTAAATATTAAAAACAATGGTTAAAGCATGTAGCACTCTGGTTTATGCAACATACTTGAAGAGAAAAGCCATAATCAAACCCAAAAAAAAAAAAAATATTAAAGACTGCCAGTCCAAGCCCCAATGTGATACTAAGGGTGAAGATGTAAAAAAGAGGGTAAAATCTAGGGAAAATAATGTAATGTAGACTAAAAATAACTGTAATTCACTACCAGAGAAGGAAAAAAACTTGTGAAATATGGTTTGAAGTTATAATAATATCTGAGTATTCTGAGTTTTCATTGAAGTAATAGTGTTAACAAAAAATTCTCTGGATTTTTCTGAATTCTAAGACGTCATGATGAAAGATCATATTTGTAGACTCAACACAAAGATCATATTTGTGAGTCAAATAGTTTTATTAGCTCATGAACTTGTAGGGACACCAGCACTGATCTATTAGAACTACACTGTCAGGGACTTGCCAGGGACTTGTTTCCTCCTTAAAGGGTGTAGTGTATCTGTTTAGACCTGTGTATGGGGAAAGCATAGTATGAAAAGGTAGGTGGCACTGTGGAAATGCGAAATAGATTCTCCCGATGTGGTATTTCTTTATTTATCCATATTAGCATAGACCAAGAATCATGCTACAATTAGGTTTTTACCTCCYTCCTGGTTCTTTTCCCTACTCCATTGCCTTACATTGAAGGAAACAGTATCACAGACACAGATAATTGCTCTTAGAAACTGGATTCTTGTGGAAAAAACCTCCATGCAACCTAACTCTGGGGCATATCTGAGTTCACAGTTAACTGATTTCGAAATTGTTCCTGTGTTTCTTTGCAATTTGATTTCAGGTGAATAGCTATAAGAAACAGAAGTCATTATCCTTTAAGCCAGCATTAATTCCTTCAAATAATGAAAGAGAAAAAATACAACAGCTAAAAACTATTAAGTTTCACATAGCATCACAAACATCTTTGAAAATAAAGATTTTCAGGTGTTCTAATGAGGCTTCARTAGCTTATTAATGTGTTAAGAATTATACCTACAATACTACTCAAGAAATAACAGTGTCTGTTAAAATCAAGATGTGAACAAAAGTGTGTAAAAGAAAATGTATTAATTCAAGATGAGAGCACAGTACCTTTTCTTGGCAGCCCAGACTCAATTTTAAAGAAGGTTACTGTGGAATAAATCAGTTGACAGACTCCAGGTCTAATGAAAAACATTTGGCATGTTTTTCATTGCAGGGAGCAGCAAAGCAAAGGTAGGTGAGTTCAGACTCACAGCAAGGCAGGAAGGAACAGGATTTTGCCATAAAAGTTTGCAGTCCCACAGCACCTGCACAGGAGAAGAGCAGTCCAAACAACAGTTCAGACTGATGGGTAGAGTTGGTAGTGAAGAGGTAGGTCCAAGGTCAAAGCCAAAACTTCAGGTCAGCAGATCGGGCTCACGATCAAAATTATGAAGGTACAAGACTGTGTGAAAGTATAGTTGCACATTAGCTCATACAGAGACCAAGAGCATCTCCCCGGCAGTCCTGAGGGTGAAAAAAAAGGAAAAACAAACACAGATAAAAGAAACAAAAACAGGTCCTGAGAGAAGAGAGGCGAACCCCTGCTGAGGATTCTACAACAGAAACAACACAAGCAGCCCTGTTTCAAAGCTGCATTGCTACGTTACCAGAGCTCACACTGAGCCCAGGTAGTCAAACCCCTGTGATGAAGGATCCTTACTAAATGTTAGAAGGAGAGCATCAGGGTTCCCTTGCATCAGGGTTCCCTTGCATGTACCCTTATGAAGGCATTGTACTTTCCGGAACTTAGACAAAAATGAAGTGGAGTTTTTGTGACCAGGAATATGTAATTCAAATTCTCTTGTATTTCAACAATACCAATTTCTCTTGTATTTTGACTATACCACTGAAAACACTGAAATCCCTTTGTACCAAATAGGAGTTTCATTATGAGTACAAATTTGGTCAGAACTTTAGCTATCCATTCTTTTTTGCTATAAAACTCAGTTATTTTTCTAAGTGACTACCATATTTATAATTTTGGGAAAGAATTGTGTGTATATTTTTGTGTTTATAGTACTATAAACTGTAAGAAAATTAAATAACAAAGATTTTTCAATTAGAACCATGAATCTTTCAATTCGTACAGTGCTAGTGACATTTTCTTACTTTTCAACCTCTCCTAATTCATTCTTAGCCAATTGACACTAACAATAACTGAAAACAAGTAATCTTGTGAAATAAGTCCTGTGCTTCTGTATGATGATAAATGTAATAGCTCCTCTATCAGATTAGTCTTGTCCAGGCATCCTAGGAATCATGACAATCAGAGAAAATGAAAATTTTTACAAGATTAGAGCTTCTTATTTTAACAGATTCAGAATACAAGCTTCAAATGACCTTACTGAGTATTATGTAATAATACCTATAGGGAATTATTCCTGCAAATCAGCTTTTCTCAAGTAATGAATGATGAAGAGCCCTTGTGTGTGGTGTTGCTTCTTGTCCTCTTTGCTGCTTTTCCTACTGATCTTCATGATGTTTAGTGAAAGAATCAGTAAAGGGAGATAGGAAATAGAAGATATCACTTTCACTGATACGTAGGCATCATGAATAGGTCAAGTAAAAGGCACCTTGTTGAGGATATCGACTACCAGCAGAAAGGGAACAACTCAGAGAGCAGGAAAAGACATAGTAAAAAACTATGTTTAACAAGTATGCAGGACCAAACCACAAGAATGAGAAGAGCATCAGGAAGCAGAACGGTCTGCACAGTAAAGTCAAGACAAAAGAGTAAGAATCTTTAAGGCTGTACTTTTTTTCTAGTACAATCCATTATTTTTTATGGCTTCTGAAGCAATATGATCCTTTCTGGCTGATGTCTTTAGATGCTGTGTCAATGGAAGTGCTAAGTGTGAGAATAAAACAGGATGAGGAAAAAAGTAAAAAAAATAGACAGTATGTGTTTATACAAGTATAAAATAATGTATTTCATTATTACTTTTCCAGTCAGATGTCTAATGAATTGCTCTAACACACGTTATTGAATACAACAGCAAACAGGGTAATAACATTTGATCTACACTTAAATGGACTTTCTACATAATGAACAGAATCACAGAATCAATTAGGCTGGAAAAGAGCTCTAAGATCATCAAGTCCAACCTGTGACTGAACATCACCACATCAACTAGACCATGGCACTAAGTTCCACATCCAGTCTTTTATTAAACATCTACAGGGACAGTGGCTTCACACTCCAACATTTTTTATATAATTTWTCTATACTACGTACCACCCTGTTACATCTCTGGGCTTACCACTGATGTACAAAATGAGTGGGGACAGCAGGRAGAGTCAGGGCTATTTCTAGGTAGGAACTTCCCTCAGGAAGGTCAGTCCTCTTCAATATTGTTATTACTAAAGTTTCTTTCTGGTGACATGAAACATTAGCAAAATGCAGTTTCCAAGGGAAACAGTTTGAAACCAAAGAAAAAGTAGGAAATGTCGAAAACACTCTGGTCAGACGTAGTCATGGTCACTGATGGGGCTGTTGAAATAGCGGAGCTGCACAAGTAGTAGGGCTACTGACTAATACAAATCAAGGGTTATAGGAAAAAGCGAGGCAGCAGATTATCCTGAGACTCTTTTAGTGAAACAATAGAGKAGAATACAGGAGTACTAAATTTTCTCAAAGTGTTAGTTAGGTTGAGTTAACTGCTATTAATCTGGATGGGATTCTTACAGTTAAAACTAATTTAGGAAGAGTATCATAAGCAAAATCAGAACAGCTATGACATTTAAAAATCAAACTCATTTATTTCCTCTTTATAATTAAAATTCAAGCTGCAGTTATAACTACATAACCTACTGTCTTAGTATTTTGCTCTTTGTTGCATTCCCTCTTGGATATAAGATAGATGAATAAACACACTCAATCTAAAAAAAGTATTGGATTATACTACCCATCATACCATTGCCCAAGGCTTCATATACTATATACAGTTTATGTTAAGACTCCACTATGTCTAGAGTTTATCTCCAGGTCCTTGTAAAATACATTCTGAATACGTTCTCCCTGTATGAATTTTGAAAGGTAAAATATGTACCTAATGTAATCCTAAACAGCATCTCTGAGGATCCACAAGTACCACAATATGTAATTTCACAGATACAAAATTGGCTGTTTACAATTTTGTATGCCTTTTACCAACAATTAACTTTAATCAATTTTAATTTTACAAGTAACCACTCAGCAGAAATACCTAGCTAATACAGTTATACCAGCATGGTTCTCAAAAATTGATTTTTTTTTTTAAACTATTATGATTTTATGTCTTAGTGGGGAACTGCAGAGCTTAGGGACTATTTTGTGAAAAGTTGTTTTATAATGTTCTGGGGTACAGTGGGACTCAATTATTAATAAGATCTCGAGGTTTTGTCATGCTAAGTCTTTTAATTTCATAAAGTGTTCAAAACTGCACTGTCCTCTATTAGATTCAGTAATGCACAGGAGAGTCCATTCTCTGGGCATATGTAGGCTAAGACATCTCCATCTGCAGGGACCAACTAAACTTCCAGTTTTGTGAGCAATTATATCTGCTGACTATGAGTGCCCTACTAGATAAAATAAATGTCACAAAGAGGTAAACTGCTGGCAAAAATAAACACCTTGAAATCAATTGTGATTAAAGCACTGACTTCACACAGATAAATTGTGGCTAATTCCTGTGTTCTATGGTAAATGTTAATTCTGTGCCTAATCTGTATAGCACTTCTATGAAGAGATGTGCGTCTGTGCGATGTTTTCCCTGATGCTATTGGGTCAAATCCATTACCTCTGACTCAGCAGTATTAGAACTAAATTAAAAGTGGGCATATTCTGCATCATATCTGAACTACATCCCCTAAAAGACTTTTTAAAAAATCCATAGAATCCATAGTGGGTTTTTTTATTGCTTTATTCCACTAGAAAGAATTCTTTCTGGAAAGTTTATTTTCTTTTCTTTTTTTTAAAGGCGCAGATTTATCAGTTTGCTTAAACTCYTAATTTGCAAGACTTAAAGTAAAATAAAATATCTTGTAGTTTCCCTCAGTTCTTGTACACTAAAGATTGATAGTAAATTTTTCTGAACATAATATTGCAAGTTTTTACCACACAAAATGAATATGAAATGTCCCCACTTGAGACAGTAATCTATGATTACACAAAGTATGATACAGTGGAGAACTGGAATTAAAAATGCTTTTTACAAGTTTCTCCATGTAAATATTAAAAGTTTACCAATTTTATCTCCAAAACTTATCCCAAAATTCTAACACTCTACAAATGAACTCTCAGAATATCTCTATCCATTTACCTATTTCTGTTGTTCCTCTACATATATCTTTGGATCTAAGAGTGCTCAAAGTTTCCTCTGTAATCAAAATGTGAACACAAAGGCACTTGTTCAGATTCCCTAAATAATGGTTAATAGAATGCTCTTTTTCATTCTTTTTAACGTGGATGACTCCTTCAGGAGAAAAGGTGTCTTGCAGATAATAAAGCCTGCAACACTGTTTGGGAAGGGGGCGGTGTCTTCAATGCCTTCGTGATGATCCAAGAAAGGGGAGGGGGTGCTCTGCCCAGACCCCGTGAAGTCCCTCGGTCAGCTGGTGGAGGATTTGTGAGGGCAGTGGGGGATCAGAGCAGGTCATGACCCTTCCTTCCCTCAATTCTCAACTCATTTCCAGTTCTTTACACAAAGCTCAGAAGAAGACTGGGATGATAATTATGGGGATGCTGGCATAATGAAGACTATAACAGCAAAGACTAAATATGTATCTGAGGGGAACTTTACAGACCACTTTCTGTGCATGAAAGAGAATGYGTGTAGTGGACCAGGATAATTTTGGTGGAAGCACGAAAGGCTAGCAGCACTGTTTTTTTAACCTTCACATTATTTTCTCTGACTTACTCCGTAAGGAATATGCTTCAGTGCATGCATTAGGAATACTGGGTTCTGTCATTATGTGGCATGAATTCTGTCACTCTCATCATCACCCTGAAGCTCAACTCTGTTGTTGTTAAAGAAAGTCTTATACTGAATTATTACAGTGTTGATCCTGGATAGAATTAATAAAAAGCAAAAAATTACTTAATTCACATATTTTGTGTAAATTAATGCAGCTGGTTGAACATCACCATTCCTGTCTCACAAAATATTCCAAAGCTCTGAAAAGATTTTCTCACTTTTTCGATGCATAAAAAAAGTTTAAGCTGAAGAAAGCAGAAAGAAATCTCTGCTAATTCTGTGGGGAAGATGTTCAGAGTCTTTGAAAATTAGAACCCGAGATTCCAACTTCAGTTCCCATTGACATTGGAAAACTGATTGTGACTGACAAAATAGAAAGGACACTGAACAAAATTCCACCTATGTGTGCCAGTATTTCATAAAACAATATTGAAACAGATATGTTTCTGTAAAACTCCATTTCATGAAAACAGTATTTTTTCAACTAGAAATATTTTGTCTTAATTGAAAATTCTAAATTAATAGTAACAACACAGATATACACTATAATTAGCTGGCTAATCAAAATAAGTGTCACGGTTTGGACAAACTTAGGAGGAAGACTCGAAGAGTCTCCTCTGCAGAAGATAGGGTTCTAAAACTCCCTTCCCGCCCCACCTTAAGAATTTCTCAGAGGAAAGTGAAAAAACCTGGTTTTTTAACAAAACCAGCTACTCGGAGGGGTGCACACAGGCACCGGGGAAGGGAAGGAAAAACAAAAAACGAAAAATATKAGATAATAAACCTCTCGTGGTGGAGAAAACCTGGATGAATTCAGAGTCCTTTTCTGGATGTGGTCTTCTGTTGTGTCTCTAGCTAGCTGCCTGAGTACGGAGTAGGCCCCTCTCCAGGCCCAGGATGGTGTAGGCCTCCGGTGGTGATGGTATGTGGARCGGAGTTCAGTTCTCTGTTGTAAAGTTCCAAAGGAAGAAGGAAAAAACCACGGGCCCAGAAGAAAGCTGTCTTCTTTCCTTGCCTCAGGTAGAGGCTAGGTAAAAAGCCAAAAGTAAGTTTTAACTCTCTCCGATATCCCTCTCCTGAGTAAAAACAGGGCCGAGACCTCACAGGGAAAAATGTAAAAGTAAAGTGCTCTCTCTCTCTGTCTCCTGAGAACAGCAAAGGCCAAGAAAAAACTGGCTAGAGGAGAGAAAAAAAAAAGTAAAAGTCTTCCCTTCGCCTTCTGCTGCAGAAAAAAAAAAATGGCCAGTGAGAATTCTCTCCTGAGAATCACAACAGCTAGCTGATAAGCCAGGAATAAATATCCTTGAAGAAAATCAAAACACAGAGCCTGGCTTCTCGAGCCAGCTGAAAGACATAGAGTTAATATTTTGCCTTAAGCAGGCGATTGGGATATATAGCATCATAAAGTCACCCCAAGAAAATAAACCATTTCATGACAAGTGTTTTGGGAAAAAACTTTATATAGTGACTTTTCAGGCTATATTTAGCTTTTCTCCAAGAAAACCTTTATCAAACTTATTTTAGAGAAAAAGTCAAATCTTCTTAACAGCCATCCAACATGCTTACTCAACATGCAGGACTGATACAAGCAGAGCTTCCCTAAGGCAAATAGAATAGTGTTTAATTGAATCGAGGTTCAGTCTTCACAAATCTTGGGTTTTAATTTAAAATCAATTTTTTATCTAGTTTTGATAAACCTCAATCATTTTATTCTATTGTAAGATTTTCTCAAGAGATTTTTATGAATAGTAAAAATTGAGAAGAAGCACAGCAAAGACCCCATTTTCGGTTTTGGTTATGGTTTACAAATCATAAAAGTGGATTTTTAAAGCAAAAGAAGACAAAGGAGGAACAGAATACTTAGGACATTCTAATTGGTCATTAATTATGATTGCAAGAAAGATATCTTTCCTACAGATGTACACTTTAGTGGACAATGTTTCTGTTTATACTGTTGAGAGTACAGCAATCTAGTAAAGGCAAAGGTGATGGGGCCACTGCCACAAAAGTAAAAAATCCATTAGAACTAGAAAACTCAGGAATACACTCTTAAAAATCTCAATACAATCTCTACAATTTAAAGGACAATTTGAGATGTATTCAAAATATAGAGTCAACAAAGCAGCTATAATCTGTAGAATTCTGTTTGCAGAATTCACAGGTTCTTCCTAGATCTAGGAGGAATTGCCTTGAGAAACAACAGTTTACAGTCAAAAGTCTCATTTGCATTAATCTGCCTTTCAGTCTTGTGTTGCCTCATTGTCATCAGCTGCATTACTATTCATTATGCTGGTGAAAGACACCAGTCAGTTCCTGTGCAAGTTCAATTGGTTGGTGGAATCATGCATTAACCGTGACAATAAATGTAATTGTTCAACTCTGACAGCTTTTATAGAAGGATATCTGATGTAATAAAATAAAATATTCAGAAATTATTTTACTTGGTCATTTTTCAGTCTGTCCATTACACCAATAGATTTTCTCCATTCTTCAGCTAGTATACAAATTATTCTTTATAGTGAGAAAGGCAAGTTCAGACTACTATAAATAAGTGGTTTACAGTTTCTATTTTCAATATTCCATTCATTTTAGCCAACTACTATCTATCAAAAAAAAAAACAAACCAAACCAAACCAAAAGTTAATTTGATTTGGAGAAGATCTAACTATCTTTAATTAAAAGTAAAAGTTGTCAAAATCTAAAGCTGTTCTGTAGGTCCTTGGGAGAGTGAGAGATTTGTCAGAATTTGAATGTTTGAAATATTCTCTGCTCCTCTTTGAGTCAGTTTGTTCCTCCCCAAAAAGTAGGCTGAATAAATTAAGAAATGGCAAGAAACTAAGACCTGGATTTAGAACATTTATAAAAATAGTCTATACAACAGGTTAAAAATACTATTAAATAGGTGCTTCTGGGAAAACAATGAAAAAATATTCAGAATAGAGCAATAATTCATAAAATATATTAATTCACATGCTGTATGGCTGAAACTGGAAACAATAACTTGTCTTATATAACAAAGCAAAATTATAGAGACAACCTGTAGTTTGTTGAATCCATATCTTAATTAAGATAGAAAGCTTTGTCCATAGGATTATGAAGAATGCTGACAAATTAGTTTTCTTCCTTTACCCTAAGAGATTTCTTTTCCTAAGGGAGGGGTAAAGCATTGTGCTTATATATATATGTACCAAGTCATAAACAAAAAAAATTATACAAATTTAACCTTATCTAGATTGTAGTGCCCTCTGGCCTCTAGAATGATGATTATCTCAAAATGACTTAATCAGAAAACTGAAAATTGCATTATTCTCTGTTTTTTGGCTCTCTGTTAAGAAAAGCTGAAACATTCCACAGCAATCGAATATTTTTTAAAGCTATAGTACATAATTTATGTACTTTATGTAAACGTGTTTATTTTAACAGGCTATTTTACTTCCATGAGAAACATGACTGAAGGAAGACTGTAGGGCTGGAGGAATTCTCAACTATATCAACAAAAGCAAAAAAAATATGACACCATAAAGGTATCAGGAACATCATAAAAAAATACTTGTAACCATTGACTAAGCTAGAGGAGCACTCAAATTTAATGTTAATTCTGTAGCTGATATAGAAAAACTATTTTTTTCAAATCTGAGAGAAAATTTTTTTACTAGTTGCATTGAGATACAATCCCATATATATGTCATGTAGCTTTCATTTATAACGACTAAAATAAAAAAGAATGGATAATTAGGGAACTTAAAATGGAAAGTTTTTGTTTGTTGCACATAAAAGTTGTTACTTTGGCTGAAAATGTGTCCTGATGTAACTCTACTTATCTCTGCAGMATTAAAACAAAAAATTAATCTGACCATTTGCACTTAGTCAAAATAAGAGGATAAGAGGACACCTAGAAAAATCAGTAGAAAATCGAACTTGTTATACGAAATATTTAAAATTTTCTTGAGGATTTTTCTTAGAAAATACCTCTTTAAAATCTTGGTGATACAATGCTTCTGCTCCTCTTAGTTTATGTGACAGTCTTTTCTCTAGCAAACATGAGTTAAGAATTCTATGTTTTCTCTGTTCTGATAAAATTATTATTATCTAAAACATTGCAGGATGCGAAAATCTGCTTTTTTATTGCACTCGGAACTGTCAGCTTCACAACCTACAAGAAATAAAAAAGATTTCATCTTTAATTAGCAAGAAACACATTATTGTCAGTTTTAGCAGAAGTAAAATGAAAAGCATTTGGAATTTCAGCCTTTGTTAACACACTGCAAACTTAATTCTTTCTCCTTCATTTACTGTCTTTGGCTTTATTACATGCCACCCTTTTCCACTATTCTTTCACCATTGGAAAATTTCTTTTTTTTGGTCCCTCAGAGTGAAATTAATTTATTCACCAATAAAACATTATTCAAATAGACTTATTTTCATGCTGGAATACAAAGGAGTTGGAAGSAAATTATCTCCTTTTATTAACCTCAAAGAGTAGAAAGTAACATTATTTAATTCAGGCATCTAAACTAGAAGTTCGGTTACCCTGAGTTCACAATGTAGATAATGTAAAGAGCTTGTCTTCCAAGGATAATTCATAGGAGATGAATTTTGTGTTTTGGTTTGTTTCTCAGAAGAAACTCTGTCTGTGTGAGCTAGAATGGAACAGCAGTGACAGCCGATTCTACATGTCACTTTCAGTACTGGATCCATGCAGCTGTGACCCCCTGACATAGCTCCTGGCTTTCCAGAATGGCCCTGGATTTTCATGAATAAATATTGCTGATGAATGGCCTCCAATCAGAAAAGTCTGTTTGTCTTTTGTTTTCTATGAAGCATTTTAATTTTCAGTAGGGTGAAGAGATTGGCTTAAAATTTTATTGAAATTTTAAAAAATATTTGCTTAAAAAAAATACATCCCTTCTTCTGAACTCCGACTCCACAATATTTGCTAATCTTGAAGGTTTCCAAATTTAAAATGCTTTATTGCAGTAAAACACAGAGAACTGTATTTCTCTTCAGACACAGCTATCTCAGTTAGCCAGTTTAAACACATAACACCTCAAAAGAGCATTTGTGTCATGCCACTTAACTGAACAAATGCATTTTAATGACAAACTGTGCAAAAATTTGGAAAAACCTTAGCATTATCCACAAAAATCAAACAAAGTAGTATTGTTTATGCTTTACATTGATGTATTATATTTTTTAATGTAAAATTGAAGGCTGTTTCTGTCTTTAAAAAGAGTGGGATTTATTTTTGTAAAAACAAGGAAAACACTTTAATTTGGATGGGCTTGAGGCCTTCAGTAATCATTCTTCTTAATATTTCTTATTTTTTACTTTAAGCTGTCACATGCTGGAACATTCTTCTGTCAAAAAGGTATTTTTGTCAGATTTATGTACTTGTCTTGAATAATGAGTGCAAATTCTGCTTACTAGAAACTCTGATCTTGTTAGTCCTTTACCTACTTAATTAGTAGATCAGATAGTTAGAGACACTCCCATTACAAAAAAAGCCATCCTATGCTTCTGGTTTCAGCAAACTTAATGCTTGCTTTTCCCATTAACTGTACCAAATGTATTTTATGAAGGTCTATATCGCTCAGAAGAGAGTTTGAAGACTTTGTTCATATCACAAAATCTTATTGCTAAAATTTTCAAAATGCAAGACACTGTCAGGTGATCCAACACCACCAATCTGAGGATCATGTCCTTTTAGCAAACCTTGTTAATTACATGGTTACACTGAATAATTTTTGTTTTAAAAATTGGTGAATTCTATCACCATTATGCAGAATCAAGAAGACTAGTTATGAAATTAATTCACCTAACCATTACTGGTGAACCAGTGGATAAATACCAGCAGTCTAATTTACTGAAATGCTTTTGTGTAGTAATGTTTGTTAGATGCAATTAAATGCATTTTGGCTGTAGTTTTTGCTTTCCTTCTAAGGGTGTAATTAATTTCTTTGAGCTTCTCTGTGAAGCATTTTGATATAAAGTGCAYTAAAAACATTCAAACATCAGCTGGATAGAATGGACCACAAACACAACATCCAACTGCTTCAGGGGTTTGGCCACACTTGCTGTCTGAGAGAATAAGCAATGAAATGAAAGACTTACTGGACCATCACAATGTGTGTAGTAGTATGCATTGTAAGATGAAATGGAAACCTTCTACCTCTCTGTATGACTAAAATGGACTGTGTTTGAGACAAAAAAAAAGTGATTTATGATCACATGAGAAAAATCACCAAGACAAATATGACAGTAACTTGGTGTTAATGTAAGATTTTCAAGATAAAATACCTAAGTAGTTTACTAGTTTACTTCGAAGGAAGAAAATGAACTTACCAAATAATTAAAAGATAATTTGAATCAATTGTATTCAAAAGTAAGTCTGTGAGACTCAGGAGACCACTCTCAGAATAATTTGGATAAATTAGCAGACTGTCCTAAAATTGGACTTGGTAATTTCTCTGTAGGAAGTTTCCAGTTGAAGGTATAATTACAGCACACCGTATTCTTTCTTTGTCTCTGTCRCCTACCAGTAGCAGCAACAAAATGAGAAGACTCAGCAAATGGTGTAAGATGTAATTTCTTCCTTCACTTTTGTCTATACTGTTCTTATTAAGCCCTTTGGAGCAATACAATCTTTCTTACAGAAATGCTGACAGTAGTCTATTACTTCTTTCCTTCAATATTTTCAAATATATAATTTTTAAGGCTGAAACAACCCACTGAAAGCAATTTTTAATAAACCACCTTGAAGATGAATGTTTAAATGAGAGAAATCAGCAAAAACCAGCACTTTCTACAGTACACAGATGATACAAAAGTCTCAAAGGCAGTAGGACTGAAATTACCTTTGAAAGTAYACCTTTTAAAATAAAGCTTATATAAAACACGTGTAAAGTTTTGTGCTTTGGTAAAAAAGTCCTTTTTTTGTGCTTTGGTGAAAGTGTGCAGAAGCTTGGCAGGGATAGAAAAGAGACAGCTTACAGGTAGAACACAGTCATTCTTAAAAAAAAGACATGGGAAAGCAGTCTGGTTTTTGCAGCTTTAAATGTTTTAGAGAAGGAAATGTTTGTGGAGATTGTAGAATTCCCTTTGAAGAGTTTTCCTCATTAATTTTCTTTTGGAGGAAGGGAAGAGAGATATGTTCTCTCACAAACATGCCTACTTTAAATAGATGCTTCAGGAGCACAGATTCATGACCCATGCTTTATGTAGGTAGCTAAATTGCCAGCTGCTAGATGAGATCTCCCGTTTAAATTCCATAGATATTGATGCTCTGGCTGTATAGTTGCAATAACGATGGAGTTTTTTTCTGACTTCTGTAGTAGCAATTATTTTAAAAACATAAAAGAATCAATAGTACAAACATATTCTCAGCAGAGAATTACAAAAGAACTGAGTCCCATCACCTGCAATCACAGTCATACATGTCACAGCATCCTAAGGCCTAACTCCATCTTGAAACACACAGGGCTTTTCTATCTCAGCTCAAAGTATTAAACTATTCCTGAACTGAAGTGTTTCAGTGGTTGAAAGTCTTTTAATTTTGATCTAAATTTATCCCTGGCTTTTTCACATCCACTTGCTTTCATGACAACGTTTTAGTTAACTTAAAATTCTTTATTCTTTGCAGATGCCTGTCATAGATAGAATATCAGCTTACTTTTTCCTACTAGTGATCAACTTCTGATTTTTTAAGCTGCCTGTAGTTTATGGGCAGCTCAAGTGCGGTTTCTATTCTGAAGCTTAAGTCCCTACTGTGCAAGGAGCTGCTGCTCATACAACTGCTTAGTAAGTCAAATACCCAGCTGTGAAACGAATTGAACAAGATGAGCCAACATTATGACGTGTAACTTGCAAACCTGATTACAGCAACTACAAGCCTGCAACCCAGCCCCTGCATAGAAGGACCCTGAGAATGGTGTCTACCATTTCACACTTGGAACTATGCCCATTGCTTCCCTTCCTTAAGCTCCTCAAATCCACCAAGTGTCTTTTGACAGTCTGAAGATTTCTGCATAAGATTTGTAATGTCTAAGCTGATTTAGCCTGGTATCACAGCTCATTCTATTTCACCAAGCTAGCCATATATGAAATACAATACCTTATATTTTGCTAAATTGTTTCTTCCAGAAACCTGTATTGTCTTGGCTGGTACAGTTTGATCTTCTGTTAAGTTATTATTAAACTGTGTGCCCAAATTCCCATTTGAATTTGYCTACCTCTCATTGATTTCTCTTCTGCCTTTCTTCTTTAGGTAAATGTCCAGCATTTTCTGTTCCCTTGAGATATTTATACTCTTCAATCATGATTTTTTTTTACTCTTCTTTTTTTATAAACTAAGCAGATTAAGCTCTTAAAGTCTCTTACTTGAAGCAAATTTCCCTAACTCTCAGGTCATGGCTTAGTGGCTTTGTTCAGTACCTTTCCAAATGCTTTAATGTCCTTTTAAAACTGAGACATGGAATTTGATGCAACATCCCAGAACTGCTTTCATTAATATCGTATRAAATAATAAGTGACCTTCATGCTTCTACTCTTTTAATGTTTCCACACCACTGGATAACACAGTAGCACAGTGAGAACTTTACCACAACGGTACTGAGTTGTTCGACGAATTCTGAATTCTTCTTTACTGCTTTCTCCAACTCTGCCCACATTCCCAGTTCATACATCTCTTAATATTCATCCTCTGATTGTTTTAAACTCTTCTACTTAAACGGGCTGAATTTAAGAAATAGGTTATTTTCTTGACATCATCGGTATTTATGCCTCTGTCAATTCTTTTTGCATTTCTTAGTTTTAAACCATCAATTGTTTTGCATTTTCTTTCCAGAACATAGACGGCATTGCCAAACATCATTTTTACCAGTAGCTTTTTGTCTGAAATTTAGGATGTGGGTGCTGATCTAGAGAAGCTGCATCCTGTTGATGACAGGCTGCTTCTTACTCTAACATTTATAACCCACTTGAAATGTCTTCAGCTTGACCTAACAGTTTCTGATTCAAATATGACTTTTGGTAGGTCAGACCTGTGATTTAGGATGTTTTCCTGTCTCAGTGAATGAAATTCCAACTTGACAGTCTTCAAGGCATTGACGCAAAGCTCATCTGTCCTGAGATTTTAGGTGAAAAAATGATTTAATAGACAGAATAGACCAAAGACGAGTAATTATAGTCCTTGTGATTCTAATTTTCTGTTCATGTCTGGTTTTGTGTAACAGCTTATTTGAAATAAAAATTCTTATCCTAACTTTTGATGGTGTAAATTTATCTAGTCACAAATAATTTCTGAATGCATTTGTGCATTCAATTTTCAAATTTGCATTCAAAATTTTCAATWTTTTTCTTGATTCTTGTCCACAACTTCAGTTAACAAATTTCTTTTTAATTGTTTTTGAAGGCTCAGTTTGCATTGTAAAGATGTTCAGGATACAGGATACATCCAGAAAACTGAAGCCAAGTCCTGTTCTAAGTCTGAAACTGGAAAATGGTTTAAATCCTTGTAATTGTTMCTAATATTTGCCAATAGCTCACCGGAATAACACAGAATGACTACCATGGAGTGCATTCTTGTTGGGAAATTTTGCTCATAAATTATGAACAGACCAGAAGACTGTGAGGATATCATCTCTCTCCAATAAAAGACTTCAGCAATGGGAAGCTTCTACCTGTGAAAAAAGCATACAGCTTTCATTCTCAGTAATTTAAACTCACATAATGACTTTATGCTAATCACAAGTACCTTACTTTTGAATGCACTTGCCGATAATAAAATTCTTGCTGATATTAAGTTCTTATAATTCTGTCTGTTAGAAAATGCATGCACAAATTCCTTAAAGAACTGTGACAGGTCAGAACAAATTCCCTCTGGAGACACGCAAAGCCATTCCTGGACTTACGCAATAGTTGTGTATCGAGGGCGAAGCTATGTGCATTATTAACACTAAAAGAAGCTCAATTCTTAGTTCATGAAAGCAGTGGAACTTTCTCTAACCCCTTAGCCAGGGGCCTAGCTTTCAGAGACAACGTGCAATAAAACTGAAGAGCCCTTACTATGCAGAGTAAATTTTTACATTAATCTGTAAACAGAAAATCCCTTCCTAAAATCCACTGCTCTTCTCAGGTTTTAGTATATTACCAAGTCTTGCTCCTTTTTAACTATATAAGTATTCCACAGGTCAGCTTTGACTGATGAAAGTTTTATTTRTCCAAAAGTATTCTTGAAATACATGTTTTCGATTAAAGTTAAATCAAAAGGGCAGAATTCTGCGGTACTCAACCAGCTTTTACTCATAACACCCAAAGCTTAGTAAAAGGGAAAACACTCCTTGAAGAAATATTTAGTTACAAACTACAGCTAATCTCTGCAGTAAAACTTGCTTATACAATATGTGTTAATTATGCTGAATGTATTTTTTTCATAAGCAGGCGATAAAATTATTCAAGGTATTCTGAGACTTATAATTGACTAATGAAAGCAAATATTAATGATGCTATCATATGAAAAGGTAAATGTGACTTTGAGAAAATCCATAATCACAACAATTACTATTTTTTCCAGTCAGCATTGGTTACCTGAATTTCAAAGTACTCTATTCCATGGCAAAGCAACAACTACAAGTACAGTAAAGAAAGATTTAGACAAAGTTTAGTGAAGTGAAGTGAAGTGAAGTGTAGTGAAGTGAAGTGAAATGAAGTGAAGTGAAGTGAAAAAAGGACAAGCAAATTCTTCCTTCACAGAAAGTGATCGATATTGAAGCTAACAATGGGCCTTTCTATATTTGTGTTCTGGATAACTGAAGTATATTAGGAATAAAAATATAGGATTATATATCCTGTACTATAACATTTTTATATACCTACAGGATAGAAATATAACTTTCTTATAGAAGATTATTAGAAAGAAATCTAAGTGTTTAAGTGTGTATACTAAGTATGTACACGCAGTAACTTGGTCCTCCTGCCTTCCAAGTATATAACATCCAGCAAATGCTAATTGGACTCTCGTATTTTATTTGCTTTATAAACATGCGTGATGTTTTACAGAAACATAAATCACTACAAGTTGTAATAATGTGATAAATCAGATCCATTCAGAATGATTGATAATGAAAATGATGGCAATAGGATAATTTCAACTTGAACTATAAAGAGAATATGTTGAATATTTACTTTCTCAGAAAAGGAAATACATTCTGCAGCTATGTGAAGAAATACAGAACTAGGTTAGCTATTGAAGGAGAGTAAAGAAACATTTTTACTGAAAGAGATAACAAAATATTCAAAACAATTTAGAAATATTTAATAACTTAACAATTTATGAAAAATTTAGGAATATACAAATTAATTTATAYGTAGAATAGAATAAACACTACTTAAGCAAATAAACGCAAGGAGCAATTTTAACTTTCTGATTTAATATTACAATTAAAAGACTTAATTTCCATTTTAAATTAAAATGTGAGCAAACCACAGCTTTCTAGAGGTTTCTATGATCATATTCTATGTGTGTCCAAATTTGTAACACTCAAGGACTAGTATGAAATAATTTTTGTTTAAGATAATAAATCCAAATTTCAAAGTTGAAGGCAAAAATTTTAGCAGACCTCCTAAATGGAAGTTGCCATAAAAGTGTAACTTTTAATCAGCTGAGTAACACAGTCTTGAGAAGAAAAAATTACATTCCCAGTTTGCACTCCACATGGCCTCTGCATACCATACATACCTGTATGGAATTTTTCCATTTTGATATGCCATCCATTTTAAGAAGCAAAGTTTAGCATAGGTTTTTTATGAGTCAGAAAATTCCTAAGGGCTTTACATTATTCCCTGTGTTTACTTCTAAACAAAAGCATATTTAAGCCCTTCTAAAAGAGTGAATTGACATGGAGACAATGAAGCAGGTAAGTAAAAGAGATTTAAGTCTGCCTATAACAGATTTTTGACTAGAATTCAGCACAAACATGCAAAGTTCTGTATCTTTTTTGAGACTCCAAAAGCCAAAAATGGTTTCAGTTGCACTGTGTATCACAATGTTACTCAAAATTTTATTTATGTCTATATTTACTGACCGTATTGTTTTTTCAATGTATTGGACAGCACTCAGGTAGGAAGCTGTTCCACAACAACAAAGCCTTTTTCTTTGGGTCCCCATGGCTGATCACAGTGCCACTACTCTTCTCTCAGCATGTGCAGAACACACTGTAGAATGTCAGGGGGCGTTTTGCATGCATATGGASAGGAAGCTACAGGAGATGACATTTGTCATGTGGCCCTGAGAAGAAAATTTTGTCCAAAAATGGTTCCCTCAGTAAGTTGTTGGAGTTTTTTTTTCCCAYTGTAGCAGTCACTTTTGTTTTAACAGAAAATGAAACTCTAACGTTAAAGAATAGCGCCTGCCAAGAGACTGTTTGATCTATTTCATTATGTTTACATATCAATATAAAACAAAAATTGGTGATAGTAGTATTATTCTACTCAAGATCCTTGCTACTACTTTTTTTTTTTTTTTTAATTCTGATCCAGGCTTCTATCACAGCACACTCAGTTAAATAGATCGATCTTAGAATAGACTCCAAAATATGACATTCTACACAGCTGTTTCTGTAGGTGATATGATTAACTCTGTGATAACGAACTGATAATTGCTGACTTGAAAGTGTTATTAATCTTCAGAAGTTCTAAGGAAGAAGTAACCTATAACTGTGCAGTGTAGCAAAATAAAATTTGTGTATTAAATGACAGATCTAGAAAGAACTTACTGTTTTGGTTTCTTTGCTGCTACTATTTTTGAAGCATTAATATCTTGAGACTATGCTAGCTTTCCTGTTTTCCTGTTCCTACAAAAATGAACTATGATTGACTAAATAAAATTAAAGTTTCCCTAAAAAGATTTCTAACAAATGTTTTGTTTGTTTGTTTGTTTTTCCTTGCTGTTAGCTTGGTAGCCACAAAGGAAACAGACAGTGCAAGATCTCGTAGCATGCCAATGTCGCCATCTGATTTCCTGGATAAGCTAATGGGTAGGATGTCAGGCTATGATGCAAGGATCAGACCAAATTTCAAAGGTAATTTCAAAACTAAACTTTCAAGTTTTTGGTATTTCAATATTACTGCTCACACAAATGCAATTTCTGGAACAAATATGAAAACAAAGTACATTCACTGGAAAAAAAAAAGCCTTCTTTTGCCTTTCTTTTGTATGTATGGCAGTTCATTTCAGTAGTAATGCACTCTACCCCTGCCACTTTCCCAGCTGCCCAATTGCAGGCCCTTCAGAAATCTAGCTTATCATAAGATTTGAATTGTCTAATATGGTTTGTTGATTTATTTTCTTTCCTGAAATGCTTACTGATGGATTCAGTTTCCCACCTTGGATTGCCATAGCCTGAAACACTCCAGAAAGCAAGTTCTGTCAAAGATAGGCCAAATCTTCATATCTGCCTGGTTCTAATTAAGAGTGTGTTAATGACATGATCATCAGAGTCAAACTCAAGACAGCTTATCTAGTTACCAGTTCTACCACCAAATAAGATTCCTCACTCCTGGGCCCCAGTTGTGCCTTGAAATGCCAAAAGGACCATCTTTCCTCTTGTTCTTTTCCCTGTTCTCACTTCTCCACTGAATCTGCAAGTTCTCAATACCTGGAATTGTCTCTTGGCATGTGCCTTTTATGCACTTATCACAAAGGAGATTCAATCAAGACAAAGTAGATTCAAAGAAGACTGAAAGGGCAAAGTTTGCAAACGGAATGATTACATCTCCTGAGGGTATTAGCATAAACCATATTATCCAGACAGGCATGGTAGAGTATTTAATAAAGGATTACACAAACTTTATTTTTATATGAATATGCAAAGTTTTATACAGACAAACGCCATCTATTCTAACTTTTGCAGTCTGGGAAGTTTAGGTAAATTTGACTATTCTTTTTTTTTTTTGAAAACCAGGGTTCCAATATTATACTGGAACCATATTTAACTCTATTACCTAATCTTTAAACAAGGTATCAGTATTTAAATTAGCCAGAATATAAATAACATTTTGAAAGAATAAACCTATTGGGATTAAAAATTATATTATTCTTACTTTGCCTTAGCTACTTCCTCCTATGCCTATCTTCTTGAGTCCAAGAGATTCTCCTAGCTCTAACATTTTACTATAAGGCTTTACTCCATGTTTACTCCAAAAATTTTCCTTCAAGCTGACAGTCCTTTCTCCTCTAAGTCATCTGTCACTGCCTTTCCATCTTAATTCTTGTTCAGCAAGAAATGTTATAATTTTTTGACATCTGCAAGTTCCAGAAACTTAAGTGGTTTTGACTCTAAAGCCACTGCTATGTGCTGGTTTTACCAGAATTTGCCCAGTCTGATTCATAAGGACCATGTAAGAGACTTGTCAAATTACTTCCTCATCAGCAAACCATAAACAGTTGGTTGTGTATATATAAACTTATTACCCAGGATTTACTGCAGCTGGAAATGCTTTGCATTTTTTAAGTTAGTGATGCTAATATTTCTCAGAAAATTATAAATGTGCACTAGAATTTCAAACACATCTCTAGATGATTTGGGGATTGAATTTTATAGTTTGTCATGCACAGCATCCAATCACAATCTTCTGATGAGGCTACAGTGAAGAATGGGCAGATGGTTTAGAGATTACAAAATTCAATGCAGTACTTCTTGAAAGTATAATTCAAAGGATTTAGAGCCTTGTTTTGTAACTATTGAAACTTAAASAGACAAAACCTAATTTGACATTGTTGCTTTTCAAAAAGTGCACATTCTAAATCTTCCAGACAGCTATGTGGTTTGAACAGATCTGCCCAGAATGATTCAGATCTACTACTAAGAATAAGTATCTCCTTAAGTGACTTTGCCACTTTTTGGTTAGTTTTGTTACTCCTAGAACAAGTGCTGGGGCTTTTTGAGTTTTTAATCTGGCCATAGTTTTAAAGAAAGAAGATGAGTACTAATAAGAGAACTCAGACATTCATTTTAAACCATTTTTTCTTCCAGTAAAATTCTTTTGTAGACAAGATTTTTAACTATCAAATTTAGTCATAATTGATCTTGGTCAAGAAGACAAAATTATATATTTTGTCTGTGTGATCTGCTTTTGGATATGGAGTTCTGCACATCAGTTCTTGTTCAACAAATATAGAGAAGACTTGGTATTTATTCACCTATGGAATACAACAGAAAGTTAAGAATTAAAATCTTTGTTCCAGTTGCAATTTTTTTTCTGTTACATCAAACATGTAGCATGGTGCTTCTCTTACTCAATGTTTGTATTGCAGACTATATTCATTCCTGCAAATATGGAAAATACTTCACTGCCTTTCAAATTTGAACACAATTATGTAACCTAGGTGTAAAAACTTGAAATATTAAGGTAAAAATTTGGGGATTTACATAGTAAAATGCAAAGTGTTACTTGCCCTGCTATTGGCAAACATTGTTCCACAATCATTAGTTTAGGAACTTTGTAAGAGAGGACTTAACTGAAAAAAGTGAWTTTAGTCACATATGTTCTCCTGATCCCTTCTGAAAGGCATTTGTACTTGTGGCCTTTTCATTATTTTATGGCAATAAAACCTTTGTGTTCTGGAATATTAGAAAGTATAATTTTTTGTTTGCTTTAAATTTGGTGATTATTTTACTGATTTTATTGCCATGTGACATACTGAGGAATGGAGAAGCATTACTTTGTTTTGATCTTTACGAATTTGTATACTTACGTTTTACTCCCTACCGTACACTTATTCCAATGTGAAAGGTCCTGCTGTACTTAAGCTGCTTTTTGTGTGGCAGCTTGTCACAGAATTTTTGATATTTTTTGACATCTTTCTCCCTAATATATAAATATATTAATCTATATATGTTATTTATATGTAATATTAATCTATATCTCTTAATTACAGAAGTTGTCATTATTTCTACCAGTTCAGCTGGTACAGAGGTAAGGTTTACAGGGATAAAGTTCATCATCAATGTCATCCACCATCAWACCTGAAGTATTTATTTATTTTTTTTTTTTAATTCAAGTTATCCTTGTTGGACATGGTACATATTTCCACTGATTACTAAATTGACACAGGTGATAGCTGACTCACCGTGATATGTATTTTCACAATTTTGCAAAGATTTTTATAATGTCTGGATTTATATCACCTCAGCCTGTCAGTTTGTTCCCGTTCACTTAGTCTGAAATATCTTCTACAGTCCTCAGACAAAATTCCAGCAGAATGGCTCTCGTATGTGACACAGCTGGCAATTGGAGACAAATGCTGCTACAAAGACTTCATTTAGTTTTTCTGCTCTGACCTTCCTCACTTCCATGGATACTTTTATGCCTTAATAATCTTCTTTCACCTTCTAGTTCTTGGCAGGATTCTATTTTTAATGTCTTGTAGATAGCTATCATTGTTAGCTTTTCTGTCTCTAGTGAGTTTCAGCTCTATTTCTTTTCTTCCTCTCTTTAATCTATGTTCAACTTGCCTGAATTCCTGTGTTTGAATATGACTTCCAGCTTTTACAGCTTCTCATTCGTGATTCTTTTTGGCCATATTTTGGGAGATTCATTTTTACTCTCAGCACAGTATCTTTCAGTTAAGTCTGAAACATTTGCAAGCTACTTTTAGCTTCTACTTTTGTGCTCCTTTTAACTAGCTATTAACTATTTTATTGTAATTTGAAATTAAGCATCAGCACTGTAGTGATTAATAAAAGCAACTATGTTGATATAGCAAACTTATACTTTAAAGCATAGTACTATTTTAAACAAGATAGTATCACATCAAATTTGAAATGATGGCAAGTACTACAGCACAGAAGTGTTTAAATGAAGAGCTGCCCTGCAAACAAATTAACTGACCTGGCAAGAAGTACAATTTTCTCCCTGACAGTTTTTAGTGACTCTGCCTTTGTTCATAGTCCCTGCTTTTTCTTTTTCCCTTGATCCTTTTCAAGAGTTGAGCATGTAAAGCTTTTCCTGAATTCTCAGAAGTACAGGATATGCTCAACAACTCTAAATAATTAACCAAGTACCAAAGTGACTGCAAATGCTACCTCCTTACCTGAGGATTCTGCTCCAGAGGTGTAGTCTTGTATCTTACAATGACTGAACTATGTGTAGAAATGCTTTGTTGCAATTGGTATACAGCACTTCAAAACAATTATTGCCACTAGGAAAGACAGCTGGATGTTTCAAGTTGTGTAATATTGGCAGAATTTTTAATGGACATTCTGATTCTTCAAATATTTAATAYGAAATTCATTGGTCATGTTAGATTTTGCTAGTTGCAAACCAGTAGTGGCAGAGCAGTTTCTTACTTCAGTGATCCTAAAAAAGAAATGTTACATAAAGGTTTGTAAGACTGGTCCTCAGATTCCAGATACAGACCTCTCATTTTTAGTGACTGCAACCGCAGAAAGAATCCAGGTTCTCCAATGCTGAATTGGATTATTGATATAAGAATATTGAGTTGCAGGAAGGTAATAAAAAAAACTTGTGATGCAAAAAACCTTGTTTCTTGTACACAGACTGAAATTGATACGGAAWAACGAAAAAATTAGCATGCTTTTCCATAATGACATTTTTAAAGAGACTTCTAGAAAAATAATTTAAACTGTTTTCCATGTACAGGCAATTCATTGTTCAGGTACCATAATGAGTGCTCTGTCACTACTGATACTTCAAAATGTAGGATAAGACAAAACAACAGTTGACTAAGGACCCATGGTAACAGAAAATTCAGTTTAAATGGACTCTTAAACATTTCGTGAATTTAAGAGAAATGGGAATAGAATCTAAATTATTTTCCTGTAAGCAGTAGAGATAAGAGCAGCAGTAATGCATTTCTTTTCCCAGTAATGACAGATAACATTGAAGGCAGAAGCTGCCTTGAGTGAAGAAAGTCACTTTTCCCCCTAATTGGTGCGAGAACTGACRTGCATTCTCACTGGAACACACAAAATATTTTTCCTATATATTTCAAATGGGATGTTGTTTTTTTTCTTTGTTGTATAGAACCATGTGTGCAGGTTTACACTGAACTTGTTGCTGGGTGTTTTTAATTGCTAAACCTGGCCAGATAAATAGTGTACATTTGAGAAAAATCAAAAGAAAAATTAATAGAAAACATTGCATTTAATTGTGCATTAAATAAGTTGTGAATGTAGCATTATTTCTTCCTAAGTCACTAAACATTGTTTCATAATGGTTTATTGTATAGTCAATCAAGAAGCAATAATTCTGAAACAAGGACTGGTGGGTTTTTTTCTTTTTTGCAGGTCCTCCAGTTAATGTCACATGCAACATATTTATAAACAGCTTTGGATCCATTGCAGAGACAACTATGGTAAGATATTTTAACTTAGTCCATATTTAATGTTCAAGTTAAATATGCTCCATGACCTCTAAAGCTAGCTAGGGCTTCTCTTCACCCGGAACTAAATAAAGAAGGAAATCCACTCCTGAGAATAGAAAGTGAGAACGTCTAATTTGGCAACTGATTTTTTCTAACGAAAAATTCATCATTATACCATCACACACAAGTAAAAGTAAAGCCAAGGGTTGAAGGTTTTTTTTATTTCTCCATAAGTTTTATTTGACAGTTGTAATGAAATAATTATTAGATAGATATTAATCTCTATAATGTTGCATCTTTCTAACCTCAAAAATGCCAATTCACTAAGTTGCTTTGTTAATAATGTTTTATAATTTCATTATATACAGTGCATATGGAGATGTATACTTTATTAAAATAGTCCTTCTTCCATAGAGTTGTTGCACTGAAATAACAGAATAACTAAAACTTTGAACTGGTATATAAAATTTGGAGTAAATAGAAGTGGATTGCTTGCTTTGGTACATACACTTAAAATTTGTCTACTAAAGAAATGCAGATGATACAGTACAAAAAGATGAGATTTTAAAAAATAAGGAGAAAAAGAGGTCAAAGTCTAAAGGCAGCAAAACTAGATATTGAACTGTGAACTGACAAAAACCTCTAGGATAATCCCATTGAACAGGTGAAACATATGCTAATAACTTGGAGCACAGATATAATCATCAAAATTTAGTGAGCAGGGATATTGGCATTCTTTCTCTCTACAAATGCTTCACATTGTTTGAAGAAAGGAAAAAATACTTCTTTGAAAATGGTTACATAGTAATTTTTGGGCAGAGAGAGTTAAAATACAGACAGATGACAGAACAACTGTAGGAGTTTGTAAGATCTAAATATAGTAAATACTCTGAAATCCCAACAATTTCAGGGGTCAGGATATGTACTCGGAATGAGAGAACACAGACTAAAGATAATTGATATAGTTAAAAAAATAGAAAAAAGACTTACCAAAACGACCCTGATGTAACCAAGGACCTGTAGTTAGGAAAACAGTAAGATAAATTCATAAAGTCAAATATTTATGCCCCCTATCTCCAAYTGGTATTAACAACTGCCTGATCTTTACCTACCTAGGAACATAGTAATAGATGTTACTGAGAGAGGTAGATGATTTTTTTTCAGCTAGAAAATTACTTTAATTTGTATTTGGGGGCCTTTCCAGATTGCAAATCCCAAACAGATTGACATGGCATCCAAAGAGATTTATCCAGGTTCAATCAGAGGATTAAGCAATACCCACATGATTAGAAGAGTGTTCCACAGCTACTTTCTAATGTCTGGATGAGTGAATCTAGTCCAAAACAGAAGACAGACCACAAGGTCTGAAAAAGTGCAGACCYAGCCACTCGATTGCTATATAAAGGATATATAGAAAACTGGAGTTGTTACCACTTAGAAAAATTGACCTGAATTTGGGAAGMGGATGACCAAGTTCACGTCTCAGGTGTATTTCCTCTCCAAAACCAGAGAATTATAAACATTTCCTTTCAGTGCAACTTACTAAGGTAGCACAACATTTCTATTTTATAATGAAACTACATTCTGTTCTGTGTTGCCTTGAAAACAAATTGAAACAGTCAAGACAGACAATGACCTGGTCTGTAACAAATAGTTCCAGGTAGTATGTTATAGAAAATACCAAACCTGGTCAGAACCACAAGGTTTTTCATTCTCCTGATTGTATGCATTCGAACACTGGACACTTAAGCACRACCTTGACCTTCATAATGCTTGTATTCTGTATTCACTGATACAGTTCAAAACAGACTTCTGCTTATTGTCAGCAACTGATGACCTCTCAAGACTCAGATCTTTCTTTGCAGAAGAACAAATGCTTTTGTCTAGACAGGACTTTCAATTGTGTGGTTTATTTGCTTTACTTCTACCCAACACTGACGGTGAACTTCTAAAAAACATGAAAATCTTTCTACCTTTACATGACAATGAAAACCATCTTGCATTATTTCACAAACTTAATTTGTGCATGGTTTAACAAAAGTCAATTCACTGCAGTTCAGTATTTCTACAATAGTCACTATTTTTTCAATTGTATTTACTGTAGTCCTTAAAATTCAGGTACCTATGTCTTAATATCTGTTATAAATCTTTATGCATAGAACAACTCATTAGAACATTTTTTTAGACTCTAAAAGGACTTTTATATTCTTGATAAATAACTCTTTTTCCATTCTGAAAATAGAACAGGTTAAGTAACCAACAAGTGCGAAATAAAACCTGGGCACTGATACCTTGTGTTTAAAACTACCACCTGATAACGGGATATGCATATAATCTACTAGCTTTAAAGAAGTCCCAGTACATCGAGCCCTGTCCTTCGCTGCCGCTGTAAATCGCCCTTGGCACTGTCCGTCTCTGTCCGGGCCTCCCTGTCCAGGTCTGTCGCTGATGACCAAAATCTTTGAGCTCCCTCTGCTGCCTCGGCTGTGCGTAGCAGAGTAAACAGGCAGAAAAACAAGGGGTTAAAAAGACCCGCATCGGTTGCAAAGCAGCCCGGTGCCAACTTCACATTGCTGGACTGAACAGCTCTCAGTAAGGACGAGGAGTCTGTCAGTGTGCAATGGGAACGGCGGCGTGTGTCTCTCAGGCAAGCACATCCTCTTAAACTCATCCACACGTGGTCTAACAGCTCAGGAGAGACAGGCAAACCAAAAAAGTAGCTTAATTTGGCTTAGAGCTTCTTAACTCCGTAAACTGGTTCATTCGTTTCTTTCTTTGTTTCTTTCTTTCTCTTTCTTTCTTTCTTTCTTTCTTTCTTTCTTTCTTTCTTTCTTTTCTTGTTTTTTACATTTCTTTGACCTTCTTTAGTGTATGGGTTCCAGTTAATTCATATTCTCTTCCTTTGTCTCAAAAGACAAATCAGATGGTTCACAGCAGGGAAAAGAATGCCACCTCTTGCTAGGAAGCTGTGATTGTAGTTGAAACTAGGTAACTTTAAGTGATCGTATGAGCAATTTAATTTATGTCATATATGCTCTGAGGAGGCAGGAAAAAAAGTAAACTACATAATTGAAAACTCCCTTAAACAAACTTTTACCATTGGCACCACTTAGGATCCAGCCTCACCAATTTTTTTATGTTATCAAACTGAATGGCAGCACCAGATCTGGGCATGTCTCAATGATATTCACAAAGTGAGGACTTCACAGTCATCCTCTAGCCAAGTGAAACTCTTATTGTTTCACAAATATAAAGGAAAACTTAGGACCAGTCTTTAATATTTTACACGTTGTTAGTATTCTGGGCTTTTACACAGGATTTAGACAAAGAATAAAAGATTAAAAAATTGTGGAAGCCCAGAATAAAATTACTATTTCAGTATATGAAATTAACATCATGTGAAGTTTATCATTTGAGATAAATAGTAATGTACCTAAGCACACATAACCTTAAAAAGCTGACAAATCAGTTGGATTGCTTGGTCATGTAAATTAAATATACATTGGCAATATAGGAACCAAATCCTACAGGAAAGAAAATCCTTTTCTTCCTGGTGCAGTGGAACTTAAATTTCAGGTTTTATCACAGTACTCTGAAAAGTTCCTTACAGAGTTTTTTTGTAGCTCAAGCTGTGCTCAGCTTGTATTCGCACTGTATGTCCTAAGGCTAAAAGATTTCTTGATGATCAAGAGAAGTGTCATATATATTGTTGGCAATTACCAACAACAGATTATTTAGTCGTACAGGATGAGAACAATATCAATGTCAACATTTTCAGCCGCAAATGTTCAGAGTCAAAATACACAAAACAGTTAGGCTGTTGTGTACATAGTAGGCCATACCAAAAAGTCTGCTTTTATTCTAGGAAACGTGACTGATAAACTTGCTGAAGGTTTTCTGAGTTTTAAAGGTCAGGTACAACACTGACCCTAATGCAGATTTGCAGCAATTTTTACTAAGTGTGTGCTAATACGCTTAGCATAATGCATGTGCTCAAAGTGCATTGGAAGGGACGCTCACTGAAMGACGTGATGGCAAATGACAGCAGTGCAGACAATTAACACATTGAAAACCTTATGTCTCTTATTTGGCCCTACCATGTTTTTGCTCATGGGTATTTCTTGGTTCAGTCTGAAAAGAACTGAATGTCGATAGGAAGCATGTTAGAGAGCTTTCTGTACTCCCCCATTAATGAGATTATCTTGCACTTACAAATAAAATGTGCTTTTAAACCATACTAACCCATTTTTAAGCCATCGTAATTACTCTCCTTTCATGAGTCACAGCTCTTTAATTTCTTTAGCTTCATCTTTCTTTAAGTGAGCATTTCTGATTATGTTCTATTGTACCTATTCTAAGTTGTGTTTCAATAGAGTGCTTGGAAAAACTGTTCACTTGTACACATTGCAAACCTTAATGCTGAAGAGTTTCACCAAATATTTTTCCTCAAATTAATCACTTAGTTTATTGTCTCAAATGCAAGGAAATATATGCCTTTCTTTGCTGAAAATACACTGAAAAAATCTGTGTAATATATACAGCAGTGTGTTAATACTGAACTGGCAGGAAGAAACATCTACAGTTTTTATCTCAGATGAGTGAAAGTGAGGCCTTGCAATAATGGCCACTTCACAGTTTCAAAACTGAAAAAGAAAAATCAATCTTTTTCCCTCTTTGACAATCAAATTCCTTCTATCAAGAAACAGAAAAAATTATTGCTCTTGTGCAAGTTTGGAAGTCAGATTATATAACATCCTTTATTTTTCATAGACTTGCCTCTGCCACACTGATCCTGGGTCACAAAATCAGGAGCAGACAAATTTTACAAATTCTAGAGGGTCTGCAGCTCTCCGGTTTGTTATGTGTCTGGACTAATCCATGCAAATCCCTCTGCTGAACCTGCATTCTAAGCAGAGAGATCATATCACCCTCCTGAGATACATCTATTGCATATTTTAAGGAAACTGTATCAGATGCAACCAAAGTATGCTTGCAAAAACATGTTACTATATATACAACATATGAATTAGCAAACAAAGAGCATAATTTTTTTTCAATTTTTTTAAAAAATTCCTATACACATGGGTTTCTCAAGCAGCAATATAAAACATTTTTTTGTACAGTTCTGCTCTGCAACTTTTAGTCTAGGATAACTTTTTAGAAGGGAATCTTGGAATTCAGGTAGTGTGTGGTGGAAGATAAAATGCTGTCTGGTTTCACAACAGCACAACAGCATAACAAAGTAAAGTGGGACACGAAAATGCAAGGCAAAGGTAGCACAACCATCTCCCAGGCGTCTCACCAAGTTGCAAAGTGTGACGTGGTACCAAGTGCTTGCAACAGCAGATCAAGGGTGATGTTTTGTGTTGCACATCACGAATGGGTGCTGAGGAGGTGTTTTCAGGTGCCTGTTAGGAATGAGACCAATTTGAAGCTGTGCATAGAAACATAAGAGTCAAGTATTTGATTTGCTGATAAACTATGATGGACAGTGCAGCAGATGGATAGGCTGAGTGATGCTATACATAGAACAGGCTAGTACAGGTGATAACACACATGATGATTATCAAGTGCCACTAGCTGAATTTCCAAATCTAGGGAAAATTGTTTTCCTACTAACACTGAAAATCATCCTTACACAAGTCGGAAGTAAGGATAAATAGTATCACTGTGTTTATCTACTGGCCTCTGTGAAGCTTATGAGAATGACTGTCCTACTCTATACCTTTTCCTACCCTCTTTCTGTTATAAATGTTATAAAATGTGAATATTCCTGTATTCTTCCCTGGCATCTCTACTTGAGTCTTTTCTCTGGAAATAACTCAGCCTTATGACTCTGAAAAAGTAAAGGAAATATAATATTCTTCCAATTGGATTCCTCTGATGATTTATAAATGATTCAGAAAAAAAGAAATAGACAGTGTTTGGATTGGACAATTCCAGAACTAAATTTCCAGAATTTGGGCAGCAAATGAGCTCTGCACTGAAGAAAAGAATTCAGGCTGTTTAGTTTGGACTAGCAAAAATGGCTGATTAAATTGATTTTTAAAAATCACCAGAAGTTTTGCCTTTGCTGGAGTTGATGGCCTTTGCAGAAGCTGGTAACAGACTTCTTTTCCTGGCCCCTCAAGCCAGTGGGTTTTAAACTGTTTTCAGAMGCAATTCTTCAGTGAGTTATTAGGGAGCAGTAGTGTTCATTCCTTGGTTAATAGAGTGTGTTTATGTTATTTCAATAAAAGGCTCAGTTGCAAGGATGGTTTCCACACATTTCCTATGTTTGAAAGCCAGTTTATTCAACACAGATGTACCAAAACCCAGAAATATACACTATTAATAAACACGTCCATAAAAAATGAACAAATAATCTTGTCTTATTAAACATTAGGATAATCTTGTTTGTGACTGTAAAACACCAACAAACTGACTGAAGACTAAGTCTCAAGTATATTTTTGATAGCTTCCTGAGGCCAAATTCTGCTGAAAGCTCTAGAGATATAGTCAAATTTACCTAATAAGAGTGCATTTGGCTGAGGAAAAAAAAAAGAAAATATAGCAAGGTTTCATTTTCTAGACCTTTCTAGATATCCTTTGGATGATTTATGAAGAATTGAAACTTCCTTTTTGAAAGGAAATTATTTCATGCAGCCAGCATCTCTAGACTAATTGTGAAGTTACAGTCTGGAATAAGTGATATTGTAATAATGAAAAACTGCTTTTAAAAGTTTTGGACATTTTTAATAGCTTTAGATGAAAATACTGTTGCAGAGGATCTCACTCAGTTGTTAGTGTGAATTTGCGGTATTAATGGAAATGTAAAAATTAATCAAGAACCGAAAAGGACTATATTCTGTGCATGAATAAGTCATAGGTCTGAAAAAATAATAGCAAGTATCTACAGTAAAGCAGAAGTTCAAACTGAGTTTTCACTGCCAGCAGCCATGTAATGGGCACAAACAGATTAAAGGTGTGGTCATTTTGTGAAACTGCCTTTAATGCAGAATTTAGAAACATACCAAAAGGTTTCCACAATAAAAGACTAGAATTCCCATTTCATTTGTTTTCATTTGTAGTCTGGATTCATTTRTGTGGTTGTGACTCATAATTTATTTCAAGATTTTTTTGGAAGATGAATCAGAATAGGTTGTGTATTTACTTCGGTAAGGCTTGGTGGGTGAGTCACAGTAAAATTCTCTAATGTTTTCTGGAACTTGGAGCTGAAATTGAATGAGATCTTTATGTAATATGGAGAATAAAACAAAAATAATGACTGCTGGTTGCATTTAACTTTTCCTACTGATATAAACATGTCATCTGGATCTCCATACCTGTTGACAATTCCTAACACGGACCCTGCCCAGAGCATGCAAAGCCACCCGGACTACGCTGTGCGTGAGCAAAATCAACTCCATTGAGAGAACATGCGCTTTATATACGTTCTTTCGGCCACCTGTCTCATTCCTTATATGGTATTCTTTTGGTCACCCAACCAATCACACATCTTCAGTCCTTATATGGGTCCCAGGGCTTCACATTCACCCGAACCAAAAGCCCAYCGCCACTACCAGCTCTAGCGGGGGCCYGTGGTCCCACACACATACCCGTCTATAAGGATAATTTATGACTAATTTCAGACCCGTGTGCTTCTGTCAAGATTTCCAAATATTAGTTATTGCCAAAAGAAAAGAGGTAATCTCTCAAGTTTTCCAACATGAAAGAACAGCTTCTAGACTATGACACATGCAGAAGAGAGGCACTCTGATCTGATGTAGAAAAGTTGCAGGTGGAGACTGACAACAGGTTTTCTCATTTTAAGGCACAACGCTTTTTGCTGATTGTATTGATGTGGTGTGTGATGGCGCAGTTTCTTACCTACCGATCAAATTTGTTGCAGAGAACTGCAGATCTTTAAAAAGCAAACACTGATAGCCTTCACTTCCTGAATTTTAGCAGGACTTTGTCATTCAGTTTCACAAAAGACTAAGACATGAGGCTTAAAGACTTTGGTACTCTTTGCCAATATATAAATCCACAAACAGTACCTCAGGCCTAGTGAAAGCTGAGTGGCTGTAGCCACTCATTCGAGCTGGGCATTCAAAAAATCTCTCTTTACTACTACCAGATGTATACAGTATCTTCTGCTTTGACTTCCTGGTCCTGGGAGGAATGTCAAATCAGGTATACAACTATCTATACCAACTTCTGGTATAAACAAGTTCTTGAAAATATTTTATAGCACATTAGTCAGAGATTGTCTCTTAGGTCTAGGAAAATGGCAGCAGTAGTAGTATTACTGCTTGTGTGATGAGTGACTTTTTCTTAAATTCTTGTTTACATTAAGGGAAACCTAGCTTCAAATATTTTTTACCTCATTTGAAGAAAAGGCTGAATCTGGGCCTACAGCTGCCTTAGTACTCTAAGCATAGGAGTAATTGTTCTGGTTTACCTAAAATAAAAAAATATTTACCAGAACAGGTGTTATAATCAGACATATTATAACAAATAATTGTATCCTTCTGTCTGGTCCATCTTAACAAGCATTCTTCTTAAAGAGTTTGCAAAACACTTTGTACAATACAGAAAGCTGACCAGCTCAATTTATAGACACAAAGCTTTCTATTTTCCCATAGCCACTTACTGCAACTATTAGCAACAGAACACCTGCAGTGACCTTCTATGTCATCAGTTCAAGCCCTTGCTACTGCAGACAACTTTTCTTTAAATACTATTCATCACCGGTTCCAATGCTTCCTAAAACCCAAATGGTTTCTTTACAATCTTATCAAAAGTTCTTCCAGAATGTTTATCTTCTCATTCCAAGCGAGACTTAGCCTTTAGTTAAATTTTTACATCCTTTGTTTACCTACAGTCATCCAATCTTCTAGCAAAGCTGGGGAACACTTCACACCTCTTACTTCCCCTTATCTATATTTGCTTACATTGATTCCTCTCTCTGACTGCTCTTTTTCACTTAAAGGGAAAACCATTACTTGTACAGCACTGCACTATGAAATCACGAGGCATTACTCCCATCCCTTCCAGCATCTTCTTACTTACTTCCACATGATTATATTAGTCTTTCCAATCTGTTTGAGGACAGTTATCAGGTAGGCTGTTTCTAAAAATCTATATCCTTGTATAGCAATTGCAGTATTATCCAGAAAAAGCTGTGAAAATAACTAATTTGCAAGCTGAATTGTACTCAGTGCCTATGGTAGGAGATCGGAGCATCTGTGAAAATAAGACTGTGGCGTCACTACAGAGCTCTGTTCACATCATATGAGGTATACTGTTTATAAAGTTTTTTATTTYGTTGCAATTATGCAAGATTAATTCCCTTTAACTCCCTTGAGGTTATGATTATGTAACACTCATGATGTTTCCTRAAATTATAAGAACACAGATACCAGTATAAAGACATTACACAAAAATATAGTTAAATCAAAGGACTAGGCCAAAAGTAATACTTTAAAAAATATCTTTAGTGTAGCTGCTTCATGATGTGTATTTAAGCAATGGAAATTAATCTCATCATGATATATGTGGATTTTGTCTTTAACTCCCATTAACACTAATACGAGTTAAGTCCGTAAATCCCCATCTAGCACTGTAAGATTGTAGCCTGTCTCCCTCAGTTTTGCATGAACCTGGAATTTACTAACACTTTATTTACAGAAACAAAAACTACAGTGGGCTTAAGAATAGCTGTTGAATGAACCTGAGTTAAGAAAATAAAGGGTTTTCAGATTGTCACCTTTGATGCTAATTTCTGTTCTTCAGTCTAGTAAATATGCACCGGAAAAGTTCCCAGTACAAACATTCTACATGAAGCACTAGCGTTGAAACTGTTGCCTTGAGTAAGTTTCAGTCATTTTTGCATCATTTTAAAACTCCAATCTCCTCTCATGTCTTCATTTTACTCTGAACACTTGGTACTTCGTGCACTCTGGGTGTGCATACTCTGGGTGTGCATTTTTAATTACAGTAGTCAAAGTAATCACTCAGCATGAAAGAGCTCTACACTCAGATTTTTTATACATCATATCCATAGCATAAAGATATATCCTAAATCATATATTATAAAAAAAAGTTGAAACCATTTATTAATACTTTAGAGAGTAAAATGACACATTTAATCAAAAGAGTTCGTGAGGATCTGTTTTTTACATGGTATTTTTCCTCTTCCATAGACAATACACAGCATACTATCAATTATGGCCATTAACGGCTAGTAGAACAAGCAGTATTATGAGTGAATCAGGCTTTAATATTCTTTAAAAGTCAATATGATCACAGCAAGGTGTGGTCTGATATGCCTTTTTTACTGATATGCCACTCCGTATGTCATTACTGCCATTACATCAATAGTATCAGACCTCTTTTTTTTTTTTTAATCCTTCTAGATTCTAATACCAATTTACACAATAATAAAACTCAGCACTTCTCATATAGTTTAGTTTCTTCAACTGCACAAAATAACCCYTATGATTTCAGAATCTTGGACTTCTTACCCGGACCTCAGCAGCAGCAGCAGCCATCTCCTACAGCACAGAAATTGGGTTCTGTCTTCTCTCGCTCCTAACCGCTTCCCTTTGTCCGTTCAAGTAGTTARCCATCTTACCCAGGAAGTGCTGCTGTGCTGTTTAGATTCACCAGACAGGTGTCTCTAGGCAGGGATCTACAGACTGACACCTTCCTCCCTCTCTCCAAATTGCAGGTAATTCCAACTCACAGGCTTCTCCACTCCTCTGCCTCTAGTGCTCCAGGTTGCAGAGGCTTTGAATTTCTCAACAACTTTATCCAGGGCTGAAAAGCACTGCAAAACCAACAAAAATCCCTCTTGTCATGATTTAACCCCAGCCAGCAAACAAGCACCATGCAGCTGCTTGCTCACTCCCCCACCAGTGGGATTGGAGAAAGAATTGGAAGGGTAAAAGCTAGAAAACTTGTGGATTGAGATAAAGACGGTTCAATAGTGAAAGCAAAAGCCGCACACACAAGCAAAGCAAAACAAGGAATTAATTCACTACTTTCTATGGGCAGGCAGGTGTTCAGCCATTCCCAGGAAAGCAGGGCTCCATCATGGTTAACAGTTACTTTGGAAGACAAACACCATCACTCCAAATATCCCCCTCTTCCTTCTTGCCCTCCTACCCCCTCCTCCCCCACATATCTACTGAGCATGATGCCRTATGATATGGTATATCCCCTCGGTCAGTGGGTGTTAGCTGTCCCAGCTCTGTCTCTTTTATTTTCCCATGCACCCCCAGTCTCTTCACCAGCACAGCAGCTGGAAAAGCAAAAAATGCCTTGGCTCTGTTAAAGCACTGCTCAGCAATAGCAAAAAAACAYTTYTATATTATCAACCCCGTGTTCAGCACAAATAAAAACAGCTCCGTACCAGCCACTGTGAAGTAAACTAACTCTACATCAGTTCAAGCAAGCTGCAGCCTTCTCCACAGTTCAGAACAGTCCCAACCTGCAAGCCTTTAGGCTGAAAATTTAATTTTGCCTAGGAGCAAATTTAATCCCATATCTTTCTTTCCCAGAAAAAAAAACCCCAGGCAGCTGCCTCCTCAAGGCATTTCTCGTCAGAAACCAAGGCAGTGTGAATAGATACTGACCTAAAACTTTATCACAATCATGAAGATATTGCAGGTGAATTAAAGCCAAATATATTGAACACACATAAGTTGGAAAAATTAGGTATTCACTATTTCTTCTTTACGTGTTTTTGATGATAAAACAATAATCTTCAAAAGCACTTCTGAGAAATTTGAATTTATTCCCTTGCTTTAGAAAATAAGCAGTCTTTACATTGCCTGATCTTTCAGTCACTAGGTTTCTTTTTCAGTTAATGGATTTTCAAAATATAAACATATAGGAACATATGCAAGCTAATTTACTGGCATAACAGGATTAGTTAAAGAAGATTTGTAGTTACTTTCCATCTACAATCATTGTAACCTACAATATGTGGGATCTCTCACAATCTTCTTCTTAGTTCCTCTATCTTCTTTTGAAAGATTTAAATTGAATGAGGGTTTAGCTACTTAAGKCCTGGCAGGATTGAAGGGATAGAATACTGAAAATTTGATGTTTCTAGTCATCCATTATTTGTTCCCTTGTTTGCAGTATATTTTTCCTTATTATTTTGATTGGTTATGAAACTGGCTGCTCTACAGTTTCAGAAAACTGAATAAATAAATTACATCAYTTGCAGGTCTTGATAAAATGTATATTATATATGTAATATATGCTACATACAAATATAACAACTGTTTTCAATGTATATATTTAGACTTTACACTCGTTAATTCTTTCATTGATTTTGAATAGTTTTACTTCAATTTTTAAATATTTATACTAGACCTCACAGGTAACAAGACCATTTCCCAGCTTAGCAAAATGTAGGGAAAATGTTTTAGATTTGTGCCTGTGACTACTGTTCTGGTATTACTGTAGTATTACAAACTACAGTGTTTGAGATCTTTTAGAATATGGTTATGATTGGCTTTTCAATGAGTAACCTTTACTTCTACCCCTTTCATCATGGACCTAGTGGAAGCCCATGAATTTGACATTTCTTCTTTCTCCTTTAYTGCTCATCTAGACCCACATGTACTGGTTCACAATGTTTATTTCTCCATGAAAGGAACAGGCTAGCAAATGGATACTGAATGGAGTTTGTGTCTGTTAAAGTTTTATTTAGTTGCCCGAGTGTGTTTAGTGTGGCCTTAATAATCCCTAAGAGTCCTTGGATTGTCTAGGAAGGTAGACATATCACAGGATTGCAGGAGACATGCATCTTTTTGAACCAGCAGCCAAAAGGCAGAATATCTAAGGGCTTTTCAAATGCCACTATGTCTTTGTGTAGATAAACAAATTGTTCCCTTTCTCCTCAGTACTGGTACAGTTCAAATACACATTAAATTTTATTGCCATGGCATCATTGTAAAACCTCTAAATCAACATGATTTTCCTGATAGTCCTCTTGGTGCATTTTATGCAAATTAATAAATTTAAGGTCAACTCATATCTGATGAAGTTTGTTTAAAACTGAAAATATATTCCTTATCATAGCCCACTTTCCAGGTGTTTAGACTACTGCAGTTAGCAGGCCCTGCTTCTGGGCTTGACCTGGTTTAGCTTTACCTTTTATTTTATACCTTACTTACCCTATTCTAGGAAATGTCATATTTTTCTACCAACACAAGGAAGGCAGCAGGGAAATTTAACATGGAATTCCAAAAATTGTATTTGATCTAATTTGGTTATATTTCCCGAGGAGATGAAACAGAGGATGATTTCATCAAATATAGGTTTTCAGTAAAGATTTATACAATTAGCCCATTCAGTCATTCATTGAAACCAGTCATATTCTAAGYGCAAATATAAAATGCATTAATAACAAAATGGAATATATAACACCAAAAATTCATGTGAACAAATGAATAATCTCAGAAAAACTTAACTATTCACTTAGCAAGGAGTACCTTCTGCTGTTAGAGCAAAAACTTCTTCAGGGACACATCATTTGTTTGCAGAAAAAAAACCAGAATCTTTTGTCAACTGAGAACGTGGCAAGGACCAATGAAGACAGAGGCTTAGTGCATGTTGTTTGTTCATGTAGTTGTCATGTCCATTTTCATCTAATCCCTTATACTATTGCTTGAAAGTGCAAACATTTTAAAAGCCCCTGAGCTAAAGCTTAGAAAGCAATTACACTGAACAGGTTGCAAAATGTGATTTTAGTGTAATGCATTAGGAGTGGAACACACAGCTTCCATTAAATGTGGAAGTAGTATATTCAATCYTTAATTAATAAATATTCTAGGACATGCAGTGGGACCTGTGACAAACATTATTATACAGTACGTCAGTACTATAATTAATCTTTTTAAGAGTAAGCATCCTAGATATTAACTATCTTTGACTTTTGATGATTATTTATGAGTACAGAAATTAAAATCTAATATTGTTACTGATAAGAAACTCCACAAAATAATGCTAAAATAAACTAAACCTGTCCATTTGCAATGTTTTCACCCTAAAACCTATAGGAAATAAGTAGATATTGTAACACATTGAATTTAACTGATTTTGAATGTTTTGTAATAAAGACAAGGGAGTAAGTAAGGCAAAATTCAAGTTCGCTCAGAAACTACTGACTATATTCTTCTTTCAGCTATGGGTTGAATGACAAAGACCGATAGCTCTGTACTAATAAGCATCCTGTAAGTGACCCAATACTTCCACTAGGGCAAAGAGAGAACTGTAGTAGCTGCAGAACAGTTTTCATCCTCCATCATTTGTAGTGATGGCAAATGAGATATTACTCATCCCAGAAGAAAATAAAACAAGAAGCATTCATCTGGCCCAGGCAGAATGCTAACAGAAGCCATATCACTTCAGAATTCAAGGTTATGGAAGCAGGTGACGCACCTAGGAAGAGCACTTGGTGCAGAAGTAGTGCRTAAATTTATTTGCTGAACTCTGAGTTTTGATTTTGTAAAGAAGTCTGAGAGGTCTGATATTACAGATATCAATGTTGAAATACTAGTTTTAGCCAGTTCTTTGCCAAGTGAGTTCTATTGACTTCAATATCAGTATTGCTGGATAGATATTGGAGTCAAACTCTCATAGGAATTAGGCCAACTTGAAATAAAACTCTAACCAAACCACTCACAGGACATCCACCAGGATATCTAGTAGTTCTGAAATGTATGAAAAACAAACAAAACCAAACTAAACTCACCAAAATTAAATGGAAAAAAAAAACAAAACCACAAAGGTTAAAAATATTAATGCACACCTTAAAATCTGCTCCTCAGAGGAGCTGCTCATTCAAGTCAATTAACAGACTTTTCTGAATAGCTCMAATAATTTCTTAAATCTTCCTGAGATCAGAGGTAAGTTAGTCCTGACCCAAATCTCCCAACCATCTGGCCTGTCCAAATAATGGAGGGAGCAGGAGCACCATAATTTTAAAACTAGACTAGGATTAGAGCTTTTATCCAGGARCTGAACAGGCCTTACTGCTCATCCTCAGCCTTCCAGGGCTAAAATCTAGAGATCCTAATCACCAACAAAGTGTTTAGCCAACTAGCTTCAGGCAGGACCAGATAGGAAAGTTTTCCATGTCTTTGTGTATGGAGCTGAATGCTTTCCCTTATACAGCAAAATCACAGGAGTCATAGGATTAGAAACAAAAATTTCAAGAGGAAGACGTGCTCTTAAGGCACATCGATGAAGACATTGCTTTCTGAGGGAGGAGTAATGTTCTAGAAAATTCACAAAGTTACTTCTTACTGAGGGAGTGGTGCAGTACTGCAGTTGCTCTCAGCCTCTCTATGGGTTCCGTAATTCCAGAGTGAGAACAACAAGGTCATCCTTATTTTTACCCACTGCTAACATCAGTTCTGGAAAGAGAGATTCCATCTATGGAAATATCCAGCAACAGATCACCAAGGATTCTCTGTGCYGGACAAACTCTTCATCATAATCAACAGTGTATCTACATTGCTTCTTGTAATGAATGCCCTACAACTCTTCAGTACAGAAAAGCCTGTTCTCAGGGATGTTTGGCATTAGTCAAATCTTGGTACTCTGGCACAGATTTAATGTGTCAATTAAAGTTAAGTACTTAGCAATTGATTTAAATCACAGTTAATTTCTCTGTAGCTGCTATGGTAAATCTTTGACAAGTTAACGAGTTACAGTTACTGGTGGAGCATGGAGCTTGTTGCAATTGGTTTTCACTCATTAGTTGAACTGGCATACAGGGTAGATACATGCACGATCCTTGCTGCAGTTCAGACCTGTAATCATAGAATCATAGAATGTTAAAGAGTTGAAATGAACCTTAAAGATCATCTGGTCCCAATCCCCCTACCACGGGCAAGGACACCTCCCACTAGACCACGTTGCTCAAGGCCTTATCCAACCTGCCCTTGAACGCTGCCAGGGCTGGGACATCCACAACATTCCTGGGCAACCTGTTCCAGTGTCTCACCACCCTCACAGTAAAAAATTTCTTCACTCAACCTTCTCTTCCCCAGGCTGAACAGGCCCGACTTTCTCACCCTGTCTTTGTAGCGGAGGTGTTCCAGTTCTCTTATCAACTTTGTAGCCGTAAACTGAACTTGCTCGAACAGTTCCCTGTCCTTCTTATGTTGGCAACACCAGAACTGTGCACAGTACTCCAGTGATAGTGCAAAGATCTTATAAAAAATAAAGAATCCACTTATTTGCTATAATAAATAAAACCAATGAAAATATCACCAATGTTTGTTAGCATGATAAGCAAAAAGATGAACCATTTCAGTTCAGTCTAAATTTATTGATAGTTAAGGAAGAATATTCTTCTCCTTAGATTTCAAATGTTTTCTCCCTCCCCTTTAATATATTTACAGAAGGCAATCAAGTCGTGAATTCAGTCATAATAAAAGTCCTTTGCATTATCAATTTAAAGAAATCCAGCTTTTCATGTCTACTCTCACAGGACTACTCTGTCCAGTCCTGTATCATCTTCCTTTCCTGCACCTTCTTTTACACGTTCTTTTGAACATGCATAACTACAGATGAGGCTGCACCGTAAATAGTCTCCATAATGATGGAATTCCAACTATTAAGCATGAGGAAATTGGTAAGCATTGGTAACCTGCATGGAAAATGACTTGACAATTTGAGTGGCTTACTTAAATTTAAATATTTGAGTTCCTATCCTAGATAAGTTTCATCAGAGGAATATTGAAATCATTAGCTGAATAGCTTTTGCTCTAGGCTGAAATTTTCAGCTATGTAAAGCAAAACTACAAAACTCCATCAATTTACCCAAAGTAATTAATTACCTAAAGTACAGCCACAGTGCTTAAGATCAGTGAATAAATTTAAAATGGAAATATGTTATTACCACAAAGTACTACTATGCTACAGGGCATCCTGTCTAATTATACTAGCCAAGGCAATAATACAAAGCATGTCAAGTTGCATGTCTCTTACAGAGGCTGAGACAGTAACTTTAGAAAATCTCAGCAGTAAAAATTAAAACTATTAATCTGTTCTGCAACATAGAAGCTTTTCTTGTACAGCAGTGAGAATGAGCTTTCATTACAATTCTCATAGTTAACTGATGAAAAAAAAAATCCACAAGAACGATATTTCTTATAGTCGCTTATATTTACTCTTAACAGTGTTCTTTGAAAGTCTGTAAAATGTCCATGTTAAAATTTACAGTGAGTTTAAACAAATGAAGAATCACTTGACTACATTATATGAAAAACAAGTTTAGATTTCACTTAGAAGGATATATTAGGCAAAATTATCATAGTATTTGGAATGGCAGCAGAGAGAGTTCTGTAATTTATGCGTGAAATTCTGAAGACTTGGTTCAAATAACAGCATACAAAAATTATGAGAGCAGGTGATATTTGTTGTTCAAATGAGGGGCATATTTTGGATCTCTCTCAGATCTAGAAGGATTCCACATACAGTGCATATTAAAAATGCATTAAAGAAATAGTGAGAATTCGGAAATTAATATCTTGAGGATTTGTGCAAAAGTTTCCATAAAGCTACATTCTGTATGTTATGGTAATATAGTTCTATCTGTACAACTATAATGAAGTAGAAATCAAAATATTCTGTAAGTGTTTCAGATTTCACTGTGTGCTGGAAATTGCTAATCAAAATGTTAGTACTGGAGTCCATAGTGGCCTTGGCATGGACAGCAGAGAGCAATTACCTGATCTCCAATTTTTATTTTATTGAGCCTTATGAAGCAGATGAACAGTATCCTGACCCCCTAAGAAAGTTCACCGTGTGGCTAAGGTTTTGAAGTACGGTGAAGCAAATGCAGACCCGTGTAGCACTCTCGTTCTGTAGAACCAGGGTACAGCAGCTGTTCCGACAATGGCAGCCTGGAGGTTACAGATGAGGCTATGGAAGCCACCACGACTTAAATGATGATTTCTCCCTCCCCTCAAGGAATCTTTCTGTCACAGTTATTTGAATTAGCACTGATCCTTCAGGCAAATAGCACATGAGAATAGGAAGCCTCTTGTAGGATAACAAATCAATTCAGGCAGTTTGATTCTGGTGTCTGTGTTTGTATCAAACAACTCTACTTGTTTAAAGCAGTTAAGTCTTGTGCTCATCATGTGTAATTATAAACTAAGATGATGAATACTTGTTCTTCATAAAATAGCAGTCAAATATATCCCTTTCCTTTTGATAGATTAGGATTTTTTTTAGTGAATGAAAGCCAATTTAAGTCAGAGTTTTCAAGGGAGAGAACAATGAAAAATTGCTCCAGTTGCTTAAGTGAGAAGTTTAACCAATACTTTTTTCATCTTTAAAGCTGGAAACAATTTAAACCAATAAACTTTACTCATACTGACATACAGAATAACTTAATATAATCTTAACAGGATTCCATCATTTGTCTTCCTCCATTTTCCTTTTTCATTTCGAGTTTCTGCTATGCATTTTTCACCTGTTCCGTCTCACACATGAGACATCCTTTACTCTACAAGTAATCCCATTCATAAACTCTTATATTCTACTGAGAAAAGTAAAGTAAATAGACATATCTCAGGTTATATAATTTAAAATATAAAGCTTGGGTTGGTCTGAAGTGCAGAAAAAGTCCTGAGAGCTGCAGTGCTCCCTCCCAGTGCCCCAGGTTTAGAGCTAATGTTTCCCTCAGTACAAGGACTGCCCAAGCTGGGAAAGGCAGTGGAGCTGTCACTGCTCCCACATCCTTCTTCTTCTGTCCTTTTGATTTTATACAGCAATCTGGAATGGGAACTGGTAGTACATGGTATTTCGGATGTGATGCAAAGAAATAAGGATATTTCAGGGGTTATTATTCCCTCTTACTAGAAGACACCAAAGATCCGGTTCTATGAGCACTGAGGCACAAGCTTGTCTAAGAATTTTGCCTTACTTTAGAARCACACAAAAAATACAGGCTTGTTTCTACATCTGTAAAGTACAAATCTCTGGCTCTGATTTCATCACATCATGGTACTAATTATGAAAAATACCAACAGTTTGTCATAAGAACTTTTTATGGCTCTTGAGGCTACCCATGATGAAAAAGAAAGAAAATGTCTTTCAGTCCTTTCCTGTAAGTGTTGGGGGGGGGGGGGGGGGGGGGGTAGGGAGAGGTGGGTGTGTTTAACAAATTAATTAACAGTTTATTTCTTTAAATAAAGCAACTGATTAAGAAATCCTATGCATTTAATGTTGCATGTTTCCATTTGGCAAGAGAGCTTTTTCCTGTCTGCTGAAAACAGTARTCTGAATTAATTTCATTCTTCAGGTGTCGTTTTCCTCTTACTTTCTTTATCTTAAAAATTTATAAAATTGTATGAATGTAAAATTCTTTACTGGGACTTTCTCTATATGATTCACAGTATTTTCTCATTATAAAGGAACAAATACTTGGTAAGCATGCTTTTTGCATATTTGGCTACCCTTATTCAAGCTGAGCAATCAAATTGACCAAAACAGCAGGATGCTGAAGATATGAAAAACTGTTTCTCATGAGTAAATGTTGCATATTGAGGTTGATGTTGTCCTTTATTATGTCTGTTGGCATGATTCTCACAACTACATGGCTGCATGTTCCACGTTTCCTAAAAGCAATATTGATACAATGCTGGATTTTTAACAGTACCCACAATTTCTACACCAGTGTGGTTTTAACTAGTTACTCTAACCTATAATAACTGGTAGCCATAGGTTTTGGCCAAATCATATTGCTCAGCCCTGCACACCTCATTTCCCATTCTGCCTCAAAAAGTTTTCTTAAATTTCATCGTCTTTTTTAACCATAAACAAGTGATGTTTTTTACTTCTGATACAGTCAGAAGTGTCATGTAAGGTCTGACAACCAGTTGGATTTCCCCTCTGCAGCTAACCTTTCTTTGTTTCTATTTTATTTTTATCTTTTTCTTAATGCAGTTCAAATAACGAGGAAAATCATATTATACCAAATAAAAGTATAGTTCCTATGTCCTTATGCTCAGTCTCAGTTTTAAGTGCAATGTAGTGAGATGCTAATATTCACCTTTATTTAAAACCAGATATTTTTGGAGTGGTAAAGTTGTAGGAAACGGTACAGCCATAAATACATCTCTGACAGAATGTATGGACAGCTCCAAAATGACTTCCAGAAGTTTGAAGCACTCCACTCATCTCTTCTATAAAAGCACTCTTGATTTAGACAGGACTGTCTGCAGAAATTAAGATGACTTCACTTGTAACTAAGCTAATTTGTCATAAGGACTTATGTGATCTCCACCGTATTTGAACAGAGGAGGAACATGTGCTGTATGGCAAATTACTGCCCACACAATGTTCAATAGGGAACTGAGGCACAGAAAGCCTGTGTGGTGGGTCTCAAACATGTAAGGATTAGAGAGAGAAAAAAAAGGTAATTTAACATCCCTTACAGTGGGACAAATTCTCAGTGACAAAGAGAGGGAGGTAGCAATGCCCATGCCAGGAGTTGAGCAGAAGAAGCTAACGCCATAAAACTCCTTTTATGCTTTTAATTTCCATTTTAAGACAAAGTTGTGATAGGGGTAGAGTTATAGGGAATTATATGAACTGTACATGGGGATCAGATTTCCTTATCTTGGGAGTTTTTMGATTGCCCTGAAATGCATCTTTACTCTTATCCATTGTGTCCCCAATAATACAAATAGGTATCATTCTGGCATTCAGGTAATTCTTTTGTCATCCACAGATGGACAGGGGATTACATGGCTAAGAAATGAAATAAAGGCTAAATCCCTATGCTTGATAAAGCTTTCCTTGTTTTCTCTTTCATTCAGGATTACCGGGTGAACATCTTTCTCCGTCAGAATTGGAATGACCCACGCCTTGCATACAGTGAATATCCAGATGACTCTTTAGATTTAGATCCATCCATGCTGGATTCAATTTGGAAACCTGATTTGTTCTTTGCTAATGAAAAAGGTGCCAACTTTCATGAAGTTACAACAGATAACAAGTTATTGCGGATTTTCAAAAATGGAAATGTACTTTATTCCATCAGGTGAGTCTCTAGTGAAATTATTTTTTCAGTTAGAAGCTCAAAAGTATAACTAGGAATTGCTAAAACATATATTCGGTTGCTAGTCATGCAGAAYTATCATCTGTGAGTTTTGAATACAGAACTTTGTCAAAATTACTGTTCATTGTTAATACTAAAATAGAAAATGATCCCTCATTCCACATGCACATAGTAAAAGTAATAAGAAAAGTACCTTTATTGTTTTAAGGTACAGGTACTGACCCTAGAGGAACTAGGACACTGCACAGAACAAACAATCCTGTAGTATTATAATCTGACTTGGCCTATGTATGGGTTTCAGTCTGTAGCCTCCAATGTCATGACAATTCAACATTATTTCTTTTCCCCATTTTTGGATATTGCAGTTGCACTTCAACATGAAAACATGACCTGTTTGAGGAAGTATGACATTTAAAGATTACTCGTATACTGCTGCGGACTGAGAGAAAAGTGGAAAGTAAATTTTTGAAAAGGTTTAAGAAGCTGAAAGGAGCAATCATAAGTATTGACAAAATCTAATTATCCCACTTCTCTTCCCACCGCTTTCCTTTTAATACAGACATCAGTAGGCGTTTTAAGACTGTCTTCAAAAACCCAATCTAATGAGAAACACATTGGATATAAGTATGCTAATGCCCCACTAGACATGGTATGGATTTGGTATTGAAGCTGTGACTCACTTGTGCAAAATGTTACTCTTTTCAAAATAAATATACTATTGCCAATTTAGTGTTTTGCTTTGCATGCTTTTATGACACTGAATTTATGAGTAATTAGACTCTTTGAAGAGACATCAGGAATCTGTAAATGGTTTGTATACTGGAGAAAAAGAAAATGTTTATGACTTGCATGGATGTATCAGTGGCAAGAGAGTCTCCTTCCTCCTCCCCTTCTTCCAGTGCAAGTAGGCAGCACTTTTTCAAGCTTACACAAGGAGAAAGGGTTGGGTTAAAATTCTTATAAACATTTCATATCCAAAAGGAGGTTAATTTGCCACTCTGGGAACATAATCAATCTTCAGTGTCACAACATGTATTCTGTCACTAGAAACAGATGGAAAGCAAGTTAAAAGGATTTCTTCTCTGGATTCAAGTAGAAAGTAGATCTAAATCAATTATCTGCAGACTGAGTCACCCTAAAAGGCACTGGCAGTTGTTCCACTCTAATCAAGTAATTCCCCACCTTGCCCTACTCCTTCCAGATACGCAGAGCACAGATTAGACCACCATTCAACTGAAATAAGTTTGGATTGCAACTTCAATACAATTCAGACCAAGTTTGTAGCCACATGAAATGGGGTGAAAAACCCCAAATGTGAGAAATATTATTATATTAAATTATAAAGGCAAACATTGACTGTGCTGAAAGTGGATACCGGATAGCTCCTGTGTTTCTTATGAAGCAGAAAGTTTATGTCGCCACGATTTAATTAAGGACTATTACAGTTTCTGAAACAGATTTAAAATCATATCATTGGCATCTAGTTTAGTTATTATGTGCAATTGAGTCAGTTAACCTTTTGATAAGGGGAGATATGCTAATTGCTAGCATGCTGATATTAAAAGAAAAAAAAAGAAAAAAGAAGTTTCTAAATTTGCTTTCGTCTTTCATTCCCTAATGCCTCCTTGTCCCCTAATTTCATTGGAACAATTCAGACAAGAAAATAATGAAAGTTACACTTCCTGACTCAATGAATACTTAATATAAAATACTGAAATATTTACTGAAGCACAAAGTAAAGTTCAGGTGCCTTTGAAACGACTTGCTGTGTTACTAGCCTACTAGTCAGAATTTGCATTTGRAACTATTTTTAATAGCATGGGAATAGGCCCTGGGTCTGACTTCCCTCGTTACACTCTCCCCCTGCAGCTCTATCACTGTCTGGCTAAACAGAAATTATAGCAACAATGAATCAAGAAGGTTTGGTTAGCAAAAAAAATAGCTAACAGAAATATACAGCCATACTTGCCACCTACTGCCCACTGGCCTTTAGCCACAATGTCAAAAACAGGAGAATGGGTTCAAGAGAGGGGGATTACAGCACTGCCATGCTAGGAAAGCCCTGTGTGTTAGGAGTTGAACTGAAGCTACTCCAGTTTTTGTAGGACATTCTCCCAACTTAACTGATTAATAAAGGTACAGTCATGGCCCTGAATGATGAATGAATTCCTAGACATGGCCAGAGAGGGAAAACATGTGCCTTTACCTCTTATAAATTCTTCCTTCTGATTCCTCTGAGAAGTATAACTGTAAAGATAAATTATTGTATTTATATAAAATGTAAAAATACCTCTTTTGCCTATAATTTGCAAGGAATTTCACAGGAAGTATTAGGACTAACACTGATACACAACTACAGTTCAAAATTACAGGCATATTTCAGTCTACCATCAATATCACAAAATGTTTTTTTAAACCTTTGTGTTGACATTTTAAGCACCTTATTTCAGGACAATAACACGTAAAACTACTTTGCCACCATGATTTGCAGCTGACATATGTTATGAAATTCTTGCAAATGTGGGTAAGTTTTATGMCAAGAATTTGAAATACAGGAACAGTACAATAATTCTGCTGTAGCACAAAAAGGCACGCTGTTGCTGCATTCCTTTAGACTTCTCGTAAAGTTAGACAACCCTGCTGAAAAATTTGGTTTTCTGAAAGCCTGTAAAATTTTTTTCCACATTGTCATACTAGGCTGAGTTAGATGGGTTCAGTTAATATAGATTCATTTTGAGAGCCTTCTAATTAATCATGTATTCTATTTCTAATTACTTCCATTGTATTCATGCATTCTTCCTGCACAGTTCTATGGCATTTTTGGTATATTTTTGATGGTGTTTTTGTGTTCTTTCAGATTGACTTTAATACTTTCCTGTCCGATGGATCTCAAAAATTTTCCAATGGATGTGCAAACATGTATAATGCAGCTGGAAAGCTGTAAGTTTGCGTAATGTATTATCCTATATACTTTTGCAGGGATTACAACAGCTATGCACGAGGTAGGAAAACCCCTTGTAGCTGTACAAGAACAAATTTTCAAAATGAATCTTCTATTTTATCTAAAGAATCTGTGAAATATACATGATTTTAAGAGGAAGAGGTTCTTTCATCCCTATTTGCACTGGAAATCAAGAGTTTTGTGTAAATCTTAAGTTACCACTAAGTAACTTAAGTACCCAGTGCCGGTTTATATAAAATTTCTGCATATAGGATTTCACCATAAGTCTTCCCTGTGTTCACACATACAGGAAGTGAATAATATGGGAGAGCATAAAGGAAACATAATAACTTAAGGAAGTGATTTATGGGATTTTATATGAAATAAAATTGCATTTTCTAACCTATTATATATTGTACTTATCATCTCCCTTGATAGCTTACTTCTTAAAAGAGGATAGAAATTGTAAAGCAGCTATGCCATTTCAACGCACAAGCACACACTCCCTAAAAGAGAAATCAACTGCTCTTCCTGATGCATTACATTCTCATTTTCCCTGTGATATGAAGTATTTGGGAATTGCTGTTTCCCTTAAAATGAGAGGACTTTGAAAGGGAGTCCTAGCAGAAAAATCCTCCTAATGATGCRAAGAACAAAAATAAAATAAAGCAAAGCATTCTTTTAAAGCTTCCAGCAATCTGAAGTTTGTGAAAATTAATGACAGGGGCAAGACAGATTAAGAAGTATCCATATAAAAGATTTAGATCTACAGTTTTAGGGCCAAGAAGTAAAATATTTTGAAAATAAAAGAATTGTGCATATAGAATGAACATACTGGATTATTTGAAATGTAGCTCAGAAACGCTATAAACACAGAATTTGATTAAAGTATTTCTTGGGTTTTTTCTTCTTTTACTGGAACAAAGCAGCATCTAAAGGAAGGTGAAGGCAATTATCTATCAGTCAGTATGTCAGAACTGCTTGCTGTATGGTATGCTTTTATAAAAAATTGCAGGGTGGGTGTAAAAGTCAGATCTATCTTTTATTACAATGGACAGATGGTAACATTATGAAGCAGCCTTTCAATATGAGGGCAATGGCTTAATCTGACAGCAGGAATTTTCTTGACTAAAATGGAGAGATAGTTATTTGCTGCAAATTTCAAGGAATTTAGGACAATATCCAGGATTTAAATGAAACTCTACAGTCAACCCAAGTATAATTAATGTGACTAAACAAAAGGTTAATATGAGTCAGTTGCTGCAGAGCACATGCAGATGGCAGGTATACTCACTAAATACAATTAGGCTTCAAAGAGGAAGTATCATAGTGTTTGACTGAACAAGCAAAAGATATAATTAAAAAATGTTTTAAAAAGTTATGAAACTTTTGCTTTAACAGCTTCATAAAACTCAGCTGCATTTTTCCTTTCTTTCAGCTGTTGTGAGGACAGGTCAGACAACAACTGAGCATTCTTGAACAAACAGGCATCTGGTTTGCTTTATAGAAACCTTGCAGGAACCCACAATTCCCACAAACAGGGTACCAACATTCATTAGCAGAATAGCACTGTAGATGTTCTACTGTATTTTCCAGCAGAACATTTTTCACTCAAGTCTTGTTTGAAATCATTCAGTTCAGTGGGAGTAAATTCCCAGCTGCACATTCACATGGTAAAGAGAGGCAATGCTCACAAAAGAAGAGCTGAACAAAATGAATGCTTCAAATTCTTTATTCACAGAGAAAGATCAAATTTGATTTCATATGGAAGTTACAAGTAATAAAGCTTTCCCCATATTGCCTTGTCTAATYCTATTTTACCTGTAACTTCAGACATTGAAAAACATAGACAATGGGAAAAGAAGATGGCCTGAGGCAGAAAATTTTGCAGCATGTGGAAGCTCTGGCTATGCTTACATGTCTGATAGCAGAATAACCAGTTCAGTTTGCAAGAACGAGGCAGCAGTTCCCTGAAATTATTTTGGGACAGATCCAAAGCAGATATGTACAGTGATCTAAGTTCCAAGATCCTAGACTTTGAGACCAGGAATTCACCTGTCCATAGCCAGTTTCTCTGTAGAGGAAGGACAGGAGAGGAAATAGACAACTTGTAAGTGTTATAAAAAAAATATCTCCAAGCTGGGCAGAAGGGTAAGTAGATTTAAAAAAAAAAAAAAATGTAGCTTATATGAGTGTGAACTCTGACCAGTTTCCAAAACTTAGAAAAGGGTGAGCAGAAACATTCAGATTTCAGAGTCTCTGGCTAAGAAAAGGCATCCAGTTCTATTTAAAATTATAGGAGAAAAGAGGAGGATGGATGCGTTTGGCATTTTCCCAGGCTTCGCATCAAATCTCCTGAGGTAAGAACTGACATAATCCTGAGAGCCTGAATCCATCCAAGCATCTCTAATTTCTAGGCCACAGTGTCATACTCTGCTCTGGCTGTCTGCCTTGCATTTTTTGGTGCACAGTGAGACAATGTAAACAGAGGGATCAAAGCACTAACCCTAGTGGTTAATGCCTTGTCTGGGGAAGCGGAAGACATTTGGGTTCAAAACTGATAACACAGTCCTCTCATATCCTGAGTAAATGATCTGACCACCAGGCTGTGTTATAAAAGCCAAAGTGTTTGCAGGAGCAAAACAGCAGTAGCCATGCTTCCAGATGTTTCTTTTTGAAGTGGTGATCATTGCTGTTTTTCCACTGAGTGCCAAGTTGTGTAGGACATTGTACATTATGAATGTATGAGGCCCATTTATCTCATGGTTTCTGTAAAATGTATCTGATCTCGCAAGCCTTGCTCCTGTCTATGTCACTAAGTAAATTAGACTAAATCACTCATCTTTTTCTTACTCACCTTACTACAGGGTTGAAAAGACTGACAGTTACTTATAACAAACAGATCATAGGTTTTGTCTCTGCTTTAAATAATAATTTCTTTTAGTACTAGATATTTTCCTTCAATATTGATACTGTTGTTCCAGCATAGAAAAGTCTTAGAGAAAAATTCATGTATAGCTTTTCTTCCCAAATAATATCTTTATTTTTAGTTGGCTCATGTAATGTTTTTTCCAAAGTCAGTCTAAGCAGCTGGGTTTGCCCCTGGTAAAAGTATTTCACTTATATCATGAAGTGTCTGAAAAATATTTAAGTGGAAAGTCTTCAATTTTTAAAGGATTTATTTTACCAAATTGTTTCTCAGCAACCAGAATGAGCTGCTTTTTTATCTTAGAAAGGGAGCAGATCAAAATGCACATTTGAAATAATCCCTTCTACATTTCTATGCTTTACAGCAGGGCAGCCTATAGGCATGTGGGATAATTTTAGTTTTATTYTGCTTGAATAAGATACAAAGAAATGTCAGCTAGATACATATTTATTTCTGTGGCCTGTCTCCCAGGAAAGAAATGTTTTTCTTTCATGTGCTAGAGTTTGTTGTCTCTCTAAGTTTCACTTTTACCTCACAGCATTCCTTTATTCATAGTTACAATTATGACTTTATATGACGTTTAATATTCCTGAATTTTCAAAGAATATTGAAAGACTAATTCAGTTACAAAAGAAAAAATATGCTATGAAAAGCAACATAGGAAAGGTATAAAGCACTTTCTTACCTCATAACTTTAATTTGATGCTTATTTTTAAATTAAACAATGGTCCTTTTTTCCTCCTTTTTATTTATGGAGGCTTGTCAGTCTTTCTAAGCAATTATGCTCTTGTCTTCTGGATTGTTAAAGAAAATTCACTCTCTACTGCTTGATGCTGAGTTGCACAATTTCTTTCCCCCCAGTCTCGAATTTGGAGATTGTACAAGTGGAAAGATGTGTATGCAGTCTGCAGCAGTGCAAGCTAATGCATTACAGAGACTTGTGTGCACATTTTTCCTTTCCCACAACAGCACAAAGACACCATAAGAAAGATAAAATAACTGGAGTGTATTTCTTATCTGCCAGGGAACCTCAGATCTCTCTACCCAAATGACAGAAATTATGGACACACTACGTCAATATCTGCCTGTGCCAGAAAGTGTAGAAACCTTACTGCTTCTCTCCTTTCCATTTCAGTAGCACAAAAATTATCAGCAACTCATGCTGTGGTTTCTGTTCTGCAGATGAGTGACTCAACCTATTGTGTCTTTCTGAAGTGAGACATGTCACACAGCTACAAAGATCAAGATACTTGTAGTCTTCAGCTCCTGACCAATGCAGGAAGAAAGGGCAGCAGTAACTGTACAACTGCTGGTGACATACAGAAACTGGTATAAAAGTTATAGCAGAAAATCTATAGGCTTCAGCAAGGAATAGTAGATTTGAGAGATGTGCTAGAGTGCTGAGCTGAAATGTTATTCTTTTTCTGGAATTCAAGCTAAGAAGGATAAACTTATAACTCCCCAGGGAGAGATTCCATCAGAACGACTTAGAGGGCAGTGCAAGGGGCAGACACTTTGCAAAGCAGCTCGGAAGTACATTGAATAAAATCCTGCTTTCTTGGTGCTCCAGCATAAATTTAGCCTTGAAATGAATCACAGCTCATTTCTGAAGCTAATATTTTTAGTGAGTAATGTAGAAGAATTTGTTCTAACCTCAAGCCAAAACCAGATTCGTTAGCTCTGTCATATCTTCCCCCTGCTATGTTACTGGGAATTTAGGGCACAATTCAAATGTCTGTCATGCTCTTAGGAACAGTAATGTGCAGGCAACATATCCTGGAGGCAAACTTCTGGGATGCCTAACAGAAGAGTAGTGGAATAACTCCAGTCACCATGACTGTAGTCCTTGCCTCAGCTGGATACCTAAAGAACTGATGAGTTTTCTCACTAAATCCAAGGTTACTTTTGGACCTGTACCTTACTAAAAATTAAAGAAATTRGAATGGAATTTCGATAAATCACTGGGATTAAAAACTAAAAAATAAAATCAGTAGTTGAACTAAACTATCTCTTACAAAAAAGCCAGGTATTCTGCTCAATTGTTTCATACTATTCATGTGTTTGTTTACTGAACATGAGGAAAAGAGTTGAGTTTTAATATACCTGTAGGTATTGTTAAATGACACAAGGGAAGCACAGCCTTCCTGTAATAAAACAGAATGAATAGAAAATTTACAAGATATATTGAAATTCAGCTGGATTACAGGTTTGCTCATGATTTGGAAAGGTAGGCTAAAGGTTGACGAATTTAGAAAATAAAACAGTGTCAGCAGATGTGAAAAAGAAGTTATATTGGAATTGCCAAGGCAAGGGTGGTTCAAAGGTGTGGAGTCTCTAAAGGTGMAGGGAATTGCTTGCCTTGAATAATAAAATTTATTTTTCTGTAATGGTGTAGTCCTTGGACAAGCAGGAGAAGAGATGTTAGACACTTCAATAATTCTTCAAGACAAACTTGTTGGTTGTTCACTGTCTTGTCTATGAGACAATGGGCTTTTAATGCCTACCACTGATACTGAATTAGCTGAAATACAATCTTCCTACTCTGAGCATGCAACTGATACAAATAGCTTGGTTCCAATAAGTTCCATAGAGTAATGCAGACTGATGTGGGTTGAATGGAATTCTATTTTTTTAAGGCAGGCTTTGTTCCTATACTTTCAAAATTGGATGAATGGAAAGGTAATATTTATTATTAATAGTAGTGTTTAAAAAAAAAAAGACAAAGATACAATCTAATTCTTTCTTTCAGGGACCTCATATGAGTGCTGATAACAACTTGTCAACACCATTTTTGAAAACATAAGTTTTTCTGGGAGAGATGAGTCAGACCAAGTGAAAAGTTTGGTTTTTCTTTTCCGGACACTGTAGTTGCCCTTGCTGCTTAGAAATATTTCATCAGAATCACATACTTTTTTGCTGCAATTTTTCCTGGAATCTGTAATTGAAAATGCTGAAAATTTTCACTCTAGCTGCACAATTTTCAGTGCTGTCTAAAGGCTAAAGTTATTATGTCTGTCTTGCCCATCATCTGCCAGAGTTTTGTGTAGATTAGATCAACCAAATAAACTATCACCACAATTTCATTTTATTTGATGTCCAGATATTTAAAATCCTCCATCAACTATTCCAGGCTCAAGTCCTGAGAACCACTTTTCATCAATGCCTTGTCTCTTCCACCTTCTCCCTCTATAAGTGCGACAGAGTTTTACTTTCTTTTTATCACGGTTATCACCAACCCTGTTGCACATCATTTTCTAAAGTAAAATTTCTGCCAAATCTAAGTTTCCCAGTTGTTTCAGGCCCTCTTCCCTTCCAGTTAATTCTAAATTCTATTTAGTTTGCCAGTTCTTCATGTTCATCTCAGGCAGAGCTGTCAGTCTGCCACTATATGCTTCATTAGCTAAGTACCTGGAATGACTTCAAGCTCCTAAAAGTGACTTGTCTCCTTAAGAGAACTCTTTGCAAGAGGCTAAAGTGCCATGCATTCACACAGTTCCTGGGTTTTCCTGAGAAATACTCCTGGCAACCTTCTCCTCCTGGGGTGATATCTTTGTCATATAATTACCAACCATTTTCCACCCGTTTTTGCATTTTAGATGTGCAAGACCTCAGACTTTGGGTTAATAGAGAATATTAGTGTAACCTAACCAGTCCTGTAACTTCCCTCTTCTTCAGCCACAGCAGCTAGTTTGTGTCCCATAAAACACAATTTGGCAACTCTGCTTCCCTTCTCAACCTTCATTCGTTCATGCCCTGCAAACCCAAACCCTAGCACACTGCATTTCAGTGACAGAAGTCTTTACTAACCCACCTGATTTAGTTTAGGTTGGCCTGGTCCTGCAGACCATGCTAGATTATAGCCTCCATTGCTTTCAGCTATTTATGTAGAATAAAAGATTCGCTTTTTGCATCAGTGAGCTGCACCCTCATATACTACCTAGGCTCTGACTGACTGTCCTTTTTTCAACAATAAAATGTAGCCACTAGGAATTTCCTACATAACTCTGTATTTCCCAGCCACTGGTAATAAAAATATCTGGTAGCAATTTATAATAGTCACCAACACCACCTCATAGCCAAAAAAGAAAAACCTCTGGTTTAATGAGAGGCTGAATATCATGCAGAAAATCCAAGTAAGTAGAGATATATATGTTCTGCTTATAAAGTAGCACCAAGAGATGACATAGTAAGACTGAACAGTCAGAATTTACAAAGAATAGGAATAACCATTATGTAGCAGAAGTTTACCCTGAAAGGCAGGTGTTCTTAGAAGTAAGTTCAGATTTTCTTCTGGACACGTAGACTGGGACTCCCTTCAGGGATTCCTCCCACACTTCCTATGGAAAGCAGAACACAATGAAAGCAAGGAACAGAGAGAAAACACCTTACACTCGAGTCTTATCCCAAGAAGAAGTCAGGATTCAAGAGCTAAACACTTATGTCTACTACAGAATAAGCTCCATGCATCTATAAGCAGAGGTAACACATTTAAAGTTAACATTGGCCTAAGATTAAGTATCATCTTTACTATTTTTTGCTAATCTAAAAATGTATAAAAAACCTGCAAAACTCATTACTACATTAACATTTGTCATGGGCATAACAAATGTAAGGAGAAGAATCTCGAAACARGTATCGTCAAGAAGGTAGGGCTCCTATAAGTGGGAATCTGAAATATCTGGTAGCAATTTATATCTTGAAAAACTGCAAGGGATAGATTCCTCATTCTATGTCATTGCTGCAAAATGGTTTCTCTATTTCCTCAGAGTCCTAGACTGTGCCAGTTTTCCTTCCTATTAGTTTCTGTGTGTTCAGAATTTATGGACCTATCAGCACTATAAAGACACCATTATCTTCCTAATCCCTTATAGGCCCTAAAGAGAAATGTCTTGTTCTTTATAACTACTACATATTTCAGTGCAGTTCTTACAAGTCGCATAATATGTCTAACAATATAACACATATAGCACAAGTTTGTACTGGTAACCACATACCTATTCAGAATAAAGTCTTCACATTTCAAGACCACAGTTTACTGCTCCATTTGCACAGTGATAACCATGTAACGGAACACAACTTCTTAGATACTTTATCTCATAGACCATTTGGAAAATACACACAGTATATTTCTAATATTCAAAAGCAGATCAATATCAGCAGCAGACATTTAGACTTTTAGTTAAATTTGTGTTACTGAATGACATYTTTTTAATTGCTTTAAAGATAACGCACATTTGTTAATCAGGTAGCAAGTAGCCAAGAACCAAAACTTCGGGTGGACTTCAGGTTTAGTATTCCTAGAATAGGACACAAAGAGTTATAACAATTAATCAGCAGAGGTCCCAAAATTATGATGCCAGAGGACTGCATTTTAGGCTAATTGAATGTATAACACTACACACCTAAACTGTAATAGTATATATGCTACAGTATGGTAATCACTGATTGTTTTAAAGAATTATGTCTATAGAAATGCCTTTTTCCCCTTATGCACAATGCACACAGTACCATAAGCATTCTGAGTGTTAAGCAGTGTGTTATTCAACAGATCCTCTTCATAAAATTAATTGGAAAAAAAAATTTCCTTGTTTTTGAGATATTAAGGAAGCTTAGTTAGTTCAATTAGTATTGTTGTTCCTCCTGAAAAATTTCTAACCCAGGGCAATGTGGAGTTTAGCCCTTTTGTGAATAGAATGTCCTGGGATGGGCCTAGGACATGAGCTGCAGTTTGCCCTTGAAAATTCTCTGATTCTGCTTGAATTCTGCAGGTGACTAGATATATTCCACTGTAATCTTTCTTCCTTTTCTCCATGCCAAAAAGAATGAATGATATAGCAGTTGAAAAAAAAAAAAAGAGATAATCAATTTATTTGAAAGTGTACCAAATAATGAAATATTTTCATTTGGAAAATCAAGAATACATGTCCTTGTTAACACTGCTCACTAAAGAACATTTAGAGACAAATTTGTGTTATTAAATAATTCAATAAGTTTAAATAATTTATATTTTCTTACTTCTGCAGTTATGAGACTATTGCAAGATTTTAGATTTCCCTAATTTAGTGAACACATTTGATTGGGCAATGTATTTCACATCTAATAAAGGATCATAAATTTAATTGAGATTTAATTCAAATTGATTTAATTTAACCTACCTAGTGGAAATATTATACTATTTTAAACTTATTCGGTATAACATAAACTCGCATCTCCATTAAGTTCTCTATATTATAAGATTTATTTTATGACTATGACCTTGATTTACAAAACTGAAGTTACAGTATTGAATGCTAAAGTTATATTTGGGTGTTTAATATGTAAACATGACAAAAATTAATTACTACACCAGCATGTTGAATACACTACTATTATTACTTTAGTATATTGCATTATAGAAGAATTAGTGGGCAGGGTAGATAATCAAAATTAAAAGCATGCATTAGAGATGAATGAATCTGATTTAGTAAAATACATTTTGACACAGCAGTTGTTTCTTGCCGGTTCAATGAGTTTTACTCAGGAGATATTACTTCTGGCCATAATCTACATGCTTCAAATGGTAATCTGCTTTACACACAACTGCTTTTTGTCTGAATTTGTGCAAAGTTTGGTAAGATTTATATTTCTGATTTTTCACAGTTTATGGCATTTAATAGTGAATTTCAAGACTGTGTTTGTGGAATATCATGCAAGCATAAGAAAAATAAGTGTTTCCATGCACAGTTGATATATGCTTGTAATGATTTGAGTAATGTCTGATCTTAATTAAATACTTATTTAAAAGGATATGGTCTCATTTTTAGCATATTCATCCAGCCCCAAAAAATACCAAGTAAACCATCAGTCAGCCTGAGCTCCTGTGAATACCTTGTATAAAGGTTCCACTCAAAAGAAACATCAAGAATCTAGAAGGAAGAAGTGTTGAAAATATTTTTTAAATTATAAACACTAATTCTTAGCTCCTAGGTTCATTCAACACAGATCAGAAAAGATGAAGTGTATCTCAGTTTTCAGGTCAGCAGATCAGGTCACTGAATGACATTTATAGGTGTATTAACAGAGTAATGAAGTCATTCAATATAAAAGGAGCAAGAYTTACGCCCACACATCAAAGAGGTTATTTTTTTCACTGGAACTCAAAATTTCAGTATTTGTGGGCTGACAGTTACTCTTAGAAAATTCTGAACAATACACCTTAAACAGCAATTTGTTACTGAAAGGTTTAAAGATTTTCCAGTTATCAGTAGGTTGACTTCAACAGCTCATTAGCACTGGACTAAAGCAGAAAGGAAATATTGCAAAGAAGCTGAAAGCTACATAAATGGAAAAAATTCTCCGTTTTCCTTCTGGTTTCTTCTGGTATATGCGTCTCAAGTGTACCCTTGTCATTCAGTCTACTACCACAATAGAAGCTACCTAGTTTTAGATTTCCTCTTAAAATATCACTTTGTCCATATCTAATTGATTCTGAGAAAGTTTTAATGAAACCTGAATGAGAATATGAAGCCTTTTTTTGTTTTTTCCAGTTGTAATAACCAGATAAAATTAATTCAGAAAGAAAACTAGAATAAAATGACTGGTAAGAACAATAGATCACATATTCAAAGGAAATAGGGATATTCCCCAGTGATATCCCATGCAAATATTCATTCAAGAGAGGGAAATAGAAGGCAAAAGCACTTGTCCTTTTCAAAGTCTGGCCCTTGATTAGTATGGCTTTTGCTGTTATATCTAATCTGATACACACATGCTTGAGGTATGGATAAGTGCAGGAGTCTGAATATTAAAGCTGAGTGCTTTCTAGTATCATTATATGTCATGGTCAGTTAATATGACAAGATTAGAATACATTGCTTTCCCATGTGTTGCTCCAGTTTCAGAGAAGAGCCGTTTTTCAATTCAAGTAATACTACTGCAGAATTTTTAATTCTTTGTTGTCTTTGAACAATTTTTACCTAACAATTATATTGACATAGATCCATAAACATAACTTTGACAATCCACCATTTCACCTCAAGTAAAAGGAGGAAGASATCTGGGTATGAAGGGCCTATTTTATACTTCATAGGTTGGGAAAGGTAAGATGTTCCTAAGCACCCAAAAGAACCGGATGTTTAGCTAATTTAGATGCTTTTGTTGAATCCATTGATAGACCACCTGATTATTAAGATTTAAAAAGAAAATCATAAGACAGCCTTTTTTTTTTCTTCTAATTCAGTATGGTATAGAATGGCAGATAATAATTTGTGATTAATAAGTACAACCCTCTGTATTACCTCTTTTTATGACAYATAAAACATTATAGTTTGGTACGTTCCTGCTTTTCAAAGTTTGCAGCTGACTTAGAGTTTATTTGCGTTTTTTCTTTGTTTTAGTTGGATACACAATGAATGATCTCATTTTTGAGTGGCAAGAAAAGGGAGCGGTTCAAGTAGCAGAAGGTCTCACTCTGCCACAGTTTCTATTGAAAGAAGAAAAGGATTTATGCTACTGCACCAAGCATTACAATACAGGTAGGAAAGCAAATTAGTGGTTATAACTGGAAAGACATTTAACATTTATTGTTATAATAAATGTCACAGTTGAGGTATTTTTTAAATGTACTCACAGAATTCCAAAGAAGATTAAAATTCACAGGTGCATTGTGCAGGATAATGCAGTCTTAAATAACTGGCAAAAAAGCCAAAACTGAAGAGTGACTAAACTTCAATTTCCATTACCTTAAGAAAATACAGAGTTGAAAGAGTTCAGAAGTTCAGTCAGGAGTTTCAATTTTTCAGCAGGTGCCATGACCCCATTTACACTGTGGGATCTGAAGCACTACTGAACTCCAAAGGTCCATATGCTGTCCGCTAATCATAGCCTGGCTCAGTCACTAAAAAGGGACACAGGTTTGCCAAACCCGTTATCCCTGCCCCAGTTCATACAGCAAGGGAGTAATGCAAATGAGCTGAAAGCATTCTTACTGTGCAACGGCCAGGTGTACAAACTAGACACGAGCATGCAGTCACAGGACAAGGGGGAATGGATTCAAACTGAAAGAGTGGGTTTAGATCAGGTATCAGGAAGAAATTCTTTACTGTGAGGGTGGTGAGGCACCGGCACAGGTTGCCCAGAGAAGCTATGGTTGCCCCATCCCAGGAAGTGTTCAAGGCCAGGTTGGATGGAGCTCTGAACAACCTGGTCTAGTGAATGTTGTCCCTGCCCATGGCAGAGGAGTTGGAACTTAATGATCTTTGGGGTCTCTTCCAACTCAAGCCGTTCTATAATTCTATGATTGTATGACGCTGAATTGAAGTCTTTGTAGAAGTGAGATATTTAGCTCATCTCTGAGATTATTTGAAAGAGGAGGGGATTCATATTAATAATATTTTATTTTTAATTGTGGAAAACGATATCAATAAATGGACAATCACAAGCACAATAATCCTCAAAAAACTTGTAGCAAAGGCTAAGAATGCATAGTTTCTATCTTCTCTTGAGAAAAAAAAGCTAAAATTCTTCCATTCTAATACATATACCTTTTAATTTTTGCTCTCCAATATGATTCTAGATTAAACATATCTTAAAATTTAGGATTAGAATGATTCATTTGGATTCTGCTGAAATGTCAGGGGGAGAAAATTAAATAAGTGGTGTTCATAAGGAATGTCCTGTTACAATCAAAATTAAGGAGTGCTTTTCAACATTGAGTTTTATCACAATCAAAAGAAAGAAAGGTTGTCCAATAATGTCCATTTAGAGTAGGAAAATATTGATAGAGATAATTTGAAGTGTTACCTAAAAAAACTGGAAATACTTAACGCGCATATTTATTGTACAAATACTAATATCTGGATAATCCTTAAAAAACCTTCTAAAATGGGTGATGCATATCCTATAGGGGGGTAATTTTTTCACTCAAACATTTCTTTGTTAATGATAATATAGAAATTCCTATTATTTCTTTTTGTTCTTTCTATCATAATCCTTATGACAAATAAGAAAATTTTATTTTCATTATTTTCCACTGTCTGCTTTGAGATATACAAGCAACTTACCCTTCCTTTTTAGGATTCTCCTGCTTTTGTGCCATTTTAACATGTGCCTGTAATTGCACTTCTATATCCTGGATAGTGATATTAACAAATGAGAAATCATAAAGTATTCGACACTTCTCATAGAGTATTCTGGTCATTTTTCTAAAGTTCATTTGCATAACATGATGCATCTAAAATCTTTAACTGAGAAGTTAAGACATTACTGTGGTGCTTAACCTGATACTGAATGGAAACCTGGTTTAAAATTTCCAGTGATTTCCAACACTTCATCCAAAGCTGAGTTGTACTCTTACTCATTTGTCTGAAAACTTACATTATAATCGTCATAGTTTAAACCTTGTGATTTTAACTAAAACATCATTGTTTCAATATTTTGAAGGCACTACATTTTTATTCACAACTTATGTTTCAAGCCTATTTAACTTGGTATAAATTTTCATCTAAGGAAAAATAGGAAAATATTGTGCACCTACGCATATTACACTAGGTTGCATGAGGTCAATTCATATGTGCTGTTTTTTCACTGTGGCCCTAACCTGAGCAGAGAAGCAGGAGGGACAAAYGTTAATAACTGTGTGTGAGACCTCATGGTTCTCAAAATGTGGCTACAAGACAAGAGTGCTTGTCTCCATGCAGTTCTGTCGCATTTAGGTGAGAGAAGTGGTTTACTGTAAGAAGTCTAGAGGACAGGGTGGCCAATCAGCAGCCTGTTGTATTCCGTATTGCTTTGGCCAAACTGCATTTCTGTAGCCAAACATGCTCTAAGATGTGAGTGCAACCCGCAGTCCTGGAAAGAGGAAGTTCATGTCTCTGCTGAAAAAAATAATTGGACCATTTAGTTTGTCCTCAAAAAAATCGAGGCATTTGCTAACACAGAACACTTGGAAGCCTGGATGCAGTTAGAGGATGGAGACATCATCAAAAGACAAGACAATCACACAACTGTGGGACCTGCCTGTGAGGCAGGGGGGAATAATGCGGTGCTGGTGCTGAGCAGCACCGTCTGCAGGCAGAAGACTATGTCCTCAACAGAGGACGCTGCAGAGTGGCCTGCTCTGAGTTACCTCACCAAAATTACAGGTACAGGTCTAGAACTTTGGCAGGGAAAACCAGAAAGAAAAGGTGGTCTTACCCACGCAGGACTACATTTATTATGATACTCTCCTCTTCAAGATAATAGTATTTTGTCCAAAGTATATGTATTTTTTTTTAAATTCAAATCTTCGGTAGGAAGCAAATTTAATCAGATTAGAGGGGTTTGGTTTCTAGGAGGGTAAGAATGCCTTTTATTTCTTTGTTACAACCAGTATTATTGCCACCATTTGTAGGCTAAAACCCCCTAAACATTATATTAAAAGACAACAACTATTTTCACTATGTCACTTGCATATATTACCAGTAATGTGCTTTCTTAAGGCTTCTGCAATGAGATACTGCAGGCAGATATGCATTTAGGATACTCCATAAGAACCAAAATTTTAAAAAATCAATTTTCAAAACTTGGTGTAAAGCCTATTTCTCTGGCCTATGACAGATTAGATAAAATGAATTCTTAAAATAATGCTAAGTAACTGTGGCTGGTATGCAGTAACTGACCAAAGAAGAGTCTTCAAATTAAATTTAGTTACAAGACAGGATGGAAAGCACTTCTGAGACATCCTGTGAAACAGAAAAAATTCCTAAAATTCTCCTTGTGAAGAAAATTAACATGAAGCTTCAGGACAGTATGTGGAAACTCATCAGTGCCTGTCTCATCAGTGTTTCATGCCCAATTGAAAATGATTCACTGTAACCAGAGCTCAAAAAATAAGCTGTGTCTAAATATAGAGACATAGCAGTTTCAGCAACAGTACAGCAAAATGGCTCATCAAATCTTGTGTTCTGAAGTGACACAACAACATTTCTGATAATTTTCATGTTTTGCATCCACAGGCATATCTGCAGTGACCAATTTGGGAAGTGAAGTAGAATCATAGCAACCAGAAAAATCACATATGAACCATTTACGTTACAAGGATGGTCTTGCTTTGTCGCATTCCTATGTGCCATTAATYTCTTCCCTGGGCAACTGTTATGCAACACCTAAATTTTATTTCAATCACAGACAATTTCAATCACGGCTGCAAAAAAGCCCAATGTACAGTGGCATGACTTTATACATAATAGCATTGAGTAACAGGCACAAATGAGTCTTGGCTTTATTCCTGCATCACAGATAAAGCATTACACCTGCACTTGAGTGATGCTGTTCAGAACTGTCTTAGGTCTAATAACGCCTTTTGGATCAAAGAATTGGATGTAGTGGTTGTTGAAACAGTGGAGCTAGGATTGCTACACTCACTACCAGAACTGATAGATTCTGTATATCACCATTTCTGATAATTGTGATCTTGATGATCAACAGGTTTCCTTAACTCCACATTCCCCATTCAAACTCGTAACACACACACATCCCAAACACAATTTTTTCTCATGATCCCTTTGGTTCGCCCATAAGGTCAAACAAGTTTCTTGACAAGCTGTAGATTATTGGCCCTTCTAGGTCTCACCTTCAACTGACCTAGTGCCTTATATTCAGCCATTTTGCTGCCAGCTTGATAATGATCGTGATTAAAGGAGACATAAATTTGATGCCTTACTCTGCCAACAACAACAACTCAAATCACTGCTTGTGTTGACAAACACCTAAACAACTCTTTTTGAGACTATAGTAGTGATTTTTAAGACAGGAGTTTTTAATTGCATTTTTTTTCATAGAGCATTTATCCAAAACAAAGTTTATACTTTGTATCCAGGAGGTAGTCTATGGGTATGAAATCTCTGAAGCTGGTCATTCTTTCACTGAAAAAGCAGAAATTATAAACACTCTGGAAAACGAATGAAGTCCATGGCAGGCTGAGAATGTGACCATCCTTAGATGCAGAAAGTGGCACTGCCTGACTCCAACAAGGCATTTCGTCAAGGGGAAAGAGACCACAATTTTTACCCCTGCATTGATCAAAATTTAAGCATTCTACCTTAAAGATTCATTAAATAAAAATTCATCATCCRTCCTGGAAGTAGAAACATTATATCTAAATGTCTCTTTAGTTTATACTTYTCCTCACTCTGCCCTTGCTAACACAATGCAGCACTAGTCTTTCACATCACAAGACTTTTGTTCAACTTGATATCTCCCAGGCCCCCAGGCCTGGCAGAACTGCTACCTATCCAGTCCATCCCCAGCCTGTATCAGTGCAGGGGGTTACTCCATCCTCATCACGGACCTGTGCATTTGTCTTTGCCAACTGCCATGATGTTGTGTTGGGTTCTCCAGCCTACGAAGGTCCTGCTCGATGCAGCTTGGTCCTCAATTCTGAAAGACATGGAAACTGCAAGTGCAAATTTATCAAGCTGAAAAAAAATTAGTTTCTCTTTTCCATATTTATGTTCAACTTGTTTTTATTGCAGTCATTATCAGCCTTACAGCAATGTTAAGCTTACCATCTGCCTCAGTATTCTTTTCCAAAAAAGCTATGTGAAGACACTTTCTTCCTGTCCAGGAATTTATGTAGTCAAAGACAGGTGACAGCATCAGCACTGATTTCCCCCAATATGCTGCTGATATCCACAGACTGTGACTTGAAAGAAAAACTGAATGTTAGTACATTCCTAGAGTCATTTAGTGAATCTTGGCTTTAGATACATAGACAACATATATATGAGAACTTGTCTAGTTGTATATGCTAGACACTGGAAAATCATAATTTCTATTCAGTCTGTATGAAGACAGATATAGTGTTTTATCTATTTTATGATGAGGAAAAAGCAAGTACTTTTATAAGCAGGTCTTATCAGTAAAATACCCTCAAATTACAATTTATATTAGAGTGCAAATTGCAATGTTTCCGGAGATTGCACTTATCAAGTGCTTTTAAATTACCCTGACTCCTTCTCAGAAAGGTATGAAAATAATTTCAGCTAAATTTACTTATATGTAATCAGTTTTATAGGTACAATCTCTAAATAATGAGCTTTGTATGCACATAGTTTATGAATTTTATATTTTGTTTAAGAAATTTTATCCTTGGAAGGCAAAGGAACAGACAGCATTTAGCTGTATGTCAGTAACAAGTAAAGCAGAGTTCCTCTCAAATGACAGTGTCACATTCTTGGAGAAATAAAAAGGAAGTATCTCTACCGAACAAGGTAAAATCAAGAAGAGTGCTGGTTTTGTGGTGATTTGGATATTGACTCAAACAGGAGAGAAAGTAAAAAGGACAGTATTGCCTCATGAAAAAGTCAGTTTATGTATTTCATTCTCCTTCATGCTCTCTGTGAAAATCATCCACTATTCTGATTGCAGTGTTATACGTAACACGCTGTTGGCAAGAGAGGTTAATTGCAATCTTATTTTAGCAGATGCAGAGGAAAAAGAAAGCACACAACAAAAGGCAGAAGGAAAGTGCTGGTGGTCTATGTCATCCCTCTTACAGCAATACAGTTTTACTTCCTCCTGAACCTATGGCTATTTTTGGCTAATCAGTTTTTTCAGTTTGAACATAAAATTGTCCTCAGAAAATTTCCTTTCAGCATTAATAACTTTAAAAATAAAAAGTCTTTTATCTGGTGTTTGGGGGCTTTTTTTTTTTCCCCCACTAATCCATATTGTCTGAAGACATTTGGAGCCAATAGCCACACTCTCACTAAAGGCAATAACCTTTGCCAGGGTGATTCCATCCTGTGTACTACTAGATAAAACATTAGGGGTTATGTATGCAGGACACTTAATAAAAGCCTTAATTAGTTACATGATGAATGATTTTGTTTCAGGACAATACTGATCAAAACTTCATCTGTCTGGGGCTTTAACACACGCATACTTAAAGGACTAGTTTTCTACCACCTAGCACGCTGAAGTTTCCCAACTCAGGATGAGACGAGTGCCAGAACCAGCATTAGAGAAGGGCTGGAAAAGTACAGCGAGCAGGAAGCCTGTGATGGCCTGCAGTTAGATAATATTTGCAATATATATTATATATCATGAACTACTCTCAGTGTGGGTTGTCCTGCAGTAGACATTTGTTTTGAGTAAATATTTGTCCTTGCAGAGAGTAGACAGGAATACTCAAAGCATTGCAATGGCAACTCTAATAAGAACCTGTGAATCCAAGGTATTAAACATTAGAAAACAGTCAAAGGCATAAAGTGCAATAGCCATGTTACATCAATCCATACAAAATTTGTTTCTTGGGTCCACCTATTGTTTCATTTTGGAAGAAGAGTCTTTAACTTTTGTCTTTAGAAGAAAGAACTGTCATTAGTTTTGTCTCTATAGAGAAAAGCATGTCAGCTGGCTTTTGTAATACATTATCTTTTCCACATAAAATGAGAAACTTTGGTTTTCACAAGTCTAAAAATGATAAACACAGCAGAGGTTTAGAATAGCACCTAGAAGTAAATACCCTGCATAATACAATTTTCAAGCTCATTTTGAACTTAGGATCTCTATGGGGATATGGGGAGTAGAGGAACTGAGTTGCTTAAGAAATGGATTTCCAGAAGACAGACGAATGGGAGAAGCTCTCTATTATATTAAGAGGTCTAAATCTAAGTCAGCCCTTTAGGTTGAGCATATCCTAGCCTCCGAAGTAGTCTCACTCTCCCTTTCTCCTTTCCTGCTGTCTCTCAGTACCTAATTTCATGCTAAGCCTTTGTCTCTAGCTGTTTTTCAAGGGGGAAAATGAAGTTTTATAGCAGAGGAACATCATTACAGTCCAATCACCCCAGGATTCTGTTAGCAAATCTCCATAGCTAGCAATATTTTGACTGCTAGGCTAGCTGCTTCTTGGCCATCAGTCACTTGTAAAAACAGAACTGTGTAGTCTACATCCATATTGACAGATGTATTGTAATCAGAACATGAAATATCTGCTTCCAAGTTCCAAGACACATATTCTGCAGAGCTCCATAAAGATTTATTCAGATTTGTTTAACTTAGTTCAATTTTGCTAAGCATTAAATCATGTCTATTCAGCAAGCATAAGGTTCTTATTCTAAGTAAATAGATTCATGTAATTTTATTAAACTGTATAGTCTTTAAGCCACAGTCCTCTCTATATCCATAAAATATTTTGCAGTAAATCATTTATTAGAATTATCAATTACTTACAAGGTCAGACTACCATTTACTACTATCTAAAGTAGTATCAAGAACCTTCAGCAGATAACTCTCCATTCTGCGTAGATTAACAGTTGAACTCTGCATGCTTAGTTATTTTCTTGTTTATAATTACTCATTTTATATTTTATTATGCTATTAATTTTTAATTTTATAGTGATTTTATAATTATTACTCCTTTCTTAATTATTTCTCAGACACACTATTTTCTTGACTCAGAATCAAGTGATTCTCCCTTATTAAAACTTTCTGTACAGCTTCAGAAACAGCTAGTCAGCCTTCCTGGGAATCACAAACATGTTTATGAYATTGTAGGGGTATAGTAAGAAAAGCTTTCCCCAAAAGACATCTTAAGGGCTGCTAAAAGGTGACAAATATTTATTAGTCCTACCAGTTCTTACCTCTGGGACAGTTTGAGACAGATGAAACTGAAAAAGAGGGCTCTTTATGGTCTGAATTTACTACTTAAGCTCGATTTCCTTTGCACATCCCAGACTACTGACAGTACCTTTTAATGACACAAGCATACTGCTACCTGTATAGCCCATTGTTTAAACAGTACGTGCCACAGTCATAGGAGGCTGTGCAGTGTGAAGATGAGCTGAAGTAGAAAATTGCTCTTCTTGGGTGTGCTGGTTTGACTGTAAACCAGCAGGGGAAATTAACCCCACACAAATATCTCAAGATATTTTAGGTCAGAAGTAAAATTTTAATAAAAAGGTTAACATAAATGCAAGAATACAGAAACATCAGCCTAAACAAACCGAGAGAGACACGGTGCAACCTGGTACTGGCTGCAGTCCTGTTGAAAGCAGTAGTCCCAAAGAAAGGCCTGGTCCTCTGAGTATCCGGTGATGGTGGTCCCATCCTCTGTTTGTCCAGTGATGAAGGCTCCAGTCGTGGTGGTCCAGAGTCCTCTGGCTTTGCAGTCGTCTGGTAGTCCAGCCCTGGTAGTCCAGTCCTGGTAGTCCAGTCCTGGTAATGCGGTCCTGGCAGTGCAGTGACCTTTCCCATCCTAAAGCCTACTTTTATGTCATCTTTCTTGGCTGATACCTCCCCCAGCGTGGGGATTTCCACAATGGAAAGGGACATTCCCAGCGTCCTATTGGTTGGTGCATACCTGGTTCGGTAATCAGCTCACATGAGCCAAGTCTTCAGGGAGCAAACAGTTTCTGCCATTCTGTTGGTTGGTGTTTATCTGGTTCGGTAATGGATCATTTACTGAGATAATCTACTCAGAATGGGTGGTGCTTGCTGTTGGCTGAATGGTTATCTCAATTGAAGTAAGGAGTACCACTCCACCTCACATGAGCACAGGGAGTCTCTGGGAGCAAATGACCCAGTTTATCAAGGAAATATGTGGGTAGTGATAGAATACATCCTTTTATGTTTCACCCAGGACATTGGGTTACTCACAGTTGGCCACAGCAGCAACAACAACAAAAAAATTAGGTGATCTAGACACTGACWCCAAAGAAAAGCAATTTATGCTTTCTGGGGAAAAGAAAAATCATGTAGACTGACTACAATATATATATTTTTTCACTACACTATTGGTTTCAGCATGAACATTGCATGGAAGTCATACCAATCCAGCAGCTCTAACATTGTTGTTGCCGAAGAACATGGCTAAGAGACAAAAATGCACCATCACATGCATATATACCAGTACATTCATTTCACATGCATAGGTACAACATTCATCAAGTCAGCACTTCTCGTGCCTTTAGCACTCATAAATCCCTGGTTAGACTAGACTTACAAACAGAAAAAATGTAACCTCAATTCAGGAAAAATTGCTTATCTTTTAGGAAGCCCTCAATAGCTTTTCTTTCTTTTGCATTACAAAAATCTGTCCATTTTATGGATTGTGTGCAYATCTATATTTACCTTTAGTCTGAAACTACCATCAATCTTAATTTGTTACTCAGCCTCAGCAAAACCACAATACCATACTCTCTGTGACATTCACAGTGCATATCAAAACGAACTAGATCCTACCTTTCATGTACTGCAAACTAATTATTAGAGCAATACTCTTAGCTGCTTGTCTATCTCATTCCCAGCTGAGATGACTTCATGGGTATGTCTCTTCTGATCCATTCCAATGTCCAGTCAAATAGATTAAACCACAGCTAACCTGGCTTTGAATTTGAAAGGGAATACAGCAAGAGAAAGGAGGCCCACAGCTAGATGCTGCTTCAAGTGGGAAACAACAGCACAGCCTCTGCTGGCTGCCTCCTAGCTGAAGCTCACATCTGCTAGTGCAAGTGTTTTCTTTTTCCACTCTGCTTCATTAGCCAAGTTTATGCAGATGGTTCTGATTTCAGTCAGGAAGGGCAAAAYCTAACATCAACTCTTTCACATTTAGACCAGCAACTGCTGCAACTGCATTGCTAAGACTGACTTCSATCTGCTGCCTTTCTGCAATACTCAGTAGTGGAGCAAAAGAGAAAAGTGTCTACCTGGGGAGTTGCTATATATTAATTTTTCAGTGCTGTACTGAATGGAGGAACACAGTAGTCTTGACCAAGAAGCACTRGACATGTGCCTGGCAAGTCCATAAACTCACTGGGTCTAAAACAAAGGCAGGACTCTAAGTCACACATGGGGAGTTAAGCAAAGGTATTTTTCCACTTTGAGACACACTTGACTTTCTTTTTTCTTTTTCAATTTTTTTTTTGGTTTTGGTGCTATATGTTTGGCAGATTTTTTCCTTGGCCATTGAAAATTACAAAAATACAAAACCAAGCAAAAAAATTGTTCCATATAATTCCTCTGACACATCACTCAGTCCTAGTTCTGGCCTCCATGGTCTCTGCTTTTTTCTCTCCTTCTTTGTGGTCACAATATATTCCATTTGCACTTCTTCCATTTAGAATATTTTTAAATTTTTTAGGATTCTGTTGCTCACAACTATTCTTCTCTTTCTGTTTAGTTCAGATGGATCTGTCAAATTTGTAACCACATAAAATAATCCATATCACAGTTAGTGTATTATTTACTGTTCACTGTTTAGGACCACAGAATTTTTGTGCTGAGGGGTCTGTAATAGTTCGAGTCCACTGGAGTCCTCAGGAAAGAAACTCAGGTCTCTTATCCCACATTTCTCTGGATGAAAAAAACCAACATACAAACAATAGCCAATGTTTATTGACACTCCATATATGGCTATGTATATGTTACGCACTCTGATGCTCCTTAGTTTTCCTTCCTAATGTGTTTTGAAAGGAGAATATAGGACACTATAAGAAGAAAATGTTGTATGCTGAATAATTCTTACTGATATGATGCCAAATAAAGTGGCTTTGCTTAGACCTAGTCTGGGTTGATGCATTTCTGTCACTCCTTACCACCATGATTTACTGTGATGTATGACAGAGACTGCTGCTGTCCAAGGCTGCTGAATTAACAGAATGAATGTCACAAAAAAAGAAATCTTCAGGGTAAGAATCAGTTTAAAGTAAGAATATGATTCCAACAAAGGCCAGAACTTCTAGTTATTTGGGGTATACTGAACTGCTAAGTGAAAGAGTGTATTCTGTAGGTATCCTTTTGAAGACTGTGGAAGAGAAATGTAGGGGAAAATCCTGGCCTTTTCTGAAGTAAACACCCACCAGACATACCCAAGAAATTCCCATTCACTAGTTTAAATGAGGATTTTATTCCGTGACTGAAACAGAAATCAGTCTTGAAGCTGGGGCAGCAGATGTTTGAGCTGTGATTTGGGACACAGATTTCGGGAGTGTAGGTAGGATTCAGAAAACACTGGCAATTAGGAATGGAACTAATAATTGAGCTTGCAGATATAAAACTCCTGAGACACAGACTGCAATTTTAAAATTGAACATCATAACGAATGTCTTTCTAAATCTTTTTAGTACCTCAGCAGAATAAAAATGTCATCGAATTGCATTTATTATGGCATCGTAGAAAAAACTAATGTCCTGTTAAAAGAACTGTTATGAAAATAATGAAGTTCAGAAGGTTGAAAAAAAAATTTCAGCTTGACTTTATCTGAAATTCATTTCTGTATGCCTAATGCTATTGTCACAGCATCAAACACAGTATATTATATTAGTATAGGATAAGCTCATAAGTCCATTACATAATTTTTTTAATCTGMTAAATATCAGATCACTGTTAATGTGGAATAATTTTGTATAAAATGGCATTTTGGCAAATAAAAATTGGTTTGGAAAACATCTGTCAAAAACTACTGGAAAACATAACCAAGAAGCTTTATACCACTTAAGAAATAAATAACTACGTAGCCTTCCTTGTTAAATTTAGAATTAGGAAATATTTTCATGCAAAATAAGGAAGAAAACTGAGTTATGTGTATTTGTTGCTGTGAGAAACTGTTTCATGTATACACTACTTACAGTAACAGCATTGCCTTCAGCACCATTCCTATGTGACTAATACGAGCATTGAGCAGAAATAGAAAATCTAATGAGGCCAGGTCAAGATCTGTGAAATAATCTATAGTTTACGGGGTGGAAAAAAAACCCCCACAACAATCTGGATAATATAAAAAGATGAGTTTATGGAATTTTTATGAGCTAACAATAAGTTTGGGGTTTTTTTGTTCGGGTTTGGTTAAATCAGTAGAAGTTGCCTTATGTTCAGTACCTGAATGAAAATAGGTCATTTAATTACCTTCCTAAATTTTCATAGTCTTGCTAGTCTTCAGTCTGTGATTATAACTTGATCATTTCACTTACGAACTGGAACAGTTTAAATGGCAATAAAGGGAGAGATTTAGCAGATTCTCCTATTGATAACCTAATGCCTGTACTGATCTCACTATATTTTCCCCAATTTTTAGTTTAGCAAAAATAAAATTAAGCTTAAAATTGAATCAAAACATAAAGGAGATGTTATACAATGGGGGAGCAAACATTTTCTTTGTACACAGAAGTATTTCCAAACTATAAGTGGCAAAAAAGTRCCATCTCACAGAGGAAATTTCCTATTGTCGTAATGAATTGTGGTTTGTTTTTTACAAGAAAATAAGAATTTAAGAGCTTATCGAATTCTTAATTTTTCCCATTTTCTGCCCCTTTTCTTTCCAGTAGCTACTCATGTTATAATGGGGACWGTGCATATTAAAAATCACTGTAGAGAGTTCAAAATGTTAATATGTTTTTAGAGAACAAATATATTTGACAGAACATACATTCTTTAGAGTGTGCACTAGATGTTGACAGTAAAAACGTTCTGTTTCTATTGAATATTTCTTTGTTGTAAAAAGGAAAGTTTACATGTATTGAAGTCCGATTTCACCTTGAGAGGCAGATGGGTTACTATCTCATCCAGATGTACATACCAAGTCTCTTGATCGTGATTCTCTCCTGGGTGTCTTTTTGGATCAATATGGATGCAGCTCCAGCCAGAGTGGCTTTAGGCATAACAACTGTACTGACCATGACAACACAAAGTTCAGGCTCACGTGCATCTCTTCCAAAGGTAGGCAAAATTTCCTTTGTTTGTACTACTTTAATCATAATGTTATGTGACAAACACTTTCAGTCAACCTTATGTGTTTTAATTAGAAATATTTATTTTGAAATATTTAGGAGTTTGATTCTCCAGTCAAGTATATTCTATTTCTCCGTGTTTCAACATATTTCAACTAGCTAACCACATATCTAGTTAATTCCATAAACCTTAACAAGAAATGAAAACAATGTTATTCAGTACTACAGAAATCCTGCTTAGCAATTGACTGGCTCATCCTTTTCCAGATCCCAGTATCTGATGAAATGCTAGCAGATATGACTGAGATTCTAAAGGCCATAGATTCTAACCTGTCCTCAATTATATTCCTTTCTCAAAAAGTGCCTACATTGTGTATTAACTTACTAGTTACAAACACATTTACATTAAAATGTAGAAAAATGTGAACCTAAACAGCTCCAAACAATTGTATAAGAATGGTTCTCAACACAACGTAAATCACTTAAAGTTTATTTCTATTATTAACTATTTCAGTTTCCTGAATTGTAATTGCTTTAAATATTTTCTGTTTCATTTTAAGGCTTATTCCTTGACTATCTTCATGTGCCATTGCAGTTAATAGAAATAAAATATACACAATAAAAATACACAAAGTCCATTTTTGTATTATTTTTAACATAATATTTTTAGGTTGTCTAATTAACCTTTTTCTAAGTAAAATAGATAGCCCTTACAGAGTTGAGCGTGCTTTGTGTCTYAAGTATATGGATCTGAATGCATCCAAAGGCAGCATAAACAGATAAAATGGAATGCTCTAAAAACTCAGAAAAACAACAATGTGAGAGGCTAACAGAGAGCTGCAGATGGGTTTTGTCACATTTTGAGACCTGCTTACATAAAAAAAGCTCTTCTAAAGCTGCATACAAAGAGGGGCTAGGCCCTACTTTCTTGGTTTAGATTAGGTCTTGCATCTGATCTTGGCAATTTGGGATTGCAATGAGCTCTATTCTGTATCTGATTTTTAGTACTTTCACTGTGTCAAAATTACAGGACTAATTTGAAACCATATATTTGATTTACTATTTGATTTACTATTTGTCTATATTACGAGAGAATGAACACATCAGAGCTCTCCATCTATCTCCTTTCTTCTACATAATTTTTATTCTAGGACCTTTCATCCACATCCATTTTAATACAGGAATTCCCCCTGGTCCCACTTTAAGCTATTTTTTGCTTCCTTAGTGTCATTCGCAGATYTCAGCAGGACAAATGAAAGAACATGTGTTTCTTGCAGCTTATTTGGTTTGTGATGGATACAGAACTCTATAAGGAACTGTTAATGATTTAAACACATTTTGTAATAGAGCAATTTTTTTAAAAAAAAAWTTTACATTTAGAGATTGAATTGTTCTTATTATTAGCTAACTTTCATTCTGTCAGAGACTGCTAAGTTTTGTTTGAGAAAAGTATTGTTGGGATGTGGAGATACTAAAGCACTTTCTGCTGACACGAAATACTAAACTTCACATCTGTGTTTTTAACATACTCAGGCTTCTCCTGTCTCCTCTCCATAGGTGTCATATGTCAAAGCAATTGACATCTGGATGGCAGTGTGCCTGCTCTTTGTATTTTCTGCACTTTTGGAGTATGCAGCTGTAAACTTTGTGTCAAGGCAGCATAAAGAACTTCTGCGATTCCGCCGCAAAAGGAAGAAGAGCAAGGTAAAAGTAACAGTGTTCACAGCTTTGAAAGAGTCTGACTGAGTTATGCCAGGATACAGGGTTAATTTGGTAAACATACTGCAGCTTAAAGTGGCAATATAAATAAAGTAGCAGCACAGTACAAAATTCACTATAGGCAGAGGGTGAACTCTGAATTGCATAAATCCAACCTGAATTCTCGAAAGAGGGATTAAGAGGGATTTGAATGAGGCATGGGCCATGTGGGAGCCATCTGCACAAGCATGAATTTCACTCTGTTAGAAGAGTTAGATTATACTTCAGTGAATGAATGTTACTGGTATTTGCAGTGGTTTGTACTACATTGAGATTCAACAAATGTTGTTTCCTAATTTCATTCTAATATTCAATTCAAAGCCTTAACAGCTGAGTTTCATGCAAATATTTTTTAATACAAARAGTACTTATTCAAATAACATTATTGGTAAAAGAACAAACATTTTACTTTAAAAAGCTGATAAGTTTGGGGGTTTTTCTTCTGTCCTGTTAATTTTGTGTTAGTCGTTCATATTACTAGTAAGAAATTTAATTACAGTAATGGTAATTAGTAATTAATGGTATTAGTAATATAATAGAAATTATAGCTGGACCTATCTAGACTACCAGAAAAATAACTCACTACCAGTGTGCAAAGCCAAACAGCTAAGGCTACAAGTTTGAACTCTGAAATGTGTAGTTAAGCAATAAGGAATATTTCTTGCAACAATTTGTAACTCCTACTTCAGATTTTACAAAGAGTAAATAGTTCTCCAGCCTACTCATTAAATGAGTAGCTCCTACTGTCATGCAGAGCCTGTCACTATAAGTCACCATCTAGAATAATAATAGTGAACAAAAGTCTGACCATAGCAACATGATTCAGTTCAAGCATTTTTCATTCTTGAAGACTTATGTCAGTTTACTGCTTACATCACCAGTTGAAGACAGTTTACAAGTTTCCCTCTTACTTAGGAGATAATGAAAATCTGTGCTGCTGTAAAGCCTACCTAAGCAGTCTGTGTTATTAAGATTCCATGTTAAAAGGCAGGCTGGACAGTCAAGTGAAAATTACATTTTGGTACATTTGCCTGTCCCTGTGTGTTAAGTCCAACTTCTTCAGCTGCACAGAGAAACTCGTGTACTGTAGACTAGAGGATGATTCAGACTGCAAGAACCTGCATTCAAAATTTGACCCTGTGAAAAATGTGCTTTTTTCTTCCCACTGACAGTAGCAGAAAAATCAGCAGTTTTGTGACAAGGTGTTTGTTCTTGGAATATGGCAGCCCTCTGAAAGCTGCTTAAAGGTTTGGAAGAGGAAGAATGGGGTGGGGCAGACATGGATTACTGGATGGGGGGGTAGATAAGTCCCAACAAATGAATCGTATCAAATACAAACAGCTGTGGTAAGCGATACATTATGTCACTATACCTTCCGTCCATTCACCTTTCTTACCGTGTATTATTGTTTCTTTCGGACCTCAAGCRAATATACCATATTAAACTTTAATGATATCTTTCTTAAATACAGATCAATTATTACGACCACAAGGTTAGGAACTGGCAGATAATATCTTCCTTCCTCAGAATCAAACGAAATCTCTTTTCAGCTCCCTTTTAGAGAGACTTCAAACTTACCAAAGACACTCATTCAGCAATCACAATGAATGAAATTTCAGCTTAGAGGTTTGTGAGGAAGGAACCACAATATACAAAGGACTTTTAAGAGAAGACCTCTAAAAGAAAAAAGTATATGCATGAATAAACACATTGACTTCAGTGCTTTTCTGGATCAGTGCTTGACATCATGGTATTTTTGAATTCACACTTAAAAGTCCTTATTCTAATTTTACACTTCATTAGACAGTCTTTAGCTTCAGGTAGGTTGCCTGCTAAATTCTCATAGAATTACGAGATTAGAATTAGAGACTTTAGACTGTATGATAAAGTACCAAGTACTCCCCTTTGATTCTGAAGGATGGAGACATGCATTTCAATGCTTTTCTTCATAACGTACTTCAGGTGAGGGTATTAAATATATTTGGGGATATATGGCTTTCACTTCCTCCCTGTACCTATATGTTTCATCATGAGGCAAGTTTCTCAGTCTAAATTAACCAAAAAATGCTTTTTTCCTATGATAAGTTACAATTTTAGAAAAATAGTAATTTTTCAGAAAAGATTAATTTAGTTAAATGTTTCTTAACTCACTTCAATTCCATGTAGAGCTAGAGCTCCTGGCCAGGGTTAACCTCTGAAAATATACCTTCTCAAGCTCTAGAGACAGCTCAGCTAATTGCTTCTCTCTTCCTCAATGTTTTATTAAACCTTTCCTTGCCCAACAAGCATACAGGACTTGAAACACTACAGAATGGAGATTTTATCTCTCAAAAAAATTTGGATCCCATCCTAAACCCTCTGGTATACGAATAATATGTGATATCTTACAGATTAAAAAATGCAGTTAATAACTAGCCTTCCCTACCACAAATGTTATTAACATTCACCGCAATTTATAACATAAAATGCAGGCCCTAGGATCATAAGTCAAAGTAACTTGGTTTTCCTTCCTCTTTTGTCTTTTTCAAAGTCAATTACTATAGCTCATGATTATAAAGTTTAGTATGTTTGTTATTCCTTTGGACTAGGTCAAACAGCCTAGCTGTCCTAATTCCTGGCTGTTAGGAATTAGGTTGTATTGACTTTTAAAACTACCATGTGTAAAGAAATGTTCATTTGACCATAAAGTCAAGAGCTGAAAAGAAGTTAGGTAAAAAGGCTGCATTTAAAATAAACTACAGGGACTTCCTTAAACATTAAATCCTTTTCCTTGGGAAAGTGAAAATCAATATTCTATTCAGTATTTATGTCCAAAACTATTAGAGAAATAAAGCAGATAGGATAACTTATTAGACTTTTCCAGTCTATATGCTTACCATCTTGGGACATTTTACTAAGATCAGGTTTTTCTACCAGGTGAATTCAAATTGTTAAATACAGATTTTTTTTTTCTTGGCACTGGCATTTTAACTGCAAGGGTACAGCAAAACTTCTAGTGATATGACTGTGTTGAAATGTGCAAAAATAGATCAGTTTGGCAATGTTTCATTTCAGATATGTGTTGAAGTTTGCAATAGAGCGGTTCAAGAATTTCCAAAGTCTATTTTCTTTGTAGTTAGAACGAGACGCTTGTTGCAAGAAATGTTTACATTTACCAAGTAACCAAAGCAATAGTCTTATGATTGAATTTCAATGTCTTTGGGAGGTAAGTGGATCCATTTTCCTGACTTAAGTAAAGATTATTTATACCTAATTCATCCCAGTCATAAAAATTCCACAAGCTCCCCTGAAATCTATTCCAATTGTTAAAAAAGTTTTTTACTAATGCTTTTTTTGGCCTGTCATGGCTTGTCTAGAAAGGACACAGAAAACAGACTGCTTCATTCCTTTATGTCACTATTTGCATATTTCCATTCAGTCTTTTCTTTAAATATTCCCGGTTGATACAGCTTTTGGTTTTGGTTTGTTTTGGGGTTCGATTGTATTGTTTTGTTTTGTTTTGTTTTTTCTCATTTGCCTTTGCCAGAAATTCTCCTAAGAAATCCATATAATTTGCCAAAACAATTTTTGCAACATGAACAACATGAAACCTACACAGTAACAATTAAAAGCAGCCAAAGGATCAAATTATGAAATTTTTTTATCCAAACCAGTTTACCATTTGCCTTTTAAACAATATCTTGTTATTGACCCATATCAAGATTGTGACCTTCCATATCTTCCAGGTCTTTTTCCAGAACTACTGCAGAGCCATTGCCTTTCCATCTTATGTGAAGCTGATTATTTCTGGCTAAATGTAGTACCTTGTATGTGCACCTACAGACTCTAATGTATTTTTCAGATACTTTTTTCAAATAATTGAAATCAATTTTAATTCTTAACATATCCTCAAACAAATTTGTGGGTTTGCATAGGTTGGAATATTTTGTAAATTACTTAAAACTTTGGGTTATTCCTTCTCAATGCTGATTAAAAACAGAGAGGAACTGGAATGTCTCTCTTAAAAAGCATATGTTTGAACTTCGATAAGACCCCTGCAGTAAATTCTACAGTTATACAAATTGCAATTATGTACAGAGCTGTTCCAAGACATTTTGGCATCCAAAGCTCATATATCCTTGCCATTTTCCTTATGCTTTTTCCACCTACAGTCATGGCCACTTTTTTACACCATCTAGTTCATTTCACAGCCTCCCTTCCCAGACAACAGTAACAGCAGCATCAAAGGCAATTCTTAGGTATAACTGCACCCTCTGGCCGCTATTTTTATGATTGTAAGTATGGCCCTCACTTAGTGATTCCACACTACTGAAGGGCAAATTTCAGAGGTCCAATCCAGTTTGCACAGAACTAGCAAAAATTTTGAAGTGTCTGGGATTGTGTTATAAATTAATTTATAAATAAAAGCTGTTGTTCAAACATAATGTGCAACCTACTCAATGCTGTTTTCAAATAAGCATCACAGTAGGTATAGGAGATTTTTTAAAAAGGGTCTAATGTCTTTATGATTACTCAAATGGCATAATGAATCCTGAGAACAGGGGAATTTTGGTTCCCAATTTGAGATTTTGTTTGATATGTAGTATATGAGGATAGTGCTTTGTCTCTGACAGAAAAAGAAACCTGGGCAGTGAACAGAACTATTCAGAAATAATATATTACCATTCCTTCAGAATGAATGAATGCTAATTTTTCATTTCCATCTTAAAAGAAAAAAGGAAAAAATGGCAGAATTAGAAGTCATGCAGGGATACTGAAACACACCTATGATCAGTGCTTTTTCTTAGTTGCATTTACATTCCATGGGAAAAAATATTAACTGTGTACGTATACTGAATAATAACACTGATTTTAGGTTAGCTGTTAATATATTTAGGTTTTGGGACTATTCAATCTTTTAATTCTATTTTCAAAAATCTAAAGATCACCATATCTTTAGAGAGGAAAATAGACATGCAAATTAGATTGTCTTTAATGGTAATCACACCTCTTTTCTTTTGTTTTCTTTTTGGTCAACCATCCGTTTTGATGAAAGTATTTTGAGGCAGTTGTTGATGGAAATGAAATCAGTGAATCATTACAGCATAGCAATGGCTTGAGATGTACAGGACCTATAGACGGGATTTTGCCTCAAATCTACAGTACAAATTTAAGGGTAAACTATGAAGAAGATGTCCCGTTTGTCATAATGTGATATCCAACCATTAACACAGGCCCTGTCCTTTTGTCTGAAATAATGTCTTCTCATGTGATCTTCATATACCTTCATTGCTACCTGTATGTGATGACGTGAAATGTTAGTGAAGGTACTGTTTTGTTAATTTCATAATCCATTTCGATTGGTTTAAATCTGGATTAAAACATAGTAACAAATTTTTGCACTGTTTGTAGTGCAAAACTATTCAATACAACTTTCCTTCTCAAAACTGAACAGTAAAAGAGATAGTGTTCAAATTACCAAAGTCAAGGCTTCAAATAAATTTTCAAGCTGTTGCCACAACTTACAATCAAATGGCTATGGATGTTATTTTCAGCCCTTATATATGTTATTTTCCAAGATAAATGTAATACTAAGCACATGGACAGAAAACAGCATAATCACAAGACCAAAAAACTGACAGCTTTCTATTAATTTATAGCCAGGTATTTTGTAGAACAACACTGATACAGAAATAAATGAATGGAAATTATTTCATTCAGACCACTAAATAATTCTAACTTTCCAAATAAAAATTTTTATCTAAATTTTCTTCCATTCCTTAATTACAGTAATTTTAATAACCATGATAAAATATTTGTATGTAACTGCATGCAGAACAATTTCAAGTTGATAATTCTAAAGCTGAATGTGTGAAAAATGCATTCAAATCAAACTCTTATTAAATAAAAGTTCATTCATAAAAAGATTTTTAAAATTTTATCAGAAATCTATAAGAAATAATCTTCTTTTCTTTCGTGATGATACACTAAAAATACACAAAAGAAWAAAAAAGCTTCCATATCACTTTAAAAAAATTAATTCTGTTAATTCAGCCAATATGCAGGACTTTTTCAGGAAGATTCACTGTAAAGACTTCCAACTGGGTCATACAGGGTATTATCCTTTAGATAATTTCTACAGCTGTAGTCTCAGACACATGCGTTTTGAGGCATATTTCTAGTCGAAAAGAGGGACCTTAGCCAAGTCAATCCATTGAATAAAAATGGGTTGTCAGTGACATAAATGCCTTTGAAAAAGCACTCAAAAGCTAGTATCAATAATAACAGTAACTGCATCTGTCCTGCCGTGCACAAGCATCCTCAGATATTAATCTGAGGCCAAGCTAGTGATTTTTCTGCATTACGAACCTGCTGGAAAACTTGCAGAACCACTTTTTGAATATTCAAGCTGCTGCCCCTAAAAAGAATTATGGTGATGCTTGGTATGCTCCAGAAGGTGCCTTTTCCTGCATATCCACTAGCCCTAGCACTTTGGTGTGACTTGGCAGGCTCCAGCCATCCTGCTTGCCGTCATGGAGACACCATCCAACAGACACTGGGCAGAAATGCTGGACTCCTAGAAGGACCTTCACATCACTTCAACAACAGAGAGCATTTTCAAGCAGTCTGCTCGCAGACAAAATACAAGAGGTCTGCAAGCACAAAAATAAGGAGAGACCTGGCCTTTAAAACATTCTAGGGGATCATTCCATTCAGGTAAGCCTAAAGCAGAGACAGTAAAGTCTTAGTATATAGTGCGTCATCCTGAAAACATGCATAGCTGAAAGCTGCTTCTCAAAAGAATTATTTTATTATCTTTCTCAACCTGTGCAATCATAAGCATTATTTTCTGGAGAAGCATGAAAAGACAAAACCCTGAAATGTGCATATGAAGGTGTTTAAATGGCAAGTTTATGGTAAATTTTCACAGTCCATGCATTTATAACTTAATACTTCTCTTAAATGGAAACCAAGACTACAACTACTCTGGAATACAACTACATTAAACATGTAATTTCCAATTCTTATCTGACAGGAGAAGAACACTATTTAGGAATTAAATCTCTGTTTTATCACGTCATCAAATAATGATCCTACCATTTTGTATTTCTGTTACTCATTTCCATAGTTAAGTCAGTCAGTGATTTTTCCTCCTCCTTTTCTTTCATGTTGATTTTTCTTTATTTTTATTTTTTAAAGGCAAATTTTAAATACAGATTTGAAATACAGTAGTTTCAGTCTAGTAGTTTCTATAGTAATTCTATAGTTCTGGTTCTATAGTAGTTTCAGTCTTTTTATATTAGTCTCTATATTTATTTTATTTACATATATGAAAGTATTGCAGTTGGGTGATAACTACAGCTCTTCTGGATGGTCATGCTAATGGCCAACTAGTTCACTTCAAATTTAGTAATTTATCTGCATTCTTTTGTAGCTAACATATTCAACTAACATTGATAATAAACCTCATTGGAATTTTTTTAAATAAAGTAATTAACAATTACTTGATGGAACCTTTAAATATGTTTAAAATTAATTCTTCATTGAAAATTTTTTTCAAGTTTTCCAAATGTCACAGACGTTTTCAAAATGAAAAATTTGGAATTTTGTGCTCATTGAGAAATTGCATTTGTATAAACTAAGAGGATAAAGTAAAACAAAAAAGGCTTCAAACTACTGAATTGAAACAGTAATTATTTGACTTGCTTTGGCAAATAAATWTTTTTTTGCCTTTTATTTTAATTTAATCTAGGAAGAGCTTTGAAATATCAAAAATTCTCTTACAAAATAAAAATTTACAGCTGCTCAATTCTTTTTATAATATTTATTAAAACTATTTTTCAAAATACTTATTTAAGAACTAATATATACATAATAATTTCTATATTTCATAAAAGTATAAATACCTAAATCAACTAGGCTAAATTAGACATGAAAAATAGACATTCCTTGAAAAATTCTTGAAAATTCTTGAAAAAATGGTGAATGCCATCAAAATCACATGACTATCCTTGAGTAGCCTACGTAATGAAGGTGTACACTGGAATATATTTCAGAACCAAATTTGGGGCTGGCTTCACAGATTACGTATAATTTATTTGCCTGCATGTGTTCCTCTTTTATTACTTGAGGATACCTATAACCAGGTAAAGAGAAGCAAAAAATATGTCTCCAGACACAAGCTACATTCTTTAGTTGCATGCTGTGAAAATATGCACATCTTCAGAACATCCACTTCTGTTTCTGTGCCKTGTGATTAAGAATCACTTTTTCTCATAGGTCCCTGAATTCTGAATGTCTTTGGCAGTTTTCCCCTGAATTGACAGAAGAATGAGACAGAAGAAAAATCTGGCCTTTAATTTTCATTTACTTTATTTTAAACTAAGACACTTTATTTACTATTCTCTTTATCTGATGCATTCACAGGGAACAGCAGAAATAAGGCATACAGATAAGATTAACTAAATATACGGTGGCCAAATAGGCAGAATTCTCACTAATATAATTAATGTTCACATCTTTAGTGATTTTATGATGAGTATCTCTAGAGGCCGGGATCCCGGATTGTTAGGCAGTGTACAGACTTAATAGCCATTTTCTACAAGACCAGTGTGAAATTTGTCCRCTTGAAGACTGCACATATTTACTGTAAATGGGAAAACTTAAACCAAATCAGAAGTTGTGTGTCCAATTACCACTAGTTTACTAAGCCTTCTCATTCCTCTAAATAGATTATAGAACCTATAAACAAACTGGAAAATTCTGTACTTCTTAAAGCTCCAGCAATACTTTTGACAGRCACAGATAGGGATGAAATTTCAACCAGTTAAGATAAACTGTGGATTCAAGAAGTCAATGAGGTAATGGTGCAACTGCTATTTAGCAGCAGCAGGTAAGATTTCTGTAAACAATAATAAWAAAAAAAAACACCTTCTTGCTCTTTTTATTTCTTTTCTTTTTTTTTTTTCCACACAGGATGATGACACACGTGACAGTCAGTTTAGCATTACAGCATATGGAGTGGGCCCATGTGTGCCAGCGAAAGACGGAATGACACAAAAGGGGCCAAATAATCCAGTTCAGGCTGTACCAAAAAGCCCCGATGAGATGAGAAAGGTATTCATCGACCGGGCCAAGAAGATAGACACAATATCCAGAGCTTGTTTCCCATTAGCCTTTCTGATTTTCAACATTTTTTATTGGGTGATCTACAAAATCATCAGGCATGAGGACATTCACCAATAACAAGATTAAGGCTTGCCGTACATAAAAATCTGTCACATTCGACAAGAGGCTTTCTGTTAGAAATGCACATCAGAGGAGTGATTGGAAGCATTAAATGCATTGAGGGGCAGAAAAATGATCCTGCATGGCCTGCAATGATCAGCTACAGTGGGATGGAAGAATGACACCCAGAGAAGATACATCTGCTATTGCAAACTTTCCTTGTCAAACTAAATATTAATAACTTTTTCATTGAAAATCACTCTCTACTGAAGCTTTACTGCCAAGTATTTATACATACTGTTACATAGTGGTATAATTGTACAGTACTCTTTGATGTCCTTAAATTTTTTAAATTCTGGTGTATTTTTAATTTTAAAAATGTTTCCAGAATACCCTAGGTAAATCCCACAGTATTACAGAATAGATTAGTGTTTGTAAACTTTATTTTAATTTTACAATATAATAACAAATTACTGATTGGAGACAACAGTTTAAAGGACTTGACTAGGGACAGTACTGGTGGTTTTGCAATCAACATATTTAACACACTTGAATCATATAATTTATTCAATGTACTTCATGTTACTGTTCCCCTGGAAGGTGTATGTTCAAACAATCTCAGACAGCTCAAGGTATACATAGTCTGCATATGATAAGAGAAAAAAATTAAAATTTGTAAAGTATTGATTCCTGCAAAGGATTTTTTTCTTTTAATTACTTATACTTTGATAATTGAAACATATTTTTTAATCTTTTTTATATTTTTAAGGGTTTTCTTTCTCAATTCATAAAGCTCATACAGTTTGTGAAACAGACAAATTACATCAAAATTTTGCAATGCTTCATTTTGATTCAACGCAAAGAGATCTCGGACTAAAACTGAAAGCAAATCGTCAACTGCTTCACTGAAACATTTGGAAGATGAATACACTTATGTTTATGCACATTCATCTCCTATATATTATATAATTACGGGAAGTTTAATTTATGAATGTGTCAAATTTTCTGACTCATTCTTTGAAGTTTATTGATATGACTTAGATATGGTTAAGAAGCACTTCACAACTGTGGAAAAACATGCAGCTCTTCTAAAACATAAAAAAGGACCTGGATAGTGTTTTACATTTACTATATTTCACATTAATAAATAGGAGAACAACTATTGAAACTCCTAGAAAGATCTTCCCTGTTTAGGTTTAAATAAGTCATAAGTTGCTTCTTTGAATAGTAACACCATAGATCACATTTCTGGCATAGTTTCTAGGCAAGAGTATTTACTTTTGTCAATCTATTGGCAAAACAAAACTATGCTAAGATATGAAAATATACCTTTTATTAGATACYCTAAATCCAGTAGGTGAGGCTGATTCTCATCGTAAAATATTTTTATGTTGAACATGTTTAACATTTTTGCTTTGTTGATGATCAGAATGTGTATACAAAAGCAAAATCAGCTAGAGGCAAACGTCTGGTGCACTGCCAAAGGCATGGCGCATATGAAGTAACAGAAGAAATGTAACTCTGCACTAGGGATTATAACATAGCAACCTTGGGTTTGGTTTGTTATTGTTTTCCTCCAAGGATTAGTTAGAGAGATTCTAAAATAGTAGCTCTCACATTTTGTTAAATTGTGTCAGAAAGAACATGTATAATCCGCCTTTATTTTAAAACTATTACTCTTTTATAGTTTTGCTTCATTTATAATCTAAAATTAATTCAAATTTTTTTTGCTGATATTGCGTCTGCTTTTTTATTGATTTCTTTATGCGCATGTTCCAAAAAATCTCCTTCACTTATGAAGGTGCTCACCTGTGTGAGGGGGTATCATGAACTTATGGCTGATATTCACCTCTTTCAAAGTTATCATTAGCTATATTGTATGAAAACGGATGTTAACTTGATYCTGTTATCAGCAAAATCAACTGTATTTTGTTTAAGGATTGTTTTCAAATGCACATATCATTTGGCGTGTCATTCTATTTTGATATAATGGAACCAAGATCCCTCCAGAGCTGATGGTTTTGTGGATTTTTTTAATGGAATCATAACATTTGCCAAGGTAACAGAAGTCTCTGTAGTCCAGTAATTACRTGTTTTTCAAAAGAAATAATAACTTAAAATTTAAGTTTCATTTAGATTATTCCTAAATGACTTAGTGTAAAGTCACATGGTAGAGAAAGAGAGAAATGTCATTTAAGATGATAAGAAACTTCAAGGCACAAATGACTGCTATTCACCACTGGCTACGGGAATATCCCAAAACTGCCAGCAGGCATGCCAACCCTCTGTAAAAAGCTCAAATCAACAGCTACTGACATCAGCTAAGATTAGCATGAGACATGATTTTTTTGCAACTATAATGAAGCAGCAGGAAATAATCTTAAGAAGATGCAAGAATTGGAAGGTACTCTGCAGTATTTATCAGACTGCAGTATTTATGCTACAGTCCCATGAAAGAGGCAGTKGAAAAGCAGAAAAATAATCATCAAGGAAATAATGCTTGAGGCAAATGGTATCCAGCAGGGTTTCTCCTACGTATAAAAACCCCCCCCATTAATTAGGCTGAAGTAGATAGCTACCTCACTTCACTATCACTGGGCCTGGCCTCTGAGTCCTTAGCAAAGCCACACAAGAAGGCTTCTTGTAAGCACAACGYCTGTGTGACAGGCTAATGCAGCTTTGTCCCAAGTCATCATTCACCGTAGATGCAGACCCTGTACTTCTCAGGTCATGATTTTGTGATTTCTGTAGACCAGCCCTATACTTCAAAAATAAAATACTGGCACTAGACGGACATTGTAACACATTGAGAACAGAGGGAGACATTGTAGAATCTGGAGGAATACCCCACTAACACAGCTGCTGAAGAGCTGACACAGTCACCATAAAGGGGAAAAAAAGGATGAGACATCCTTAGTATTTTTCCCAATCCTCCAGTGTCTCCATAGATACACTTGTTCAGGTGGAAGCAGTAGCTACAGACAGAAAAAATTTATATCATCTGCTGCAAAGTATATCTTGTTTTGTGGCAGTAGTTTCTACCTGTGCAGATTGACTTCCCCACCATCCACTTTCTTGATGGAAAGAGAAGCAGAACAGGCAGTCACAGGATGAAAAGTCTGGGCTGTGCACAGCAGAACAGGGGCCACAGGGAGAGAGAAAGCCCAAAGCAGTGCCTGGAACCTCTCATATGACTGTCTTTTGTTCTGCACTAAAGAGACATGTGGCCAAATCCATGTCACCCCTCGTAAGGCAAAAAACTTCAGTACCTTGAGAGAGGATAAGAAAAGTCCCTTAGAGGTGCAGTAGAAATACTCAGCTACCACCGTACCAAACTCCTGTTTAAATTCCAAACAGCAAAATACATTTTATTTTTAAAACTATATTCGAATATCAGTACAATAGGCTTGCATGGTTAGAGGGATGACTTTTTTCTCTACAATGCTGATAAACTATGGGAGACTTGAAGGAGAGAGGGAATAAGAAATACTAGTATTTTACTAGTTAGAATTCAGCTGTTTTAACACCAAAATAAAGCACATTTTACTTTCAAGGAGTTTTGACAGCAAGCATTATTATTTAAAGAGTTTAGTATAAGTCAGGAAGAACAGAGCATTTACTTAAGGTTTAATTATTATTTTAGCTCAATCATACATTAGTTTTCGTTTGATTCCTTTTCTTATGGCTCATCCCAAAATCTGCTTTATAAAGAATCATTTGTGATTTGTGAGASATGATTCTATTTACACACTAGACAGACTTACATTTAGGTGATTAAATGTGCACTTTACATTTAAAGAGTGAGGTATTGCTTCCACTTTGTGTATAATCCCTTACAGAACTGTAGACTGATAATGTAGATAAAGATAGAATATAATAAACTGTACAAAACCTTATATTTTTTAACAGTAGAGAAAAATAAGAAGTCTTCCTTAACCTTAGGAAAAAAAGTATTATTTTCAGCAATAATTTTATATTGGATGGAAATTAATTTATTTATGACATTCCCAGCCCAAACTGACATGATTAGTTGCAAAAGATATACTTTTAGTGCAACTTGTGCTCTCATTTGAGCTATCATAGGAATTAATCTAATCCAACAGAATAGAATTTGGCCTTAAACTGTGAAATTGATGAATGAGCTGGTAACACTATACCCCTGTGGGGTTGTAAAATATCCACATCTTACTGCATAATCATATGATTATTTAGATGAGTACAATATCATATTTCACAGCTTTTTTCCTTTTTGAGACAACTAAGAAGAAAAATATAAATCTCAAGCCAGACTACTTCTTAGTAATAAAACGGGTATTCTGTTTTGGAGTGGTTGCGGAAAAGGTGTCTTCAGGCAACAATCAGCTACAGTAATTACTGGAGTACTATCAGTTTGGAAGGCTTGTGGAAGCAGGTAAGATTGCTAGAAGCAGTGGATTAATGCCAGAAAAAATGTTGGTTCATCCTGTATTCTTGACATTCTCGAATATTACTGCACTTCTTCACTTTCATCTTTGTGAAATATGCAAGAAACATTTCTTATGTTTGTATTTTAATGTATGACAGAGTGATGTTAACAGATGAAATGGACTAAAGTAGTTACTGATGTTCCATGAATGTGGAATTGTGAGATGTATAAAAAGAAATTGTGCCATAAGGTTTTGACATAAAGGTTTAACATAATATACAGTATTTTGTGTGTTGGTGATCCTGGCTTTTTAAAGGCTACAGCAAGAAAAAAAAAAWGAAAAATCGATATGATATGACAGTTTATTAATTACTTGTCTGTGACTCTTCAAAATATTCTCCTGTGAGTTCTGTCTGACAGCAATTTCATCTCAAAGTACTTCCTTTTTGGTAAAAAATCTATAAATGTGTTGTGCATGGATTTGATTAGATTCCTTTTTATTGTATTACAGTATCATATTGCACTTAAACCAACATTGTCTACAGACAGAAGTGTTAAAAATGTGAAATTTATGGCGTCACCCATGTAATTGTAGATATTTTGTTCAAAAAAAATAAACTTATCTTTTTTCAGAAACAGTGAAATTATTTTTAGGATATTTTAGGTAGTGAATTTAAAGGGAGGGACTATCAACACCATTGGAAAAAAGGATGAAACTCTCAGCAGTAGTTAACTTGTGCTACCACTATGTATTTCAGGAGTGAAAATGAGAGAGAAGCAATAGAGTACCTTCAATGGTTATATGGGCTCTAGTTCTGGAAAAAAAAGCTAGTTCTGAAAAGTTAGGGAAAGTTATCTTGATAAATGCCTATTGAAATCAGTACAACCACTCCAAAATATTTCTGCTGATCTTATTGTCAAAAAGGTTAAGAATTTCACTTGCAGCAAAATAGCCTTAAGAAAGTTTTRTAGATCTCTGAGCCCTCATGTGTACTCCTTGATAGAAAACGCTTGAAGTTAGCAAATAAGAAATCCTTTGAGAACAGTCTGAATTCTTCTAATCTGATTACAGCAGTGTTAATGCTCTTATAAAGAGCACAGAGAATGGTCATCTCAGTAACAGCCACATGTCTTTAGCAGACAGCACAGATGTTTGTGGTCCCTGCCCACATGTGACAAAAGGCAACATCAGTTCATTCCCTTCAACTTGCTTTTCATGTTGATGGGACACAAAACAGCAACTCTGACATAATAACAAATGAAGCATTTCCATTATCTGTCACTAATAATTCAGTTCAGCAACTGCGGCTTGTAGCCCTATAAAATGGAAATTTCTCAGAAGAACAGTCAAATGTAACAAGAACACCAGAGAAACCTTAGTAGAAATCTTGAGTGAGCCTTCATACAGCCTGCAGAACCCTGTGGTCAGATCTTTGCTACTTGTGACAGCTGTTGCTCCAGCATGTTTTCACCATCTTGTCCTCCCTAACGCAAAGTGTAGCTGGTACCTCTGACCTTGTTCAGAAATGTTCACAAGCAACAAAGTCATGAAACTACTGCAGTAGCAAATGTTTTCATGATGAGGTACCCGGTTGCCAGAGCATGAAAACTGCAAATGCACTGTACCAGGTGTGCAACAAGCAGTTAAACAAGAATGTAGCAGCCAGGTAATGTGACCTAAGAGTCATAGGAAAAAGAAGTCAATATGTGATCTTAAAAAGATCAATATGTGATTGTATGGCATAAACCACGTGGCCATTTCAACACAGAATTCTGGAAAAACAGATATCAAATATCCTCTTTTTCATTATTGCATATACAGCTACCTAATAATTTTTAAAATACCCGATAATATTAAAAATTTTAAAAATATTTGATTTCATATAGTCCATACAGTGGATTTTATTTTTTACTATCTATACACTATTAGGATCTGAGAACATACCTTTTTCTGAATAAGAAACAAGTTTGTGAATTTAAAAATCCGGGACAACAATCTTCACAAGTCAGAGAATTAGAATTACAGGGAAATTTTCATTTTGGAAATAAGTCAAACATTTTCAAAATTTTAATAATATGCTTCCAAACATCTAATAAACAAATATATATTTTATATATAATATTTTCTCATTAAAAAAAATGAGATATTTAAACATTTACTTCACAGACTTACCAAGTCACAGAGTAACTGAGGTTGGAAGGGACCTCCGGAAGTCCTTTTGTGCAAACCCTCTGCTCAAGGAGGGCAACTTACAGCCAGTTGCCCAAGGCCACGTTCAGATGGCTTTCAACTATGTCTAGGGATGAAGACTCTGCAGCCTCTGTAGGCAACCCGTGCCAGTGCTCAGCCACCCTCAGGGTCAAAAGCGTTTCCTGATATTCAAAGGGAACATCCTGTGTTTTGGTTTGTGCCCACTGCCTCCAATCTTGCCACCGAGCACCACTGAAAAGAGCCTGACTCCCTCTTTACCTGCTCCACCCAAATTTTTACACAAGTAGTCCAAGTGTGGCTCTGCCAGTGCTGAGTGGAAAGAAACAATCACCTCCCTCAACCTGCTGGCAACACTGTTAATGCAGCCAAGACTACCATTAGTCGTCTTTGTCACAAGGGCACGTTTCTGGCTCATGTTCAGCCTGAGGCCCACAGGACCCCAAGGTCCTGTTCTGAACACCTGTTTTCCAGCTGGTCATCCCTCAGCACACACTGGTGCACAGGTTTTGTTCTCCAGGTGCAGGGCTTTGCACTTTCCCTCAGAAGGCTGAAAATACTTTTCTTGTGATATTAGTTCCTATTTAAGTAATCTGCATTTAAAGTCTCTACTGAGGTAATGAGTTCAGCCTCAAACCCACTTATGTCATGTTTTATTTCATCTCTTAACAAGCCAAATAACACACTGACCTGCCTTGAAAATTTCAGTGTTACTTTGGATTTTGTATTCTCATTAGTCATGTTCAGTTGGTACAGAAGACATCAAACGGTTGTTTTTAAAAGCACATGRTACTGCAGCTGGTTTTCCACCTGAATATGAGAAAGAACCTTACCATGTGGGTGACCATGCACTGGAACAGATTTCCCAGAGAGATTGTGGAGTCTCCCTCATGGAGATATTCAAGAACCATCTGGATGCAATCTGTGCAATGTGTTCTAGGATGACCCTGCTTAGGCAGGGAGATTGCCCCAGATGAGTCACTGTGGTCCCTTCCAACTTGACCCATTCTCTGATTCTATATGCAGTAGGAGCAAACCTCATGYAGAGATCAGAATAAGGCCACACATTATTCGAATTAGGGTTAACATATTTAAATTAGGAGGTTATTGGACATTTTTACAAATTTCAATTGTACTTGATTACATCATATGGGAACCAGGTTTCCCTCCCCATCCATTTCTTTTTTTATTGTAGCAAAACCATCGCCGTTTCTCGGGACAGAATAAATTACACCACAAGATGGCGCTCTCACATACGGATTGAGGGCTGTTTTGGGAATCTGCATTTTGTTCAAGGACAAAAATCTTAGCAAAATACATTCTTCCTGAAGACATTCCACAAGCTGACAGCCATTATTAAGAAGTAAATTTATAAAACATAATTACTATTCATGATAAAAATCATAATTCRTTTAGAAAGTGAGACAAACTTTTGAGCTGATTCTGTCTTAGAAGCAAAAATTAAATATAGAAGGCCTTTGGAGTAGATTCCTCATGGTAAGGATGCCTTCAGAGTACAGGTACAGCTACAGGTACAAATATATCACTTATTACCTGTGCACAACAGCCATTCCACTTATTAACAACAATGTGTGTTGTCAAGCTGTAATAAACACAAAGAAGGAAATATAAGAAGGTTTCATGGTGACTTAAATAGTGGCTTTCCAGTACCCGAAGGGAACCTTCAAGAAAGATGGAGAGAGACTTTTTACAAGGGCATGTATAGATAGGAGAAGGGGGAGTGAATACAAACTGAAAGATAGTAGGTTTTGATGAGATATTAGGAAGAAATTCTTCCATGCGAGGATGGTGAGGCACTGGAACAGATTTCCCAAAGAAGCCGTGCATGCCCCACCCATGGAAGTGTTCAAGACCGGGTTGGATGGAGCTCTAGGCAATCTGGTCTAGTGGAAATTGTCCCTGCCCATGGCAGGGGGCTTGGAACTAGATTTTAAAGTCCCTTCCAACCCAAACCATTCTATGGTTCTATGATATGTAGGTTTCACTGAGGAATAGATAACTTCATGTTATATCTAAGGTGAGGTGAGCTCATACACTTCAGCAATGTAAACAATGTAAGTCTGTAACTCAGTTTGTCTTGTGATAGCTTGTTTTATCATCACCCTCTTGCTTTCCTAGCACTTTCCTAGCACTTCACCCCTTTACACATTCACTGAACAAATATGGAAACGACAGTAAGAACACCCTGAACTTTGATCTGAAAAGGTACTGAGAGTATTATTATAGATAGATACTACAGAATAGTTGCAGACTAGAATAGATACTACATTGTACCAACATCCTTTTATTGTTTGTCCTTCATTTCTCAAGAGAGTACAACATAGAGTCTCTTTCATTATTTAGAAGCTAAATAAATTGGATCACAATGAATATTATTGATTTTGAATATAGTACTAGTTAATAAATTACTCTTCAAAAGCTAATGAATTATACATTTAATGTTCACAGAAGTATTTACAACTTAAAAGCCAAAGAGTATGATGGTTGTTAAGCTCTTTTCCCCATGGACTTTGCAGGCTCTCCTTAATGATAATGCAACTGAATTGCTTTACACTTTTTATTTAACTACATTGACAAAAAAAGAAGGTAAGTAAAAATACGTCAAGAAGATCATATCTCAGTTCCACAGGAAACTTTTCAATTGTATACAATTGTGGTCAGACATAATACAGAAACAATTTTATACCAACACAGAGTTTTGAGAAAATAAATTTAAAAGCACTTTCAAAAGTATCCTATCCCCTTTCCAGTAGCCTCAGATTTAATTAAGGCTTATAAGTACCAAAAAGCCTCTTGAATTTTATTATTGCAAATATATGAGTCCAAGCAAATTTCTGAAGAGTTTTTAAGCAGTATCAAAGCAGCTTCCCAGTGAGGGAACAGGGAGAAGGAACTACTGGTTGTGGCAGTAGTTCAGGCAAAGTCTTGGTGATATAAGGCCTCTTTCTGAGTTCCTTACATACTGATCTGAGTTGATTTCACCTCTGCATTAATTCCTTTATTTCTTAATGACACCTCCACAAKGCTGCTTTCATTTGAAAGGCAGTACATTCCAACATCACCCTATGACACAGAGCAAGTGCATTAAATTGGTTTGTTACCCGTACTTACTTTCTAATTCACCTTATTTCTCCCCTGTGACTAGCATCAACATTTCACCCAGCTGCTCCATTTGTAGAACAGTTACATTGTCTTTCAGATTATTAAACCTCTAATACTTCATTCTTACCTATAGTACTCCTGCTTGTACTCCCATTTTGGTGACCCCTGTAAGGGAAAGTATGGACACAGATTAACATGAAAACCCCAAGCAATCTCTTGGGGTAAGATCCCTTCCTCATGTCTTTTCTTCCTTTACTGCCTAATCCTGGAAAAAGTTCAAGCTTGATTTTCAGTATTAGTGGGTCCAAGTTGTCTTAAGTGTTCTATAAGCATCTTACTCACTACACATTTTCAAATTATCAAACCTATGTCTAAATCCTATCAAAATTTATAAAATTTAATTTTTCCTTCCTTGTTTTCACCTGAGGAGTACAGTTCTTTTGGGATGTCCAAAGGGACCGCAGAACAATTACTACAAACACACAGAAAATCCTATACACTCTCTTTTCCTGTCTACCCTCATAATCTCTCCTGAGCCTGTGCTAGCTCTCATCCAACCATATCCCATTCTCTAATACTTACGAGATGTCTATGGGGTAATTTCAAGGCACAGCCAGTATTAGCTCACCTATGAATTTTATAAGGTTACTTAACTTTTTTTAAATTAAAGCAGAATATTTTACTTGTAACCACCAGAGCAGTATAACCTGCATGCCTCTTGGGCATCTCCATGTGCAAAACCATCCAAAACAATTTTTTTTTTTTTCACAGTATCTAACCAGGCTACAGGACCACTCTTAGCTGTCTACCTGGGAGAAAAACCTCATAATATCACCTCCGTGGGAATGTTACAAACTATGCATTCCCATCCATCTTGCCTGATGTAAGAAGTCTCCCTTGAAAGATATACTTCAAATTGCATAGTCAATAGCTTAAATCAGTGAGTAACCAAGTTAATTCTGTGGTTGTAATTTTCTGAACTTAATATCCTTGACAGTGTTTTAGTGGCTGGAGTTTCTGTGATTCTATTTTGAACAAGAATTTRCTGTCAAGCCTGCTTGCATAGTCCCCAATAACCCTGTTCTGTGTGTTCGAAGTTAATGGAAAAATGTCTGAGAAGACTGGATCAGGATGGTCTACCTGCTTACAAAATGCAGTGGTTATACATCTCATTGTAGCTGGAATTTTAATGATTCCTTTTTCAAAGGAAATTGAATCATCATCTCTGACATAATCTTTCTGAAAAACTTCAGTTTACTTAAGACCTTAAACAAATGTTCCAAACTCAGGGAGTTAAGCAAACTATGAGTTCTTTCCAGTGTTTAATTGTTGTGTGTCGGCAAGTTAACGAGCTATTTAAAACATATTTTCTCCATAAAAATAAAGTGCAGCAGAATCTAAATTGAACTCAAACATCTGAAAAAAAACTTGAACATCTGTAAAATATGCTTGCCATCTTGCCTCTCTTAATTCTACTGCCATCAAATCTAGCTCTACCTTAAGCAAGAATATTTCTACAGTCCTCAAGAGTGTCTGGTTTCAATTATACAATAATATTTTAAATAGTAAAATAAACATGGAAAATATTATCAGAGATGGTAACATAGTAATCATGCAACATCCAGAAACACTACCAAAAAAATTCTTTTCATTATACAACTCCTTGACACTTCTTTTATCCTCCAATCTCTTTTTGTTGTTTGTTTTGTTTGTTGTCTGTTTTGTTTGTTGTCTGTTTTCTTAATTCTAGGAATAAAAGCCTATGGAAATAGACCAAATATTTTTGTTTGTGCTCTTTATATCTAGACAGTAAATAGTAAGCATAGAGGTCAGAAAAAGGAAAGAAACACTTCAATCACCCAGCTTTAGACAACATATTTAAGTTGAGATTTAGAAGATCACTTTTTTCATTTCATGTTTTAGGGAATCATCATAACTATTCCCAGTGGTTCATGCTTTTGTTCCTTTCCTACTTGAAAACCCAAATTGAAATTTTCTCCATCAACATTTTAAATCCATCAAATGATAACAGGTCTTGCCTTTTCCTGGACAGTAACCTTTTTAAAATAAAGCAAATCCTTTGTGGAAGGAAGTGCACTTCAGAACCTGGATATCCCTCCCTCCTCCCCTCCACAATGAACAGAGATACAGATGTATCTTTGACACTGCTTTAAGTCTAAATATATAAACTGCCTCCTTGGAGTTTCCGTGCGGATAAGAACTTACCTTTGATTATCAGGAGAGGAGAAATTTGCATAGGCGATTAAACAGATTTTACCCATGTTTTACTCTTGGATATTGTAGAGAGTTAATATTACTTATGAAATAGGTCTAAATAACTGGTTTTCCTATAGCTCTGCAAAACAAAATTTGAACAAAAATTCACCCTGATGGTTGTTTATTTTTAATCAAATTAAAATTCACCTTTATGTGAAATTAACAATTTTATTGGAAACATAAGCGATAAATAAGGTCAATAAAATACTTTGAGTAAAATTCAAAATTATAACATTATTATTTTCAGAATTTTTGTAGTGGGCTGACCCTGACTGATTGCCAGATGCACACCAAAGCCACTCTGACACTCTCTTCGTCAGCTGCACATGAGAGAGAAAATATAAGGAAAGGTTCATGAATCAAGATAAGGACAAGGAGAGATCACTCAGCAGTTACCGTAACAGGCAAACCAGAGTTAACTCGAGGAAATAAATTGAACTTATTGCCAATCAAATCAAAGCAGGATAGTGAGAAATAAAACCAAATCTTGAAAACAACTCCCCACTACTCCTCCCTTCTTTTCAGGCTCAACTTCACTCTGATTTTCTCTACCTCCTCCCCCTCGATGGCACAGGAGAATGGGAAATGGAGATTGCAATCAGTTCATCACACATTGACTCTGCTGCTCCTTCCTCCTCAGGAGGAAGACTCCTCGAACTCTTCATCTTCTCCGACATGGGTTGCCTTCCGTGGTAGACAGTTCTCCCCCAACTTCTCCAATGTGAGTCCATCCCAAAGGCTGTAGCCCTTCACGATCTGCTCCAGCATGGGTTCCTTCCACAGGGCGCAGTCCTTCAAGAACAGACTGCTTCAGTGTGCGTCCTCTGCAGGATCATAAGTCCTGCCAGTAAACCTTGTCCAGCACAGGCTTCCTTCCCCAAGGGTCCAGACATCCACACCAGAGCCTGTTCCAGTGTGGGCTTTGCCTGGGATCACAGCCTCCTTTGGGCATCCTCCTGCTCCAGCCTGGGGTCCTCCACGGGCTGCACATGGATATCTGCTCCACCGTGGGATATCTGCTGGACCTCCATGGGCTGCAGGAGGACAGCTGCCTCACCATGTGCTGCACCACAGACTGCAGGGGAATCTCTGCTCTGGTGCCTGGAGCACCTCCTCCCCCTCCTTCTTCCCTGACTTCGGTGTCTGCAGGGCTGTTGCTTCCATATTCTCACTCCTCTCTCCGACTGCAGTTGCACAGGTTTTTTTTCCCCCTTCCTAACTATGCTATCCCAGAGGTGCTAACAAAGTCATAGATGGGCTCAGCCTTGGCCAGAGGGTGGTCTGTCTTGGAGCCAGCTGGCATTGGCTTTATCAGACACAGGAGAAGCTTCTGACATCTCACAGAAGCCACTCTTGTAGTCCCCTGCCACCAAAACCTTGCCACTGAGAGCCAGTGTAATTATATACCTGAAATATTGCTTAACTAAATGTTTTGGTTAAGAAAAAAAGGTCCAATACCAGTTATGTAATACAAATTCGTATGTTCATTCACTGTATCTAAAATGTGCATTGTAAGTAAACATAAAGTCATAGAAGTAATAGCAATTTCTGTGTTAACATAAAATCAGATAGGTATGTCTGGACAGACACTTGTTAAACCAGTTTTTAAAGAATTTCACAGCTTCTCAGCACCTCATTATTCTTACTCTTAGAAGTTTTTTCTAAATATCTTATATAACTCCTTCTTTTTGCAATTTAGGCTGTTATTTCTCATTTTATCTACAACAAACAGGGAAAGCATTACTCCCTTCCTCTTTGCTAATGACCTGTTTATTGCATTCCTTCTCCACACCATGTTTCTTTATTCTTCTCTTTCTGGTTTTTTTTCAAGAAAAAAAAATCCAATTCACTTATTCTTTCCTCACAGATCATGGTTTCCAGAGTTTAAATCACTGTTGCTTCTGTCCACTACGTGCATTTCAGCCAGCCCTCTCCCTGTCTTGGAGAGGAAAACACAGAACTGAACAAAGTATTCTAACTGAAGCCTTGCTAGTGAGGTGCAGAGAAGAGGAATTACTTTTTGTGTTTTGGATATAGGGTTCTGTTTATACGCTTTCTTTTTCATAGCTACATGCCTCTGCTGATTCATGTTTAGCTGTACTAATCCATAGATTTTCTTTTGTGCACAAATACTAGTAAGTCTCCTACTTCACTTATTTGAGCAAAATATTTTTCTCACTTCTTGTGAACCTTCCTTTTAAAATTCCTTCCCCAGCTTCAAAAGACTTCAAATGTTTTAAGCCTGTCTGTGTTGGTAGAGCTGTCCCCACCACTCAATAATAACAAAGTTTCCCCATCACCGCCAAGATACGTATTATTCACATGCTGTAATAAGAGTGCTTTTAAGGAAGAAAGMATGAAATTTTGAGTAAATATTCGTCTCATGCCATTTCTTGCTTTCAGAAAATAAAAAACAGATTTTCCATCCTTCCCTTGTCACACATGTACGTTCACAGGCACAAACTAATTTCTTATGGAGAATTCTGTCACTGTTAGAGAGCTATTAGAATACTTTCAGCATATAGCTGTCACCTAAAGAGGAGGAGTTTCTGTTGTTGAATGAAAAATTTTTGTGATAAACATCAGAGGAACATCTTAGGTGTAATTCCTCAAAGTATTTCAGTTGCATGATAGTACTTTTTTAGAGACAGAAAAGAAAATCTGAAATTGCTGATTAAAGCCCTGACACATTTAGGTCATAGTCTTAAAGCAAGGGACTCATGCAAAAAACTTGATTTGAAGTGAATCACAGAGGGTCACCAAAATGCAGGGGCAGAGTCCAATGAAACAAATAAATAAGTGCTCTACTACTTTGAAAATAATTTGATTATTCAATAATTTATATGACAAATATCAAGTAGGCAGACAAATGAAAGTTTTATTCAGAAAAATAGTGGCTTGTGTGAATTAATTTTGGAGTTTCTGTGTTCTGTTACTGCTAAAACAATTATGTAATTTCTCAGAACTGACAGCTAAAGGTAGAGGTAAAACCAAGCCTAATAGACTCATGGAAACAATACCATTGCAGCTGACACTATACAGAAACTGAGAGTAAGACTGTGTTACTTGAACATATTCAACTTTCCCTGAACGTGTCCTTTGACTTTTTGTTGGCTCAACAGTCAAACTTACAGCATTTCATCTCTGGTTATTAGCGTTACAACTAACAAGGAATTGAAAACGGTTCCTGAAGAATGCCCTCCAAACATCAAATGATAGACAATCTATACACATGATTACACAAAAGTATTATTTGTGACTAGTAATGATGAGAGAGGTTCATATAAAGAAATGAAATTTTAGGTTTTCAGAATGCTAGGAGACTTACCATCATTGGATAAATGTAACATTGGTASCATCTCATCTCATAAGGGAAAAATCTTATTCTAGCTCATTTTCATGTGAGCCTCCAGGAGGACCCACTGTAAATTAACCTAAATAACTCAAGTTGCATGACCTACTGCAGACTGGCAATAAAGCTACTATGGATTTTTGGGATATCTTTCATTCTTTTGAGGGTATTGATGCTCAGAATAGAGATCAGTCTTACAGCCTATGTTGCCTATGCTGGGTTTCCTTATTGTGGATCCTTTACATTTTCTCTAATTGAGTTTCAGCCACAACCTAGTAAGGGAAGAAAATATAATAACTTTCTAGCATTCTTTGACCATGATCCCAACAGTTATATTGATGTAATCCCTAAAAAGCAGTGTCATTTACAGAAAGACAGCAGAATCTGGAGAGAAGAAAAGCCTTTGAAAAAGGTCAATTCAGAAATCTGTAGTACTGCTATGGTAAACTGTTTTTAAAGTTGTCTTTCACTGCTCTTAGAGAATAGTTCAATTTCTTGAGTTTTTATATAGTTGCAGTAATCTATATTGCAATAAAATGAAGCAAAACAATTTAATATTCTTACATCTGGCTTTCCAATATTTCCAAGAGTACACCCACACCTCTTATGCCTCCTTCCAGTTGCTAAGGACAATGTGTTCAAAATCAATACTTATTTTTAATTTTTCTCTGAACCTGCCAAACATTTCCACATGTCAAGAAATACTAAATGGGACTGCCAGTTATTTCAGAGAGCACATGGGGAAAAAAAACATAGATAGCCTTCCAAAATCCAGAAATGTCAGCAAATCCAAATGCTTCCCTTGATGTAGTTTCAAAGATCTGAAAAAACGTCAATAACCCAATGCTAAGCATTTGTCTTAAATAATTTAAGAAACAAAGAAGATAATAGAACTGATCCTTACCACATTTTTTCTCACAGTTATTATCTGTGTAGAGCATGTACAAAAGAATATACTAATTTTCAAATTGAGACGGAAGGCAGTGAAGTATTTAATTTATCAAAAGTAAGCTCTTTGGTGTAAACTGGTGGCTGATTTTATATCAAGTGGCTCAGATTCACTGTTGAATTCTCCTCTTAAGAACTTTCTAAAGAAAAGAGGTTAACATAACATCATCATTGGTGATGATGAATTGTCCTTTTGCTTCCCTCTTCCATATCAGTTGCATCTCTGATTTCTAAGTGAGAAAGGAAAGATGAGGTTGTGTGCCCTCTGGGAAGTAGAGTAAGTAGCAGTGAGTAATAATACACTGAGAATTTCAATATTTCAAGAAAAGTAATTTTTTTCTTCACCTTAATTCATTTTTCAAATAAGATTCTTGTCTTGCGGTTCATACTTAATTGCTGTCATGGTTTACTAAATATATTAAAATAAGCRACAGAATGCTATTTCAGTAGTGCTATATTTGTGATGCAGAGAGATGGGTTCTGTTGAAACAGGAATTCAGTCAGAATTCATTACATAGCGTGGTAGGAAGAATTTCCATCCCTTTTTTCTCCTCAGTTTATTGTTTATATTGTTTATTTGCTTGTTTGTTTTCCCTAGGATCCTGGCATTATTGTTTTTACTTATAGCTCATCTGAGAGGTTCTATAATCTTGACTTTGCTCTTTTCCATTTTGCAATGGGGTAAATTATTAGAAAAATACAAGGCGATAGAGAAGGGCTGGTTGTGACCACAGTTAAGTCTAATAAAAAATTCCTTTAGCTAAACTGTGAAGGTGTTACTCTAACAAAACTTCTCCRAGGACAGAAAACAAAATAATAATTTGAAAATTAATTGTAACTTTACAGTGATTTCCTTTTGCCTTTTTTTTTCTTTCGTTTTTTGCCTTTTTTTTTTTTAAGCTATAAATAAAATGAGACAGTGAAAAGACAAAAAGGGATAAGTGGATGAATTTTCCACATAGGTATTAAGCTATTAAGCTTCAATAAAACACATTACACGGAATGTGGAAATTCCCTGGGTGGTTCTGGACTCATGGCACACCAGACCCAATATGAAATCATAGGCATGTATATTCCTGGTCGCAAGAACTCTTTCCAAGAAGTAGATGCAGTTCATTAAGTTCCATTTAGTAACTGCTGCTTCCTCAACCCTTTGACTATTTAGAAGCATGGGATACAACGCCAGGTCAACACTACCAGTACACGTGATCTATCACAGCAAGTTCTGTAACTCTCCAACAGTGTGTGACTTAAAGTTGGGTTTCACAATTTCCAAACACAACTGTTTGGAAATATGTAAAACAGTTTCCATAAACTTCTCAATGACCTTGTATGCTAGAGAAGAAAGGAGGAACCAATTTTCATTCAGTAGTATAAACCAGAAAGTCTTCAAATTATTCAGTAGACTGGAATCTGATCAGCTTGAAATGCCTAGAAAAAAGGACTTAGAGGGGACTACAGAATAACAGTAAACTATCATGCATTGCAGGTGAAAAAAAGGCAAAATGAATCATAGGAAGCATAATCAGATACACTTTTATTAGGAAAAGTGACGCAATAGTCTCTCCTGGGCCCGGGGGAGGAAAAATGTTGCATCTTCCCCGAGAGATCCTTGTCGGTTCCAACGCTTCTGGAGCCTTGCTACGCTTTCCACCGACCGCTGGTGACTCCCAGAGGGGGCTGGATGCCGCCACACAAACACCCACTATCCACAGGAGCGATCATCTGCTCTGCCACAGGAGGCTTAATCCTTGCATTCACCCAGAAATGAAGGGACAGGAGGGGTCTTCTGTATAGGTTCCACATGCTGTTTATTGCCGTGAGGGCCTAGGGACAGAAGACACCTGGAGCAGAGGGTCCAGGGGTTTTAAGGGGATGGGATCAACCAATCAGAGAAGGACAAAGGGGAGGGGAAAACATGAACGGACCAATTAGGGACAGAGTAGGAGGGAACAAAGAGGGAAAACCAATGGGGCGTTGAAGAACATAGAAGATTCTAGAACTCATACATAGTAATGGCATCATACATAAAGAGCAGGCAATACATAAAACTGAGCAGGAAAAACACAAACCAATGGTAACAGAACTAGAGATACAAAGGCTTGTGGGAGCTAGCCCTAACAGTTAGGGAGAGAGCTGAACATCTGGATCAGCCCACCACGGGTCTGAGCCTGTGGTTTGGGCCTGCTGCCTGTCAGCAGCTCGTGCAGTTGCAATGGCCACTACAACAGAAAAGATCCCATTCAAGAGTCCTGGAACTGTTCTGGATGTATATGTTCAGACATCTAAGGCAGATTCAGAGGAGGAGTACTTAGATTACAAAAAGCATATTAAATTTGTCTTTCACATGAGATGGCTTGAAGAGCTTAATTTTTTTAATCTGGTAATAGAAGCAGCAAGGATATTTGACTGATTTCAGGAAACTGAGCATATCCTTGTAATCCTAACGAGGGATAAACACCAAGAAAAAAAAATAACACTTTTAAGCTAAGAAAAAATGTCAGGTTAAATAAAAGGAGTTCATTAGTATTTTAGACTTTCTTGTTATAGCTGAAAGAGTCCTAACCTGTAGAGCTTTCAGTATTTGGAAAAGACTTCTAGTAGAAGCAGTAGGAGTAAAAGCCTCCAAATAGAGAACTTTGAAGGAAAACAATGTAATTGCCTACGACAGAATGGGTTTCTCTCAATGATTTATTTCCTTCTTGTCCATTGTTTCCATTACTGTGTGAACATGTACATGTGCACATACATACACATAAATGTATATGCGGTTAAAATTTGCAGTACATATAAGCCACTTGTTATTGTATAGTACATTTTACCCATGGCATTGTGTAGTATCTGATCTGACTATATACATGTGAACAGTAAATAGAGATATGTGAAAGGTTGGCTACGAATTAAATGTCATAACCTTTTGCCACTGAAAAGCAAAATATGTACTTTGGGTGTATAGCTCAGAGTCAGTGTTTTTATTGACATTAAATTGTTACACAATATTTTTATTTTAGATAAACAGAACGACAGAGCAAGAACAAATACATTTTTCCAGGAACTAGTAAGGATCTAGTGTACCTTAGTATACCCTGAAAAACAGTGTATGATTTAGGAGTGACTCATTAGGGCACCAGCTTTGGAGGATTGTTCAATTCCTGCTCTATCATGGATTTACAATTAGTCAGAAGAAAGCCAAGTGGGGCCTATTTCTACTATTGTTAGTTCAATCACAGTGTTGATGGAATTACTGAAATCGGTGCTAACTCACTCATTATAYTGAGTGCAGAAAAGTCTTCAAGATGGTGTGAAAAAAAAATAAGTCTGTCCAGCAACACATTAACAGTGAAAGAGGTGATCTCATCCCTTCCAGCCTCCTCCCTGATGCCCAGATACACACCCTCTCCCTCATATCAGCGCTGTGGCTGCCCTTCAGAAATCTAATTCATCTGGCTTAGCTCACTAAAAACAGGGAAAGAACAGTCAATTCTAGCTGCTGAAAGTCAGGACCATGGGAGACAAGGCTACACTTTTTACTATAAAATATTCTTCTGTTGGTTCAGTCATCTGAAACTGCATTCACAGTCTTCAAAAAGGATGAAGAAAACTATTTCTCAGGAGAAATAACACCATTTCCACAAATGCCTTTTAGGCAATCATTCTACCAAAACATTGAGGAACAGGAAGGAGACATAATTTTTCAAGGATTATACCAAAAAATGCACTCATTTACATTTAGTATTAATGTTTAGCTCTAAATTAGTTCTGTATAGATAAAAATTTGCATGTATTTGTGAGCATATTGTATGTATATAAATAAAGAATAACCGAGTTACCCATTTCATGTTTCAAAACTCATTATTAACATTTATAGCCAAAAATACTTGTGGTAATGGTGATTAGAATATTATCCAGAATAGTGACCCAAACAAACTACCTAAAGAAGCAACAGTGTTTGCTCCGTAATACTGAAGGGTTTCTTGGATATTTCTAAAGGAGCAAAAGAAATTATAGTATTTCTTGAATCAGCTGACAAAGCCTGTAGCCAAGGCCCTTCTCAGGCTAGCAACCTGTTAGGCTCAGTTTCTGAAGTCCTAAGAAGCCGTATTCCAATCGAGCTGGGTTAGTTTGAACAACTGGACATTGACTGGTTCATTTTGACTGAAATGATCTCAGGAACAAATACATGAATAGTTCAGCTAGCAGAGCTGATGGAACAGTGGTCTCTGGCAAGACTTCATAATACACCTCCAGGTTTGAACAAAATTTCCAGCCAGCCTACTTCTTTTGTGATGTGGAGCTATGCCTCAAGTCCCCCATGAGACACAGGGATAAGACATGTGGCCTGATGCCTCTAGCACACCCATCTAACTAAACCTGAGCTGCTCAATCACTACTATGGCAAAGCAGAACCTGGAAATCATCACTAAACAAGCTGAGGTTTTTCTACACTAAATTCTGCAATTTTTAATTGTATCTAATTTGTTTACAGATACAGCGTCTTTTCTACAATACTGTTCACCACGATATCTAACAGCAACATTTGTGTTATTACATTACCTCTTTGGGGGGGAAAAAAGGATTGTTTTTCTATATATGAACACAAAAATTATGAATAAGTACCAAGAGAAATTATTTCAAAAATTTAAAATTAAAAAAACCACAATTCAACAAATGACCTTATACTAGACCAATAGCAGCATCAGGTTCCATCTTTAAGTTCTTAAGTGATGCAATGTTAACAAAAGAAACATGGGATCCATTTAATGTTTTACTTTACTGCCTTCATTCATCTTTTTTATGCTCAATGGTATTAGCAAAAGCGGTGCAGCATGGTCTCAGCCACTCCCAACAGAAAAACGCAGGTAGATATAGGCAGTTGGAACAACCTTCCCTTCTCCTCCTAATGAATCAGCAGCCACTTACCATGCACTTGAATAACACTGTTTGTGTTGATTTATTTGCCTTTTTTTCTACCTAACTGATAGAACAAATACTACAACATACTATGCATATATAGCTCTGCATGACTTTATGTGAAAGCAATTCCAATGGTTTCCTTCTCCAGTTTTCCTTTTTAGTAATTTTGTGTTGCTTGCACTTATAAGAGTTTCTTGGCAAAGAATGAAATGCTTTCTGTTTCTGAAATGCTAAAATAACTAGTTATCATCAAGCCCATGGATTACAGATTAAGCTATGGGTTTGTGCCTCAGCAGAAAACACATTGCAATCAAATTTTTATGGGTATCATACCTTTCCATTTCCTTTAAACTCTCTTTCAATTCCTTAGTTATTTTTGTTGAAAGGTTTTCCATTGTGAAGGGAATTGCATGAAAAGCACAAGGACTGGAGTTGCATGGAGGAAATATTGTTGTGCTTTATTATGAGTCAGACTGGATGGAGTCAAAACATATGACTTGGTCTTAAGAAACACTGGCTGAAAAATAATCAAAATCACAGATATACATCTGCTTTTATAGAGTATATAACATCTGGACTGAAATTCTTGCATCATCCAATTGAAAGTGATAAATATTCTCTTTCTCTTTCTTCACTAGATGAACTCTAAACTACAAATATATGATTTTTTAAAGCTTAGAAATTTTATAGAAAAATCTGGAAACAGATTTTGGTGTAAAAATTATGATGCCTACAGTCAGAATATCTTTTGGTTCCTCTTTCACACAGTGTCAGTGGTAAGCCTTCATGTCTTCATGCAACTTCAGAAAGCTTTATCTCACGCTACACTAAACGCAAAGTCCAAAACTCAGGTTATAGACACAAGCTTCCCTATCACTGTAATTAAACCTATTAACTTGTGCTCTTCTTTCTCTTCTGGTACCTTTAGTTGCACCCTTCACTTGCTGCAGCTTCCTCAAATTGCAACACTGAAATGTGACTTTGTCCCATGAGTAATATCCTGTTTCTTATCTGCATGACAGGTGATGTTTTGGAGATTTTTATGATGAAAACAGAATCATAAAATTCACTTCACACAAAAGGGCTGCATGAAAGTACTTGTGCAGTTTTAGAAAGCCGTGTTTTTGTATGGCACAGAACTTTAAACCTCGCTTTTGCACAATCATGGCAATTGCTCTTCAGAATACACAGTATCAGAAAGGAGGTTACCGTAAGAGGTGAGAAAAATTGGACACCAAATTTATAGCTAAGTATCCTGTGAATGTGGAGGTTTTTGAAACCTGAAATAAATTATTCTCTTCGAGTAATTCAGAATTTTTCCTTGAAAAGGCAGAAATATTTCACTTATTTGCTGTTTCCTTTTTTGTTTTGTTTGCTTCTAACTTTTTCCCTGAAAAWGTCTGAATGAGTTGCCTTGAAGAACATATTTTAAAATAATAGTCCGGGAAGTTAGTATAGAAAAATTTGACTTCATGTCTTCAGAGAAGAGTGTGGGGATGGTGGTGGTGGTGGTGTTTGAGAGAAATAAATTACAACTCTCACACAAATCAAAGTGAGATCATTTATCCTGAACATTTTTCTTCTGTTTTATCATTATCTCACCAGTTTTCATCAAATAACACTCATTTGAATGTCAGTTTATTATGAAAAGGTTGAGGGACTACTGTCTCTCACTTGATCCTGTTGCCTCAAAAATACATAAAAGGCAGGTTTGGGTGCTACTGAAGAGTCTTCCTGCCTGTAATGAATAGCTGATTTCACGCAGTCTAGGAAAAAGAGGACAGAATATTCTTTCACCCTGAAAATTCATGTGATGGAGGAGGAAAATGGTGTACAAAATATTTCGCAAAATAGACTTGTTTCTTGTGGTCTTCTGCTCAGTTAAAATAAACATCTTTTAGCCCTAAAGCAATCTCCTAAATTTAGAACTCTCAGTTGTGTACATATTCTTGTGGACATTATGAAAACAAGAAGTTCATGGTTACATGTTAAATTTATACTCGATAAACCTGCCAAGAGTGTTTCCAGTTGACTTAGAAATATGTCAAGTTATTGCCTYGGAAAACAGGATATTAAAATGCTTGTTGATAATTTTGTTTCCCCTGAAAAAAAATTGAGGAGAGAAGCCTTCGCTGAATTGTCACATAATGAGAGTGACCATATGTTTCAATTCACAGTTTGTTCTAGTTAAAACATACATGAAATTGATGAATTACTGATATGCATAACTAACTGTGTCTTGCTTAAAGCAAGGTATGTAGCACAACAAAAATCTTCGAGCAAGATACGGTATCAGATCGATTTACAGAACTCAATCTTGAAGGTACTCATCACTTTACTGCAAAAGGCCAGTGTCACAGAAAAACTGTATCTCTTTGACAATTACTGTTGAAGCTTTCATTCACAAGTTTCTCATTTGTTTTCCACTAGGCCCAGTAGGTAGATCACTTAGGTAAGAAAACAGGCAGGAGCATGGTTTATGGCTAAATATCACCCAATTATTTTGAATTGTATTGTTTGCATACAACTATGTACATGTATGTTTATATCCATGTGCTTACATAATGTATGTGAACAGTACATTTTATATTGCCTAACTGAAACCTTTTTTATTCCTATATGCCTGCAGAAGACAGCAATTATTTACCAAGAAGTCAAGAATTTTACTCTGTGTGATTAGAAGACTGGAAACATATACAGTGCTATGGGCAAATTACCACCATGGGACTGACATACAAAAGGTTCAATTGAATGAAGAATTTCTGTAGTACTCTCTGTCCTAACTGCAAAAGAACCTTTCTACATCAGTCCATTCCTATTTCCCCTGCCTTCCCATAGCCATAAATGGCATAGCAAGAAAATGTTTTTCTACGTTGTTTTATTTTCAGTCTTCCATAACAAAGAGAGGTCATGCATTGTATTAAACAGTTATTGCAAAATGAATCATTATCTGACATATATCAGAAAAAAAAAATATAAGATTGATTATGGCGTGTTCTAGCTACAGCATTCGAAATCTTRCCTTTTGCTAAATTTGTTTTCCATTAACTTTCTTGAAAACAAGTAAAAGTCCACTAGTTTTATTTAGATACCTGTTACTATCAGTTTTCTTATCAATCTTAACTGTTATTTGTCTATATAGCACCATTAGTATTTGTTCTTTAGGATGCACAAACTTTCTACCACAAAATGAACATATTCTCAATCAAACAAACATAAAAAAACCCACTAAAACAAACAAAAATAAGGAACTTGTTGCTAAAAAGAGAAACATTTAACAAAACCCTACTCTATACAGTTCCCTAAGTAAAAAGGTCTGCATAGCACTGTCTTCAAAGGTCTTGACAACAGGCTCTCTCAAACCGATGGGGGAAGGGGAAGGCCTCAGATTGCAAAATTTAGGCTATGAGCCACAAAACATTTAMCAACTGCTTAATTTGAAGCAGGCAAGTAGTCCAAATGACTGTAAGCTCTGTGTGCCTGTGTCTGCCTGTTTACTTATTTGCTTGCCTGCAGCTAGCAAAATCTCTTCCAAGTGTGGAAGCCATTATCATGGAGGATGCATCTTCACAAGGAAACTAGGTGTGTTGTCACCTAAGGTAACAAATGCCTAGTAAATTCCTAATAAAGACAGGCAATTGGTAGCTATCATACATTAGCAATTCACTACAGTAGATTGTGCTGCAGCAAAGGTCCAGCTGGATCTCTAAATCCTTGTTGAAATTCTGAACAGATTTATCTTCGTGAGGACTTTACTTCATACCGGTAATCTTAGTTATCATGTGCTAGTTAAACTGAGCAATGAACACCTTGATTTTTTGGAGAAAACAAGATGTGTCAGAGTTCATCTGTTTGCTTGAGATCTAAATTACGACTCATCTGAAAACAAAGTCTACTAATGATTACATTGAGAATAGTCTGGTGATCTTTATCATCTTAGTGTTACAAAAGAAGGAAGTTTCTTGAACTGTTAGGATGCAAATAACTCGTAAGGACCACGGGAAGGTGGGGAGTTGACTATCTGTTGGGGCAGATATTGGTCCTCTGTCAAGGGCCTTCTTGGCAAAATTTGTTAGTTAGACTGAATCATGTTGAACGTTTTAAACAAAATATTTTTTTTTGGCAGGCAATCATCAGGTTTACATTCTTCTAAAAATCCAAGCCAGGATTCTGGTGATTTGCCTGATTTTCCGAATGAAACATACACATGTAATGTTCCTAGAATCCTGTTTGTTATGCTTTGGGGTTTTTTGGTGGAGATAATTACTTGCTTTATTGCTTTAGAAAATGGTAATTTGAGAGGAGTTGTTTTTTATTGTTGTTTTGCTTTGCTTGATTTTTACATCCAGTTACAGATCTATGCTGAATTAAAAGCTTAGTAGGGGCAAGATTCTTCAGATTTGCTTTTAGGTAAAATAGATTAGGTTAGCCGTATGCCTTCAGGTCTCTTTTTTTGTTTTATATTTATTTACCTGGTAGAAAAACTGACATTCCTTGTCACTGCATGCATTTTGCTTGTAGTAATTACCCTGAGGTAAAAGCCTACTTAATCATCAAAGCCAGACTGAGGTTTTTATAATTGTGGGCTTTGGAGTGGTGGTTGCATGCAGTTGGTGAGAGTGTGAAGCCTGATGCCTGCTTGGTAGTACTCTGAAATTATTACTGTCTAGTAAATACTAAGAAATTTACTTCTCCCTTGCAAGACAATCTACATGGAACCAAGCTAACTCCTGTCTTGCTTTCAGATAAAGTTTTTCTAAAATAATGTTTCTTGGTACATTCTGAGTAAAAGTTAAAAGCAACTCTGTACTTTAYCCTATAGTACCACACCTTTACCACGGCTCCTGAACAGAGCAAGTAAAGTATAAACCYAGAAGAAGCAACTATACATAAAAACCCATATGCAATAATTATTAAACTGAGTTTTTGCATGTAAGTTTAATTAACTTAGTTTAATGGCAAAGTTCATCCAGTAATTTCCAGTAAATAAGTACATGTTTTTTATTCATACTTCTCATTAATCACATGAATAACACTCTTTGACAATTTTGTTCTTTGGAATGTGTTTATTGGAGAGACTGGCAGCCTGCTTATATGTAACAGAGAACAAAACTTGGACAAATTTGTTAAGAATACCATTGTAAAGGAATCAGTTTTGATGAAGTGACTACTGAAATGCACTAATGCAGAGACCGATTTAATTTACAAGAACAAAGATAAATAAGTAATAAATAGACAATGTAAATAAATAATGAACCAGAACTGAAGCACAGAAAACTATGAGACCATGGGGTCTGAGTAAAATTAGTATCCCAGTATCCTGATTCTAAAAGAGACAAAGGAAGTAACTAGGGAAAAGCTAGTGCTGGGCAAGCACAGATTGTATTTTTTTCTATTACTTTCCCAGCCTCAATTATTTTCAGTTTATCAAATTTCTTGCACCTCGTGTAGTTTATCTATTTAATAACCTCTCCCAAGTACTTGCATCCATTTCTAAGTGTCTTTCCAGCTGTTTGCTTGASCATGTTTGTTTTTTTGATACAAAACATAATTTAGCAAAAAGTTCAAAAGATATACAACACCACTGCATGATCAACCACCTTTTTCTGTTTTAAACTACAGCTTTACTCATTAGACCCTAGTTCTGATCCTATATGAGACAGTGAAAAGGTCTCTCTAGCTTCTACACAACTATCTCCCGATAGTTATGATTCTGGAGAGCTTTATCATCTGCCTATCCAGTCATCTCTCTTTCAGCTGAATATAATTCAGTTTAATCATTATTCATTCTGAAGCTGTTTTATATCTTTGATCATCCTTTTTGTTCTTTGAACTTTTTGGATTTCTGCTGTAAGCCTATATTCTGCTGAAGTGAGATAAGAAAAAAATCACAGTATTCTAGGAGAAGATGAAGCATATATTTACAAAGTGGCATAAACATTTATTTGGCATTTGCTCTTGCTTCCTTTTGTAATAATTCTTAACATTCCTTTTTGTCCACTGCTGAATGTTAAGTCAATATTTTGACGGAGCTATTTATCATAGCTCCGGTTCACTTCTGAGGAGCAAAGTTGCAGATTGCCAGGTCACATGTAAAGTTAGCATTGTCTTTCCTCATGTGCATCTTGCATATACCTAGAATGAACATCAGCTGCCTCTTCATTACATAGTCACATAGACTTCTAAGGCCCTTTAGCTGTCCTCAAATGCTCTAGTTAATAATATCATCTGAAAACTGTTTCACCCACTGAGAATATAATTTTCTAAATAATTTAGAAATATGTTGATGAGCTGAATTGTAGTGGAACTACAGTGGTAACCTCTCTCTCTTGTAATGAAAACATATATATTCTATTTTGGTTATCTTTTAACCAGCGCTTTATCAGTGGGACCTTCCCTCTTAACTCCATGAGTATTTAGTCCTCTTAAAAGCTTTTGGACAAATACAGGTAAACTATCAGTCAAATTACCTTTAGCTACATGTCTGTGGATCCCTTTGAAGATCTTCAAGACGTTTGCAATGCAGGACTTCCCTTTAGTAAAGCTATACTGAATCTTCCCAAAGGATTTTATTTATCCCCGTTTCTACCCTCAATTAATTTAATCCACATTAAGATTCTGATCCTATAGATACTTAAATGTTTAAGTATTTTGCTTACTTGAGTCACCTCTTAAACAGCATGAAGCTATTTAAATGGGTCAAGTGCTGTGTGTGCTACACATTTTTCAAGTATGTCCTGTGCTCTAGTATGAACAAGGGATCTGATTCTTTCACCACTACACTAAATATAGAGGTGTAAATGCACCCCCAAACCCCTAAGATATCACAAATATGTTATACTGTAATGATGCTGCATTAAAATGAGTAATTTCCAATAACTAAACTTCTGTTAGAAGTTGGAAGCAGCTCTCATACAACCAGATACTTAGTCTGGAGAACTGGAGGTAAAGTATGGTGTTTGGCAAGAGAATTTTTCAGCATCTTTCGGACTCATTCTGAATTCCTGTAGTATAGAAAGCCAACAGCAGGGAAACTTTGTATTAGAAGTGACACCATTTGGGTTAAAGCAAGAAGAGGTTCTTTTATCTGAGACACTATATATAACAAAACAAAATTAAAGAAACAAAACAAAATATGAATAAACTTAAAAGTAATATTAATAAAACACACTAGAAAACTGTAAGCCATTCCCAGCTTAATTTCTTCTTGGCAATTTTGCAGAGTAGAGATGGTTGGACCACTCCTCAAACAGCTCAAGGCTCCAGGAAACAATACAGTACTAAGTGATTTAAAAGCTTTGCTTTAATATTCAGAGAAACAAAGATTCTCAAAGCTTATAATAGCCTTTCATTATATGTAGTGGTTATGAATATGCTTTGATCCTGATAAAGTCTTCAAAGTGGTTACAGACTATCCATTTTTACACATACAAAAAAAAGCACTAACAATTTTGTAATACAGCAGAGGTGAGAGGCAAGAAATTATGTATTTGGAAATACCAAGAGATATAGTCGGGATGGAGCAGGAGACAGGAATAGGAGACTTCAGAAAAGGCTGAATCTTCCAAGACATAGGCACAGAAATAGAAATCTTGTCCCATCTGTACTGTTCTTGTAATTCCAAAGGATCCTAGAGTTTCACAACATTTGAGAGTCAGAGGTTACCTCTAAAGTAGCCTTCTATTTCAGACCAAAAGTGGCCTTATGAAACAAGTTCCCCAGTTGCCTCCAATTACTATATGCTGGTTTGCATTGCAGGGCAGTCTCAGAGTGCATGAATTGATACTCTTTTGGGTGAGACAGATATACAGTGCAAGACTTCAATTCTACCTACTAACACTTCAGATGGTAACAGACGTCCACTTCATGCAAGCTGAGAGATAACCTGAAGGAATCTGTCCCCGCTGCAAATATGTGTTGCATGGATGTCCTCAACAACTTGCTACCAGCTAAGGCAGACRGAGCCAAAATAAGAGAGACACTAATAGCTCACAGAGGAAGAGTGTATGCATGCTATAGCATCCAAGTACTATGCTTTGCTCAGCCTTCAGAGTAACACGTTGCAAAATGTAAAAAATCAAATATAGATTTGAAGTTTAGCTTATGGTAATACTTAAGATGTGTGCATGAAATTGACTCTGCTTAAACCTGCGCCCAAAACAGAATAATGCTGAGCAGGAAAAGTAGTTGAGTATGTGCATCAAATGTGTTTTCCACATTTTAATAATCAAGAATTATACTTGGCCTGAAGTTTCTTTCAGTTCAACTTTTGAGTCAGATGCCAGGTGGTAATAAACACCACCTACTTTGGTGTTACACATGTAAGAGATAGCAATTCCAAAATGAGCCACTTGAACACCATTTCAGGTCAAGCCTTCAGCTCTTTGTCTCATCTTAGACTGAGAAACCATAATATCTTAACACAAGTGTTGAATTTTAAGGCATCCAGCACACACACACACACATAAACCTTGATTGTACTTTTCAAGAAGCCCTTGTAACGTGTAAATATGCCAGCAGAGTACATATATCGGTCAGTCACTATTATCATGCCTCCTTGCATGAGACAGACTCAAAAGTGTACCCAAGTATCTCATAAACCAAAGTTGAGGCCAAAATGAACATATTCAAATGGTTTTTAATTTAGTCACAGCTAAAAAAGTCATAATTTATCTTAATCCCAGACATTTTAACAGGTCTTTGCTAAGCATTATTCCCTTTGTTCATGAACAGATGTTCAGCATAGACTACTTGGTGAAAACATATTTACTCTACTTGACAAAAAAAAAAAGACCAATATTGGCAAGTCTGTTTGAATGAGGAATCCTCTGGACTGTGGAACTCCTGAGGCAGTTACAAGATAGATAACACCTAGCTTTTGGAATAAGGGCAATGAGGAAATTGTTTCAACAAAGCAACAGTAAAACATATGGTGTTATTACAGACATACATGTAATAACTGGGGACATGATCATTACAGTGTCAATCAAGGTGGAACATAATCAGAAACAGATGAAAGGGAAGGCAAAGATCCAAGTAGAAAATACTAATTTAATTCAAGTGAAGATGGTAAACACAAAAGAAATTTAGACAGATGACAGCAAAGATGAAGACTTCAGCAGAAGCGAAAATGAAAATTTTATAGTACAGGAAGCTGTACAAAAGATTCTGCAGATAATTAGAGTAACCACAGAGAGTACCCAAGGGAAGACATCTTTGCTGAGACAACAGGATAACTTGGCAGTAGTTGGAGAAACGTGAGGGAGCTCTGCAGCAACTAGATACAGTGTTCTGTTATGTGAGTAGTCCCTGCTGTCCAAGAAATGGACRTAAATTCTCAGCTTTAACTCTCCTAGTGTCTGACTTTTGAAACATCACATTGCTTTTCAGGCACGATATACTTTTCTAGACTAATCTCCCTAGCCCAACCATCATTTCAGCATGCAAAGATAGCTTAGAAATTTTTACAATACGTGCAAAGTGAACTCTGACTGAAACAGAATTAAATTTAATAGAAACCAAGAAGGGAAACCTGGCTGCCATATTTGCCAGTAGGAACTATAGCACACAAAACTTCAACAGAAGAAAATGGAACAGATGTAACAGAGAGGTGTTTTGTTGTTACGCTACCATGAATGGCATTTAATGGAATACTGTACAGAATGCTAAAAGCATAATAATAATTCTACACAAACTAGTCAGATGAGAAAAACTAATGCTTCTTGAGATGGATACACAATATAGACATTTTTGAAGGAGAGCACTGCATCACTAGCACGTATTTATTGCTTTTCGGAAAATGTGTAGTAGGACATGAAGAATGACATTTTCTATGTAACACACACTGTTGTGATTCACAAGGTCTCAGTAAATTTGCATGACAGTAGCATATTCAAAGGTACAAAGAGGATACTATGCCAAGAGAAGCAGCCAAAAGGCTTATACCACACAATACAAAGGCCTGCATGACAGCCTTAGGCAGGTATTCAAAACCAGACTGAGCTGGTGATAAAGACTGAGCTCAGATGAGTTAAGTGTTAGCAATCTCCAACCTACACAGGTATAATCAGCAGGTTATCTGAAGTATGCTTCAGGCCTAATGATGAGGACATTATTTGTCTGAGATATTTTAAATGGGAAATGGCATAGGTAGTGTATTGTGATAATATCTTTTCAAATTAGTCACATATAATCATCAGAAAACTTCCATTAATGAGAGGTCTCATATGTGAGCCTGTGAGACTGACATATCAGTACAAGCCATTGTCAACCAAAATCTCATTAGCAGAGCTCTGTCTGGAATGCTGCATTCTTGGTCTCACTGCACATCTGCTCTGCAACAGAGAAATCAGAAGGAATGGAAACCAATGGATCACATCCTAATGCCCATGAAGATTTACAAAATGCAGAGGACAGACTGAGGAGCACGTCATGATAGCTGGAATGGCAGTGGCTGTAAATCAAAAGCAATCCAGAGCAATACTTATCCAAGGCTAAGGTGTAAAGTGGCATTACAATGAAGAGCTGTTCCTATGCATGACTGCCACTCAGGATCAGAAAACTGAGAAATTTTTTGTGCCCTCACTTCACAATTACTTCTGACAGTGAAAGAACAGTGGTGTAAATGAGATAAGCATAATAGTCCTATATGATCTCTGTGCTGTGTATGGCACTGCTTGTATTCTAGTTTGCAATGATTTGGGGGTTATTTCGTGGAAATGAGATTTTGTTTGATATAATATAAATTTGACATAGCTGCTTTGTAATTGATCTCATAATAGGGAGAAAGAAGTTAGTTGTACTTCATTCCTTTTATGTTTTTCTCTTTTTAAGCATAGGGAAGAGAAGAGGTATAAGCACTGCTTCACATCTCAGGAAAATAGCTGTTCCCTTGGTCTTACTGAGATCTGGAAATTTTGCATGCCAAGAGAACACCTCTTTTTCTAACATTGAAAGAATATTTGTGATTTATGTGCCTAATGCAATAGCTTATCTTACCTGAGTCCACCCATCTGAAATAGGTTCAACTTTTACATCTCCAATAAAATTGTAAGATTAGCTAGAATTTTCATTAAAATATATTCTATGCAGAAATAACACAGATCCTAAGTCAGCTGTGATAGTCTTCTTTTCCTAACATAAAATTTCACATGATTTTCTGTCAGTAAACTAAGAGACAAAGTAGAATGCTAATATTTATGCTATGTTTTCATTTTTCCATGTTGTCACAGCTCTCTCAGACTAAACAAAACTGTTCTATTTTAAAGTAAGAGATTGTATAGTTACTTTAAAGAATTAATAGGGATTTTGGAATATTTGCTTTTAAAAGACTAATGGGAGACACAAATATCAAATAAACATACTGAAAGACAAATATACACACTACCTGAATAAAAAACAAGGTAGAAGAATAGTTTGGCTATATATTTATTTAAAGATGCATATGTAGCTGAGGTTAACATTTAACATAATAAATATCCCCATTATTTTATTGTCCCACATATTGTTTTATTTTATTTCCATTTCCACGTATTATTCATAAGGAATAAGGGCATGCTATTTGTACATCTATATTTCTCCTTCAGTGACACAAGTTTAATAAATCGCAACATGAGAGATAAATACATGTTTAAGCACTGAAATGAACTGAAGGTCTATACTTTAAAGTAAAACTGTCAAACTCCACATTGGCTTTAGTGAGACTCCAAAAAAGATATTCAGGAAAACTAGTGAAGTGTGGTGATTTGGTTTGTATTCAGTTGGTGTCAATTCTATAACCTATATTAACAAGAAATTATAAATGGGGATCAACATGTCTCTTCCTCAATGGTGCTTGTGTCACCTTTCTTCGGAGGATCATGACCATTCCGATAGCTAGTAAATTTCTTCTGATGTAWTAGGAATACAGGATTGATTAGGGATCAATCTTATCTAACAATGAATAACTGCAAATACTAAGAAAAATTACTTGTATCAATGAACCTAGGCAATTCATCACTTTTTAATCTCTTTTTCACATCTGTTCTGTCCTTATATCATATATCGAAACGTTTCCCTGGAAGTTCATCTCCATGTTTTAGCTTCATGGTTTATAGACATAACCAGTTCATGTCTCATTGTGTATTCTGTAGATGTTTAGATCATGCTCTTCTRTTTTCTTCATCATCATCACTATTATGCATAAGGCTAAATTAGTTACAGATCAGCGTACATTTATGAAAATGGTGTTCAGATACTATGATTGCAAATAATGGCTTTATGTGTGTATATATATATATACACACACACACACACATAYATATATATATATTCTCAAACCACTTCAATTTACAAGTAAACATTATATAAGTAGGTTCCATTGAATTGAATAGAAGCTGCTCACCTACTTAAGTTTAAGCACATGTCTAAATATTTGCAAGATCTGATCTTTAGAAGATTTCTTGAGGAGTAGCTTTGTGTACTAACTGTACGCTAAGAAGATCCCTTGGGTTTGTCCCTGAGGCAAAAAAGGCAGTGACCTGTCACAGTTTTCCAGTTTATAAATGAGAATGATTTCCAAGTTGTTTGAGATTTGGAGATAAAAGAAGYATGAAGCCCTACATTCCCCTGATAGTCTCATAGTACTTTTGGCATATGTAATGGGTGTTTTAGAAGACATACAAGCCAAAGTTTTGCTTCAGAATTTGTTGTATCACATGAATTTTAAAAGTTCTTATCCTGTGAAAAGTTTTTATCCATAAGGACTTAAGCCAAATTGTGCCTAAAGAAACGTAAATCTGGAATCTCTTTATTGCAGTCAATGGATATATTCCAGGTATAAATGGCCCCAAATAAGAGTAGGGTTTGACTTCACATTTTAGTCACAACCAGACATTTTTAAGAAGAGTAGGATATTCTGCAAACTGTTTTTATACAGTTTTCCTCTGGAAAAAAATATTTATGGCTGTTATGCTGTCAGTTGGAAAAAGCACAGTTATTTATTCCAMCCCATGCAAAATTAGGCTGATAGTTTTGCCGCATAGGATGAACACAAGACTGAGTCATAGTTACAGTGTGTGGGTGTGGCTACAAAAGAAAGAAATATTTCTTACCGTGACAATATTTGTTTTCGGGGGGGAGGTGAGGATGGGGCAAATATGGGTGATTTTATCAGTGAATGGGTGTGTTCCCAGCAAATTAGCCGGGTATTCCAGCTGAGTAGGGTTCTCTATGAACTTTTGGTACCAGAAAATTGTAGCAAAGACAACAAATAGTCTAATAAGAAATCACAGGAAATCTTGAAGTCGTAGGAAAATGCTTACACTAGGTTTGAAAGTGTCTCAAGCATCTGAGGGAGGGATACAGTTTTCACAACAACAAATATTTTTCCAGGTTCCTGACAACCAGGCTACTGGGTGCAAGAACAGGTAGATCACACACAGTTGCCATATTTGTCCACCTATAATTTCCAGATTACCCACTAAAATCCCGAGCAGTTCAGCAGCTGTATGGATTAAACATCAGTCTCAATATCATATGTGAAAGGTTACAGCAGAGCATTTTTGCTGTTGCCTCTGATCTGTGACAGCCTGCTGCTTTTCCTTCCTGGAATCCAATGGCCCATGTTTTCATCTGGTCTGCCCCTCCCACTTCAACCTCCCTCATCCCCAGTTTCCCACTCGCTCTCCCTGTGACCACAGACACGCTGCTGTCAGTACCTACCTCCTCCTTTCCCCTTGCAGAAGTTACCTGAATATGTGGGTTATCTGTGCACTTGTTTTCAAAGATCAGAACTTTAAAAAGGAATGGATCAGAAAATGCGAATATTTACTCACGAAAATAACATGCTGTGCTTGTGCATCTGAARAACAGATATCCTCCCCTCCTTCAGACTTGATTTCTGCATTTCAGCAGCCAGCCTCAGGAGCTCCTTGGGCATCCATCGGAACGGCGACTGTCCCACCACCCCAGCCGGACATTGGGAAGGGCCTGGTGGCAGGGACGCAGCCCAAGTCGCAGGCCCACAGATGCTCACAATGGCTGCGGCAGTCGCTCAGACTGGGCCTGCGACAGGCACTGGGAGGCCCAAAGCGGTTCCCGAGGCCCTGCCATGGGCCGCTTGAAACCGCCTCTCCCCACGTCACCTGGCGTGACAGGGCTGGGATGGTGGCCCGTGGGATGCACAGACACTGAAACATACTGGACACACAGGCAGGGTGAGGCACTCCCAAAGAGAGGAGTCATGGTGAGCTGAAGAACCATCCGCATATTTAGCCCCAGTGTCACAGGGGCTGAGAAGGGGTAAAGGTCTCTCCTGGCCAGATAACATACAAACACAGCCCTTCGCTGGGAAAGCAGCATCGGGCAGGGATGGATAGTCTCCAAAAGCATATGGAAGCAACAAAACAGTTACAAAAAGTCTCTCCTACCTTGTAAACAATCACTTTTTTTTTTTCGTAAGTAATATTAGTGTTAGTCCCATTCCTTATTCTTCCTGCAACATCCTGTGTCTGGGCTGGATTTGGGAGCCAATTCACAGTCTCAGAGAAGTTCTAGCAGCAGGTAATCCACCTCATGGTGACTGCTTAGGCTTCTGGGGTTTTTTTGTCTAAATATCACCACTGATCTGTCTAACGTATTCTAAACTGAAAAATTACTGATACTAAAATACTAAGATTACTGAGAAGCAAAAAAGTGTTTGATATACCTTATGCACATATTTGAACAGTACATTGTGTATCAGTCTGCCTTTTAAATATCTGTTTGAAACAGGGAGCTACTAAGCAGCCCTTTAAATGTCATTGCAGGCCTGAAGAGAGCTTTTTCTCTGCGTCAGGGCTTAGTAGATGGCATGTTTGCTGAGATGATATACAGAGCACGGGGCAGGTGCTGGAGTTACAGCTTGTTCTTCCAGATCTCGGGGAAGAACAGGAAGCTCTCAAAAGTTTGTGTCTCTAACGTTTCCCTTATTAGCACACTTGTTCTATATTTGTTTTGTATTCACCTCTGACAGTAAACACCTTTCAGCATGACTTCTAGCAATAAATTATCATATGAATTGGGATATTTAGGATAGATTTTAAAGTGGAAGCTGCCTTTTACCAAGTTTATCAAAGATAATTTTCAGCCACATAATGAACATGTCCCAGAGAAATATCTGCATGCCAGAATTCTGTCCTGATGCTTTTCAGCTGAAATTCTGTATTTTAGTTCCCCTATGAAGCTTCTCACTTTCCATGTGAGGAAGCATAAAGGCACATGTGAGGGAAGCTCAGGCTAATATAACTTCAAGCCTCTCTTATTTTCTTGAAGCTCTTGCATCCAACAAACACTGCCAGGTCACATGAAATCCCTCAGTTTTTCCCTGAGGACTGGCCACACATTGCAATGGAACTGCAAATATTCAATACTCTTCCTACTCTTTCTTATTGCTGCTTGTTCTTTTTGAGGATGGACACACACATACACAAGGAGAGACAAAGTACTGTGTATGAGTCAACCTGGATACACTGAAAATTTTCTTCTAGAGACCAAAAACTAATTTCCAGAAACTCAGTTCACACACTACTTCAATGGCACATTCAAGAATAAAAGACAGCAAGCACCAAAATATGTGCTAGGTATTTCACCTGCTGTCAATGAAGGGAACATGAATTAGTCTGGACAAGTTGATCCTTCTGCTTAAGACTGAGTTTACCTCAAGTTCCATTTGATTTCCTTCCTAACCCAAATATCCTTTCTGGATAGCACAGTTGTCATTTYATCATTAAGGTGCTACTCAACTCTGTTACAAAAAAATTTTACTAAGACCTCAGTGATATGTTAATGTAAAAAAAGCTGGTAACTAAAAGACTTTAACTTTTAGCTTCTTCCAGAAAATTATTTTATTTTCTTTTATCTATCTATACTTTTCTCAATAGACCTTATCCTCTCTTTTTTTTATGCTAGGTGTTTGCTCCTATGCTTATGTTTCCTACAAAAGTGAAGATATCTTAGATCAAGTCTTCAATAGCTGGATTTATTTTTCCTCATTAAAATGCTGTCAATAGAACAGAGGCTTTACTTGCAACGAAAAATTACAGCATATGACAGCACATGACAGCACGTGTCATATTAGTCTACTACATTAAAAAACAAGTGCCTTTAAGTTCATAACCCCTAATGTTGTACTGCAATAAAACTTGGGCAAGGCTCTAAATCTCTCATTACTGATAGCCAAATGTAAATAATCTATTGTAAATGATGTAATTTTCAAAGCCCCGTTACTTTCTCTTTGCAATGTCATAACAAAGCTTGATGGTGGCTTTTATAGCTGACACTTCACAAAATCCCTGCTGGCAAAAATAATTTACTATTTAAAAATATGTGCTTGTTATCKATAAATATCAATGAAACCTTGGGTTCCAGTGAGCCCATGGTCAGGTCATCCACAGATTAATGGACTTTAAGACTAGAAAGTACTATTAAGATCATTTGTTATGACCATATACATATGACAGATAGAGAGCAGATCAGCAAGTAAATGCTGCATTAAGTCAGTAACTTGCTCTTGAACTGAATTATATCACAGTGCAGAAGAATTGAACTTCTATCAGTTAAATTTTAAGAAATTAATGGGAGCATATGCTGGGAATACATGCTGGAAAGAGAGCTTGGAAGAGAGGCTTTACACCTGGTCCCGTGGTAATAAAAATATAAGACTCATTTGGCAAACCAAATTTAAAGAGAAAAACACTGGTGTTACTAGAGAAATACACCCGCAAGGCTGCACTTTCTGCTTCTGGACTATCCATCTATCGCTTTGGTCCCCCCTTTTTGCTGTATTCAGCTGGGGCCGGAGCGATCTGTAGGGTTTCTTCACAGTCCACACAAGCTGACAGCTTTTTACCACAGGCAGTTTCACAGAGGCAGCAGCGAAGGTAAAAGGAATGAGAGAGGCCGGACTCTCTGTAACCATATTCTGAGTTTATTTCTTCTCTGCCCAGGAGGACAGGGTGCATGTCTTGAAGGGGAGGTTAGCAGAGAGGCGATTTCCTGCTCTGTCTCTGCTGCTTTAAGGGGTAAGGATAACAGTGTGCAACCAATGAGCTTAGAGATACTGAGAGAAAACCAATGATACATCTTCAGAGGAAGAACACATTCAAACTGACTAATGACAATACAGTTAGAGAGAATTTCAAACCAAGCTGACCTGTTACAAAGCTTAAGACTCTGTGAGGAGGAGAAACCTAAAGTGACAGCATCTAAGAAATATTGCTCTGTGGCAAACTGAACTAAAGTTGGATCACCGCAGCATCCATCCTCACTCAGGGATGTAAATCTCTTAGCTTCAGCTGCAGGGTACACTCCTCGTCCTTACAGGATGGCTGGGACTACTTGAAGAACATTTTATTAATAGTCAGTGATATTCTTTTAACATCCAATCCAAGATTTTTTCAGGGTCAGTCTATATGTATTTGTTCTTGTGCCAGCATTGTTCTTTAATTTAAACAGATCTGTTCCCTCATGGTGTTTATCCCTGAGGAGATCAATCTTAGCCCCTCTCAGCCTTCCTTTTGCAAAGTTAAATAAATCACACCCTTCCACTATCTCTCATTACCTAGGTTCTCCATTCCTGCTGTTACCCTAGCAGTCTTCTCTGCAAATGAACTAGTTTCAGTGCATTTTGTTGAATGTCTGTGATTGGAGTTTTAGCTATTCCAGACGACTGCACACCAAGGCCTAGCACCATTATCCTGCTCACCGGCTCCCCTGGAGTTCTCCTGGTGAAGAATTTTTCAGTCTCATTTGCCTTTTTCCATGGCTCCATCCCTTAAGCAACATACACCCATTACATGACCGTCAAAAATGCTTTATATTTCTCTTCCTTAACTACTTGCAACTAAGAAGATGCAATCTTACAGCAAATATTTTTGTTATCAGCCCTCAAATCATGTGTTCATAACTATGATGAAACTTCATATAGATGACATTCTGAACCAAATCTCTTCTGGGCAGATCAAACAGTAGCAAGAGACATGCATGAATGGGTAAGAACAGTTAAAGATGAAGGCATGGAATGAAGTTGCTAAACCTTCTCATTTAACCACAGCAGGATTAAGCTTAATGCTTGCTCGTAAAATAATAAGCATGTAGAGAGAGAGAAAAGCCAAACTTGTCCACACCCAAGTACAGAGAAATATAAACAAATGTTGTAAATCAATACACAGTGGTTAGATTATTTTTTTTCTGGTAAAATGTTTTAAAGTTTGGTAGGGTTTTTGTTAAAAAAAAAATGAGGAATACAGTGAACTTCTTAAAAATTCTGCATGCTTTCATACCTCAGAAATAAGGAAAGAGTAAAAAGAAACACAATTTTTACTTCCCAAAATTTGAACGTATAAATAGCAAGCACCAGCTTGCACAGAAAAGGCCATTTGAGATTAAAGTTGTAAAAAATCATTTCATAACTTGCTGACTATTTGCATCTCCCACCTCTTAAATGAACTTTCTTAAGTAGTGGAAGGTTTTCTCAACCTATCCTTCCAAGCAATAATAATTAAAACACTTCAGTGAAATGAGAATCCAGGTGCCCATTTCTGTAGTGAATGTCCCAATGACAAAATAGAGTCACTCTTCTCCTTCCAGTTTTTAGTGTCTCACTCTTTCTGCGGTTTCCATAAGACAGACGGTAACAGGAATGGTTAAGAGAGTCATTCCACACTTAGGAAGTCAGAATGGTCTTTCAGGAGGTAAAGGACATGATTTCAAATATCCAAAATCTCTCATACAGAATTCCATATTCTGTGTCTGAATATCCCAGCCTCCCGGCAAAAGAAAAGGTGACCTTTCACTGGATTTGTGAATACACTCCCTCCTTTTGCTTTTCTGACAAAACCTGGAAAGCATTCCTTTTGAACAAAGGGTTTTGCTAAGTAGTGGCGAATGAAAGTAAGGATCAAGCTTATTTTGGTACAGCAAACAACAAAACATATTCATTTAATAGAAAATAACTTTTTTCTTTTCATTGTCTGGTTAAGCAGCCAAAACAGAGAACTTATTTTTTGCTTCCTTTTCCATATCTTAGTCATTGCAATGTCTTGCAGCTGCATATTTTGACACTTTGACAGATACTTCCAGTTCTGCCCAATGGCCGAGGAATGACTCTCTCTTACTTGGAAGCACTGTCTGAGGCATGGAAACAAATAACACTTTTTAAAGAGGAACTGAACTAAGTTTTCCCTTACTTTTTAGATCATTATGTGTATAAAAGGGAAAGAATCATTCTGCTATGCCTTGTTTCTTATATCAAAATGCTCATTGCTACCACTGGGGAATACTGGCCTTTTGATCTGATTCTTTACGGCATTTTGTTATTGTGCTGTTACGCATTATGGAGTTGTGCCTCAGGCACTGACTTCAGCTCTTTCAAAAACTGCAGATGATCAGCTAGAATTTGCGCAACACCAATTTCAAAACAAGAAGACTGTGTTTCCTTGTGTATTCATGCAAATTAAGGGCAAAATATATACCACATAATGATGACTGCTTTTGACAGTTTATACTATAAGTTTACACTTTAGTCTCGCAGATTGAACCCTAGATCTTTTCTTCATTTTCTTTACATCACTGAAGAAACCATCTGCATTTACAATACCACACCTTCTGTGTTCAATATGGGTTTTTGTGCAAAGCCATTTTGTTCAGAACTGTCACATCAATGCATCTGGTTTCTTTAAAATGCAACCTTTCTGTCCATTTGTTTGTGTTGTGGGATGCCTTCAAGCAAAACATATCTTCTAGCATCAGACATCCCCCAAAGAAACACAGTCCTAACTTCCTCAAAGAGGACCACTGCTTTCTTTGTTGAAATGTTCATTATGACCACTTTCTCAAGAAGCAAGACCTTTGTTTTCAGCTTTAGACAGTTTAGTTCCTGTTATTTTCTGTACAGTTCTGCAAGGTCTTGAAGGTTATCTGTCCTTTGTTCTCTGTCCTTTGTTCTAACTGAGAGAATGTGCTTTGGTAAGCAAGTAGATTTGGCTGGAGATGTAAAGCTGAAGTCAGTTCAGCCTGTTTTAAGAACATGAGGTATATATTACTTTTAAATTCGTATCCATTGCACATTAATTCTGAATTCTCAACAGAGTAATCCTAGCCTGTCAAAGTAGTGACTAAATTTGCATTAAAAGAAAGTTTAAATTCTGTAAGGAATGTTTCAAAAGATTAATTTAATTTTTTGAGACCAAATCATTCATTTGATTTGTGTAAGCATAGTGTAAGCATCAAGAAGTGCTTTCAATTACACAATTCAGAAGTGATTTTTTTGTTGTTTTCAACACTAATTTGGTTTATTCAGTATTTCTGTTTCCTGAAACATTTTTATAATTGTGGCTCTTATTTTCTTTTTCACAATTAAGGGATTGTGCATGAATGTACTTTGACTTGACAGCACACAATTACATGATGCAATGCATACAGTAGTGTATATGAGTGTATCAAAATCAGAAAAAGAGCTATTAGGTTAAAAGAGTTAGAGGAACACATTTATTTAGGCCATTTCCATGGTTCCATCTGCAGGATTGAAGAGAACAGAGATACGTCGTTCAAGATACAACCAAAAAAAATTCAATAGGGATTTTGAGGAAAAATTTAAAGGCTACTTCAGTCTGATGAAGACATTGTCTTGAACACAGATAGATTTCAGTGATGTCTGTCAGGTTTTTCTGGACTTCTTTTTCCCTTGCAGTGCTGCTCCCTGATGAAAGAAAGGAAGTAAGAACTGATGCATCAGTGTTTTGGCTCCTGACTGCAGAAATACCAGTTTGCTAGAAGAGCAAATAATATTTTGGGGTTTAAAACAACATCATCCACTTGGAAAACAGCTCTACATGCATTTTAGGAATTCTAATTTTGCACGCTAAAAGTTATCATTTTTGCTGGCTGCGAAGTTTTATTGTCATGTTCCAAAAACTCAGCAGAAGCTTTTCAGGATCATTCATTCATGATGCCGTGCTTTTTCACAGACACCACTGGGGCGTTTTGTTCTTCACCTGTTAGAAAATGCACCACCTGGTAAACCGCCCTTTTAGGACCTGTCCTCCTCACCATATGTTTTTATTTGTTTGATCCATGAGGCAGTGCCATCCTGCAGACAGTTGTTGACAAGGTATGTGATCAGTTGTACTCTGGCAACATCATCTATGTACAGAAGTGCTCTTCTCACGGCACTGTAGAGCCTGTCAAATGCCCTTTTTAAGACTACAGGGAATCTGTCCGTGAAGGCAGGAGGAGCATCCAAGCATTTAATGTCTCTGCTATTCCCTAGAAGAAAGCATAACTGTGGTCAGCATCCACACACATTACCTGATGAAGTTTGTGGCTCCAGGGTGTTTGCAATGATATTTTTGCTGCCTCTGAAAAGACTTGCTAAAGTCTGTTGAGCCATGCTGCTGGAATGAACTGATGAAATCATGAGAAGCARCAGTTAAACGTTATATTGAGATTGCTAGCAGACACAGCGCTTGACTCCTTTTCACCTGAAGTAAACCTTCTGGGGCATACTTTTTTCTGTGATTGTTTTTATTTTGTTTTGTCATGCCTAATGTCCCCACCCTGTTCAGATCACAGTCAAAACATCTGCATGGCCAGCAAAAGGCCACTCGATAGTTTTAGGTACAAAAAATTACAAGTGGAAATGCTCTCTACCAAGTAATATGTCACTTGGTCTCCTAGTAGAGAATGCATCTAGCCTGGTGTTGTGAAAAAATATTCCTTCTGTAATTGAAAGTCAATCACAATTACAGAATTAATTGACAATCTCTGGGAAACGGCTGGCAACTTTTGAGACTTTGAAGAAGTTATCTCAGGTGGTTCTAGGCTGATTACAGATGCTCTTCTCCCACATTATTAACATTCTCAAAGTGAAGGGCTGTACCTCCATGTCAGGGTTTGGCTTACATAATTCGTACTCACTGATGCTTGGGATTCATGTTGCAAAACTTCCAGATTAGCTGTTCCACTTAGCACATCTTCCAGAAGTACAGGACTTCTTTCTACCTCTCCTTCTGAAGTAAAGGTCAGAGTAATGCTATGAACAGCTTGTACTGCTGTTCCTAGAACCATAAACACAGTTTGTGGCTTTGGGAATTGTGATGTTGCCAGATCAAGCAGCAATATTATGTTATCAGAGGTAGTTCCCTTTCTTTCTTGAGAATATGAAAATTAGTAAGTCCCAATCCTCCTTTTCGTCATTCAAAAAGTATACTTATATAGGCAATCAGTCTGTTTTTCTAGAGAATCATTTACAGTGAGTGCTCTGTCTGCTCCTTGGGCAGTCCCTTCCCTTCACCACTGTCAGTAGACACAGTTTCAAACAGAAAAACTTACAAACTCCAATAAGGGGCAGACTTCAAGTGTTATCTCTGTTTCACAAAACCACAGAATGGGTAAGGTTGGAAGGGACCACTGGAGGCCATCTAGTCCAGCCTCCCTGCTCAAGCAGGATCCCCTAGAACACGTGACTCAGAATTGTGTCCAGAGAGCTTTTTAACATCTCCAGGGAGACTTCACAACTTCACGGTGCAATTTGTTCCAGTGCTCGCTAACCCATCCAGCAAAAAAGTTCTTCCTCATGTTCAGGTGCAACTTCCTGTGTTCCAGTTTCTGCCTGTGGCCTCTTGTCTAATTGCTTGGCACCACCGAGCAGAGCCTGGTTCTTGACACTGTCCATTCAGAAACTTGCATACATTGATAAGATCCCCTCTTAGTATCCTCCTCTCCAGGCCAAACAGTTTGCTACAGTGAGCCACATGTATCATCAATGTGTATTCACAAAGTTAACAGACACATGTAATAACATGCAATAGAAGTAGAACTTCCTGAAGTCAAATCAGAATGAAACAGTAAAACCACAATGATACCAAATAGGCAACATATTTTTCAATTAGCTTGAGCATGCTACTGGAAATTTTTCTGAAGCCAATACAAATTATGTGGCTTTGGTTTACCAGTATTTTCTGTGGAAAAAATGCTATTCATGAAATTTTGGACCAACGTTAGTGAAAACTGCTTGGAAAGTGCAGAATAGATTCCTAAAACCTCAGAGATCTGATCTTCAAAATATTCTTTGACTGATTGAAAAATCTATTCTTCATTCAGTGGTGATACACAGGTGTTAACATTTAGGAACAAACTGAGGAGCTAAAATCCTGCTAAAGACACGTAAGTGAATAGTCACTTGATTGTTCTTGTACGGCAAAGAATCTATGTGGTGATTGACCACAGCTAAATTAAACACTAATAATGAATCCATTAAGTAAACTGAAATGAACAACAAACTTTCATGCACCAGAGGCAACATTTTTTTTTAAATCTTCCATCTTCCAGATACAATTATAACATCGTCCTGGAGTCATCCTGAAGTAATAATTCATTTCATACTCATTGGCTGTAAACATCCTGGTATGACACTAAAATATTTAAATTCTTTTTTATTTATTACCTTGTATTGTTCCATGGCTAGGATGCTTTTAAAATGAGTTGCTCTGAGGTGAGAGAGCATCAGGCTTGATCTAAAATTACTTCACAATGGATTAAGAACTAATAATTTATGTGATCTCAAACATTTCTTGCTGCCATGAACTCATTAACTCATTGTCTCCACCTATGTACGTGTATGACACAGGTAGGCATGCACCTCTATGTTCTGTCACTTCAGCATACTTATTGGATCTCAGGATTGTTAAGACTATCAACCGGATATGACAGTTTTTATGTCAAAGAAACTCTTTTACTTAAAGGAAATCTCAGTTTGTTGCACAGGGCAGACTTGGGTTTCACGGTAATGTGCATGGCTACATTTTCGCTGTTGCTCCAGAAAATCTGGGTTTCTTGAATGCCCTGTGTCAAATCTGTCAGTGGGTGTCTAATATCCCTTAAAGCATCTAAAATTATGTGGATATCAATATTTAAGCAACAGAATCCTTCCCACTATTGTCTCTAAACTGAAGCAAAAGGTGTTTTACAGAATACAGTGCTGCTTAAAGATTTAGTTTGGTACTTTAGCTTTGAGCCATAACTATTTTGAGGCTATCTGCAAAGGATTCTTACAGAACAGAAGATAGCCAGAATAGCCACTGCTCTAAAGTTAGGATATTGGCCTTCTTTGTTAGTACATGTAGACAAACTGTGACATACTTTCTCTTGGGACAGATCTAAAGAAAAAAATAATCATGTGGTGTAAATCTGCATTTTTGTTGACTATTGTTTATTTGACAGTTACTGTACTAAAGACAGTATATAAACAAACTAAGTTTTTAACATTTGAACATGGATTTGACATTTTCGGACATGTTAGTATAGTCTAGTTTTTTAAACATTTGGACATAATTTGTGAATCTATTTTTCTTTGGAAATTTGGAAGAAACAGATGTTTAGGTGCAACTTCCCTTTCACAGAATACTTCATCTGTATTTCACCTTTATGGCATACTAAATTGTAGTTACCACATACTGTGTGTTTATTTACTTTTCTCTTTTTCAGTCTCTCTCTCTTTAGTTCTGTTTTTCTTATTTTACTTTCATTCTGACTACATATGCCTTTCATAATCACAGCATTGAAAATTCAATTAGATTTTGTGACCAAAAAATGCTGTCTGATGCCAGAAAAACAAAAAGAACAGCTGTCTCAAAGTAGACTGTTACTCCGCTGTATTTATTTACCTCATTTTTTCCAAAAAGATCCCTTTTTAAATACTAGTCACAACTAGTTAATGTCATGATAAATGACATCTTCTGCTGATACAACTTCTAGGTTAAATGAGCAGAGACAATCCCATGTAAAAATTCGATAGACTCACAGATCTTTCTGCTTTACTTCTGTATCTATTATTTCATTCTTTGTTTTGCTTGATTATTTTTGCAGTACCTAGATGCAATAATTAATCCACAGTTATGATAAGAAGACTTTTCCAGTGGAATTTTCTATTTCTATTTGGAGTTAATAATTTCAGGATTTTTTTATTCCCCACAGGGTGAGACAGAAGTCTTTGCAAGAAATTATATTGTCTAGAATTTAAATGAATCATGTTGGTACGATTAAAAACAAATAAACAACAAAAATATCTTGCATTAGCCTGCATGTTTCTGCACCTACATAAAACGATCATTTAGTTTAAAAATCACAGGCATACTTCAGGAACTACTGAAAAACTACTTAAAATGCCCTAGTTTCAGAAAAAGGGCATTCCCTCACGCCAAAACCAGTATCACGGTACAGCCTTACAGTCTTATGGTTAAGATACTTTCTAGAGAGACATGGATTTCATTCATTTTGTGGAAAGTCTTGAACTGCTTTAGGCCCATATTCTATGTGAATGCTTTAATTTTTCCTGTATTCCACAAAACAGAGGACAGATCATCTCTCCTACCATTTTTTTTAAATTTAAAAAAGTGGTCAAAGCAACCATATTTTGATTGAAGTTAATGTGAAGCCGAACAGGTAAATGGGCAGAAAAACACTGTTTTTTCAGACTACTCATTATATTTAAGTTTCAGACAGCTACCAGTCTTAATTCTAACAAGATGGCAGTCACTGAAAATAGAATCTTTTGCATTAGAGGAGTTTTACTGCCAAAAATACAGTCCTTAACATGGTTCAGCAGGGTTTTTGAGAATCACAGTCTTGGATTTAGAAGCTCGAACCATCCTCGGATCCACTTTTGTCACTATAATATTTTTGTGGATGTTGGCCTGAAACCCTCTGAACCTTGATTTAAATTAGAGTAATTCTAGTACTATGAGAAACTGTAGAGGTCTGCTATGGGAAAGTTACTACCAGCTTTGAGCCCCAAGCTACCTGAGGTCAGGCATGCCGGGAGTTATTGGTGCTAGTAGTACTGTATCAGCTACCATGAGGCCTGCTTCCTCACTAATACTAATGGTTGAAAGATGTAGGGCAAAAGGCAAGTATAGACACATCTCTGATTGTTCAGGCTGATTACTTGTTCTCAGAGCAATAGAAGGAAGCTATGCAATGAATTTGTGCAATAAATTAAGCGTTAAGCAAAGTGTTTTCCCAGTTACTGATATTTTTGCAAAGTTTGCTGATTTCTCCAGCTGTCATTCCCTTTTGAGTTTGCTACTGTGTTAATTCTGCCTAATTAGTCATATACCTAAGTGAATCAGCATAAAACAATTCATGTGTGTCTTAGCCTCATTGGATTACATTTAGTCATGCAATATTTGATTTGTCTTGGTTCCTAGATTCCTAGTGTATGATTTTGAATTTGCACGTAGTTACTCTAAAAATTTTTGGATATCTTTTCTGATTGTTGAGACATCCTGCCTTGAACTTTATCTGCTCCAGATGCCAGATGTGGTTAGCAACTTTGAACTAGAGCCCAGAAACTAAAAAAAAAAAGGCCAAAACAGATATGGGAAAAGAACCAACAGTGGTGCCAAGATCCACCCTCACTTTTCATGCATAGAAGGTACACTGAAAACTTTGAGCAAACAAATGTTCCATCTACATGCTTAACACTGTGAAAAAATAACCTTAGAAAAATTGCAAAAAGGAAGCCAGCAGGCTCCAGCCTAGCAGTACACTCTGTATTTACTAGGCACGTCTGATTCAACATATGTAGAGTTTATTTGTGTCTCATACCTGGGAAGCCCCTGCGTAATGGACTTGAAGAGAATATATTTCTACCTTACGGAAGACATGCATGAATTAAATAAACAACAGGATTTACTTGTAAAAGCAAAAAGTTCTAAATAAATAAATAAATAAATATATATTTAGGAATAGACTATCCAATGATAATAAAAGGCATTGTACTATTCTTCTTCTTCTTTATGAAGAATATTCATTTTTTTACAGAATTCAAGTGAGTCAATCAGCTTTATGGGGGTACAAAATATTTTATGTGTATTTTTAATATCTTGTACCTCTATAATTTGTGGAAATAACACATTTATGAAAGTCTGTTCAAACCAATGCTATTCTTTTCCTTCATCCCCTATAAAAAACTGTTTAAAACCACATTTTAAACTCTGTGGTTAAATTGTGTTTGGGTTGTGGAATCTGATCACACTAGATTCTCTTAAGAGCTACTAAATACCTGCAGCTTGCTTGAAATTAATTTAGAATCACACAGAAACTGGATTTATGGGCTTGACCTTAGTCTCATGAAATCCAGGAGGAGAAAGAACAAAAACTCTTATTGTATAAGAGTAAAAATATCACACATCAAACTTTCTTTTTTCTCATTTAAACAAGAATGATTTTTTTAAGGTATGGAATCAGATGAGTTCATCAAAATGCTCTTTGAGATGCTCATACATATGCTTTTCTTGACATTGAATTCTGTCAGCCTCACCTAATGTCACCTAAGCCAGGAAAGAAAACATAAACTCACACTGTAAATTACTGATGCTCTTTTGCCAGCTTGTACCAGTTTGGGTATTTCATAATGGGCTAATTTATCTTTCAAATAGAAATTAGTGACATGGAGAACCAATCAATTTCCCAGGTATAGAAAGGTATGCAAGCTATGTATATATCTATACACACACACAAATATACTTTGATTATTGAATGCATATCAATATAGAGAGGACAGAATGGAATATACCTGAATTAGGTAAAAAACAAATAAATCAAACATTCTTCAAAAATAATGTTATATCTGGAAAAAAATTTCTGAAAATTTGTGTGGAATAGATTTAGTTAACTTTATAGACATCATAGTCCTGCCATAATACCAAAAACATGACTGTACTCATTCTGAACAAAGATCCACATATTCTAATATCCTGTCTTTTACAGTCACCAGAACAGATCAGAACATACATACATTTACATATATTGCAAGTCTTCCACATTTTGCTATCTGACCTTCAGCGATGGTAATTTAAGTCAAGCAAGTAAGGCAGAAGGCCAACTTGGCTGAACAAGAATCTTCTTTGGAAATAAGGTGAAAAAGAAAGATGTATGCAGAGTCAAAGCAAGGTCAGGTGTCACGAGAAGGATACAGAGATGCTGCTTGCCACTGTAGGGAGAAAAGTCATGTGGCCAAAGCTCAACTGTAGTTGAAGCTGGCTAGAAATGTGGGGGACAATAAAAAGAGTTTTTTCAAATCTATTAAAGGCAATAGGCAGTGTAGAAATAACATCGGCCCATTACAGAATGAGGATGGTCTCCTCACAAACCGGGACTGGGACACGGCAGAGGTGTTTAATGCATTCTTTGTCTCCATCTTCAACACTGATGACGGACCAAGGGGGTCTCAGTGCCCTGAGCTGGAGCACCATGACTGTGAGAACGATCAACTCCCAGTTAACCCTGAAATTGTGCAGGATCTGCTGCTCCAGCCGGATTCCTGTAAACCTGTGGGGCCTGATGGGATTCATCCAAGAATCCTCAAAGGGCTGGCTGACGTCATCGCAAGGCCTCTCTTAATGATTTTTGAGCAGTCTTGGAAATCCGAAAAGGTCCCAGCTGACTGGAAGCTGTCGAACATTGTCTCAATTTTCAAGAAAGGCAAGAAGGAGAACCCCGGAAACTACAGGCCTGTCAGTCTCCCTTCAGGGCCTGGTAAAGTTATATAGAGGATTATTCTGGAAGCTAGTGAAAGACAACTGAAAGACAACAGAGTCATTGGTCACAGTCAGCACCGCTTCATGAGAGGAAAGTCCAGCTTATTAAATATGATTTCCTTTTATGACAAGGTACTCCACCTAGTTGATCAAGGGAAGCCAGTTGATGTGMCCTTTTTGTATTTCAGTAAAGCTTTTGATACTGTCTCTCWCAGGATCCTTCTGTACAAAATGTCCAGCACACAGCTGGATAAACACATCCTGAGATGGGTGAGCAACTGGCTCACAGGTCAGGCACAAAGGGTTGTAGTGAACAGGGTGACATCAGACTGGTGACCTGTCACTAGTAGGGTTCTGCAGGGCTCCATCCTTGGCCCTGTGCTCTTCAACATCTTCATAAATGACTTAGACACAGTCTGGAAGGGATACTAAGCAAGTTCACAGATGATACAAAACTGAGAGGAGCTGTTGACTCCCTCGAAGGCAGGGAGGCTCTGCAGGGAGACCTCGACGACAAATTAGAGGGCTGGGCAATCACCAACCATATGAAGTTCAACAAGGGCAAGTGCCGGATTCTGTACCTGGGGGTCTTGATTAACAGAAAGTTGAATATGAGTCAACAGCAGGAGGGCCACCGTGTCCTGGGGTGCATTGCCAGCTGGGCAAGGGAGGGGATTGTCCTGGTCTGATCTGCACTGGGGCAGCCTCACCTTGACTATTGTGAATGTGGTTCTGAGCACCACAATATAAGATATTAAACTATTAGAGAGTGTCCAAAGGAGGGCAACACAGGTGGTGAAGGGCCTTGAGGGGAAGCCATATGAGGAGTGGCTGAGGTCACTTGATCTGTTCAGCCTGGAGAAGAGTAGACTGACGGGAGACCTCATTGCAGTCTGCAACGTCCTCATTAGGAGAAGAGGAGGGGCAGGCACCAATCTCTTCTCTGTGGTGACCAGTGACAGGACCTGAGGGAATGGCCTTAAGTTGTGCCAGGGGAGGTTTAGGCTGGATATTAGAAAAAGGTTCTTCATCCGCAGGGTGGTTGGGCACTGGAACAGGATTGTCAGGGAAGTGATCACAGCACCAAGCCTGACAGACTTCAAGAAGCATTTGGACATTACACTTGGGCACATGCTGTGACTCTTGGGAACGGTGCTGTGCAGGGCTGCAAGTTGGATTTGATGATCCTTGTGGGTCCCTTCCAACTCAGCTTATTCGCTTATTCTGTGATTCTGTAAATTTCATTGATAATCTTTTGAACTCATTTAAAATTATATGACATCCTATGGCAATGAGTTTCACAGTCTAACCACATTGTGCAGGCTGTAATGATTCTGCCACCAGTAGTACCTGTCTTTTAAAAAGTCAAAAATTACTTTTTAGGTATACACTGATGTTGAGAAGCCAAATGAACAGACATCTAAAGTACAAGGCTTGTTCATAAGCCCTATGCAATGTTTAACATTGTTACTCACAAGTTCTAAGCAGCTCAGCAGAAAAGTTTCCTGTTTAGATCACACACCTCATTCTCTCAATGAACTGTATAAAAATCTTACATATAGAATGCCTCACTTGAGTTACCTGAATCAACTGGCTAGGACCAGGTGCCTCATATCTTGGCATTGCTTTGTTTACTTGGAGATGGTTGAACAATGGTCATTAACTGTAGATGAATACATGTGATTTTTATATGTATATATAGAGATAGATAGGTATAGAGATAGATAGATAGATAGATAGATAGATAGATAGATAGATAGATAGATAGATGCATAAGGCCAACTAGCACCATGAGCCTGGGAAAAGGTTCTGTTGATGTGGACCTTTTTAATTTCAGTGCTGGATTTTGAATATCTTCGGATCAGCAGAACACTTTAATTAAAATCCCTCGTAGACTTCTGCTGCATTACTTCTGCTGTAAATTGACTTGTAGGTTTTGATGTCTCAGCTGCTTAGAAATGGATTACATAATTCTTTACACTTAGGCTGGGATTCACAAACCAACACAAATTTTTCCTCCAAAATTGGGAGGATGACCTTTTTATCATAACCTGGTATATCTACTAAATTTTTTGTACAGCACACACTTGAGCATCTCGTCAGAGCTTCGTGATTAAAGCAAAAGAAAAGGCAATAATTGGGAGACAATAAAATTATGGGGGTATTAAATAGATGGTTTCACTTGTGGGAATGTAGTCCTTATTTGTTTTCCAGGCAGAAAATCTGTCTAAATGTGTTTGTCTAATTAGCCTTAGAATTTAATAAGCCTTAAAACCCCCAGACTAGAATGGCTCAGACTTTGAAGTTCAATGTTATAGAAAATTCTCACATTTCACAACTACTTTTATCACTACAAAGGAATTCATAGTCGGAAATTATTCAGGGAATATGAAATTAGAAATTCTGGGAGAAAAAGAACTGCTAGAAATATGAAACACACAAAAAAATGTTATATATAGCAGAAACTGCATTATGGCATAACACAACTAATAGAATAGAAAAGCCCAAATCAACAATAATTGAACAAATTAAGAATAAAATTAACTTTGTCGAAAGAAATATTTTCATTGCTAATGAAATAACAACAGTCTTGTTCTAATGATTTTTTATTTGAAACTTGTCAAAATAAATGGTAATCCACATAGATTTTGCATTCTTAATACTGAAACACTGAACATCCCTCCTTACAGAGAACAGTGACTTGAAATATGAAGTGGTGTGGGGAGCTAGAAAGCTGGAATGATCCAATCTGATTCATTTCACATTAGCAAAAATACTTAAGTTGTTACTAGGGTTCATTCTGGTCTTACATGGTTTACAGATTTTTGACAGAGTATGTTCATTTTCATGTTTATCCCTATGTTCAGTCTCATATACTTACTTTGGATTTTTAAATTCTCAGTTGCCAGGATTTTTTTTCACTTTTCTTTTGAAAAGGCTGAGTAATTAGCATCTCAAACATTATACTATTATTCAATAATGTTACAGGACATTAAATTATTCAAATAGGAGCAATATTTCACTCCTAATTGAAAAGTCATTTTAGAAAATTGAAAATTTTATTTAATACTGCAATGCTAAGGTCTTGACAATCTTCATTCCAAGAAATGAAATTCAGTCATGTAAGAAGGAAGGACTAGATCCATGAAAAGATGTCTGTGTCTCAGTAGTTATGTATATATTTCATTTCTATAGATCTGTTAACTCCATCGACGGTAGTGCATTATAAAATTTTGGAGGGAAGTTATGTGTCCCAATAAACAGTGTGCCTATCTGAACACAAAATTGTTGATCAGTGCACTGTACACATTTCTAAACACTTTCAAAGGTAGTAAGTAGGAAATAATAAGAGGAAGGTATTTGCTCTGTCTCTGCCTTCATATTTCACTTTGTATCTTGTCTAATGAAATTTCATTACTACACTCTATCACAAGAATGCCAGAAGCACTTAAACTCTAAAGCAGCTCTAATTTATGTAGGGAAATGACACCTCTCAAAAGACAGAAATGTATATTTGAACCTTCCTTTCCTCCTGACAGGAAAAAGGAAAGAGTCAAAGTCCAGGCAATTATTTTTCTATGGAATTATTTTGAAAAGTAGGAGTTGCACAACATTATAATCTAGAGAGAGAGGCCTTGCCATGGTATTAAGCAAACCCAAAATCAGTATTTGTGCTCACTGCTCTCATCACAGCATATAGGACCAATCACAAGGCTGGGAGGTTTTACTAGACAAAGATTAACACAAATTTTACACTTTACACATTAACAGTCAGTGAGACAGTTTTCCTGTAACAACAAAAACATCCTGAGAGTGCTGTGGCTAGCACTTTTTTGAAAACTATTGAAAACCTTTTGTAGATGTAGCTCTGCATGACACAGCCCAAGTACATGAGGCATGCAGCTGAGGGAGTCTCAGTTCTTACTTAACTTGTCTTTACCTACAGTTTTCCAATTTGAAGAAACCATCTGATATCAAGATATCTTACTTTTGACAAGGTAGAACTATAAACAATTTTAACTAGACAAATTCTAATGAGAAAGGTGAGACAGCTTCTKGGGTTTTGCTACCAACCCTGCTGATGGTTGCCCTCATAATTTCTAAGAAAATAGTTTATGTTTTCTTTTATGAAGATCTTTAATTGTGAAAATTAAAAATAATTCTTTTGTTAAACATGGCATTTTAAGAAAATGTTCTTTGCACTGCAGTAATTTCAGTGCATGAGCAAAATGAAATATTTCCTGTAAATATTTGTTATTGTCTCCAGTTCAAACACATATGTGACCTTAATCTTTTCAAACAATTTTTTCTATGAATGTGCATATATGAGATGAAATAAGGTTAAACTATTTTTGCTGCCAGCTTCTGCCTGATTTACATCAGGATGGAATTAATCCAATAACTGTTAACGTTTTTTCTAATTCTGCACTGTAACTACTAATAGGAAAAAAACCCGGTGTATCAGTTACTTTTCCATCAGAAATAGTTTCAACACAATTTCTCTTTGCATATGATATTCTTTAATTTAAAAGAATGAACTTCCTATAAGCAAAAGTGCCCTGGTACTGACATTTGAGATTGTTGACTTATTTCTTAATTTCATTTTATGTGATAAGTGTAATTTCTAGGAAGTACATCACTCATCAGGTTTTTTGCTTCCTTTTTCATACCTTTTCTTTAAATTTTGGTTCACTTTTTCATATTATTTCTGGATGTGACTACATCATTATTCTGACTAGTTGTTAATCTATAGCATAGTACAAGTTTTCTGTAGCACTTCCAAGTTTTTTGCACAAAAGATCTTTGCACTGTGGAAGTTCCCTAAAACTTACATATGACAACCACTCTGCAGCACAAAATACTCTGCCCCAGCTCAAAAAAAACTCTGTATGTGATATTTTTTCCTAGAACAGAACATCCAGAAACTGATATACCTAGACCATGACTATGCGTATAGAAAAAAAAAGGAGGGAGCCAAAGCACTAGCTTGAAAGACAACTATCACCATCAGACCATACATAAAACTGGAGATCAGAATAAGGAGGATTCATTGGATTCATGGCTTCCTGCTGATTCCTTATTTTTCAGATTTGGAATGAAGGTTTTCTGGGATTTCTCTCTTTTTTTCTTTTTTTTTTAGGTTCTTACTTTTAAAGCTTAAAACATAATCAAACACATATTTCTTCTCAACTGRATATTACTCAAAGAAAGCACGTTAGTAGTATTTATCAAACAAGATAATTAATAAGACTCCAGCATTTCAACAAATATCAAAACCAACGAGTTTTATCTCTGTGGTTATAATCCTTTAAAGAAGCAGACAAGTCACTTGCACTAGAATTACCGAGTTCTAAGAAACACAAGTTATTGTACTGGGTGTCTAGTCTGATTTTAATTACTCACCCTAGCTTTTTAAGAAGCCCTTTACAATTTGAGTGTAAGCCTGCAATATTTTCTTTGCAAACATATAGATATTTGCAGAGCTTGATAGGTTGATAATCAAATTAGTAAGGAAGACATAGTCAGTCCTGCATATAGTGTGTTGCCAAAGTTGCAAGAGGCATGGGAGGGGTTCACATATTTTTGTTTTGGTTTTGCTGCCAGCTGCCGTACTGCTGCGGTGTTTAAAGACAGTGCCAAATACAGGGTTTTAAAGGTTCTCCTATAATTATATCAGATAGAGAAAGGGCAGGGCATGCTATAACACTGAATCCTTCCTTGTTCATTTAGAGCCTGGCTCGAGCCTTGAGATGTTTAACACCTTGCAGAACTGCCTTCCTAGCAAGGCCTCATGCTCATGTTCTCATTCTTCCAGCAGACTATATTTTTTTACATGTTATTGATTTTCAGGCATGGGATTAACCCCAAATTCCCTAATTTATCTAGTAACTTTTTAAGTGATTTTAATAATAATGCTTCTTATTCTCATTGAACATTGCCTTACATTAATTGATTTGAGCTTTTTTATTTTCTTTAACAGAATTAAGTCTTTAAGGTGAAACACAGCTTAGTGTTCCCCAGTTATTTGCTCTATATGCAGGACAATAAATTGAAAAATTTACCACTGTGATGCCTGAGACAGAGACTGAATTAATGTTGGGCATGGCAGAAGGAATTTAATCAAGGGAAGACATGCTGGAGAGCTAGAAAGCCTCTCTGAATAGGTACTCAGGAGAAAATTTCTAAACATTTTGTCCTTAGCTTCCTAGGCAGCTATTTTGTTCACCTTTTCCCTAGATATTTGTTACTACATTATTTTCTTTACTTCAAAACTTTTCTTTCAGCAATAGTACAGGTTTCCAAAATGACGGAAAGATCTCTCTCTTAGCATTACTTCTCTAAGGTCAGTTAAAAGCAATCTAAAAACCAGTCATCATCTCTCTCGCCTCTCATTTACTGTAACATCCTCCCACATTCTCTGACAAATCTTTTCACAAAAACTGTACACTTTTTAGACATTCTTAAGAATCAGGAAATTGCACTGTACAAGTTTTTCATTCCCTTTTTTATCGTCTCCAGTGACTTCTCTTTTCTACTTTATAAAGCAAAGTGATCTAGTCTCCACTCTATGATCCTTCTTAAGCTATTAAACCAAGACTTTTTGTTCTCATGCACTGCTAATGCATCAGCTGGCATTTCTATTATGACAATACTACTAACCTCAATTACTATTTCTTGTATTTTCCAAAAACCTCACATTATTCTCTCCTATCCTGCCTGCTATTTTTGAAAAGACAGACAATGACAGGACTGTTTGTTTTAGCGTCTTACTCCAAATCTCACCATGAAAGTTGTGGCATCTTGAACATATAGTATGAGCACTATGAAAATACATTTTTGACAACTATTTTCTTCTTCTTCTTACATTACATTACATTTTTGTGCATGTCCTGCTGTTGTCCTGGATGAGGAAAATAATCTAGCCACTCACCTACCATAAGCTGATATGATGTTGTGCTGTAAAAATGCATTTTGGCAAATCTCTGAGCCTGTTATTCATTCAGTTTCTTGCCCTCTGAGTTAGATATTTCTGGCAGCTAGTCTATGTCTTGAATTATTTTGTATACACAGCTAGGTGTAATATCTGAAATAAAGCCTAGCTGCATAAACTCATCTTCTTATGCAGTAATTGATGCCTTTCAACTTAATACATGCAGAGAGAAATTGCATTATGAATAAGCCTCTTGGACATGGAAAACTTTTTCGTACTTGCTGAACACTTAAGTTTCTTGTTAAGGAAGAAACACACACCACATTAAGTATGTGGCCTGAAATCTGTCTTTTAGTTACCCCATGCAAAGCTGGACATTCGTGGAATTTCTCTAGCTTTGTTTTCCACCCATTCCACAACTTAGTAGAAGTAGGAAATGCACTAAGCTACATACCAAAGTACATATGCTGCTTAACTGTGTGTTGTATGCCCTGCTACCCACATTGCTTAGTAATCCATTCCCAAGTGTGAAACCACTCATTTAGTTTTCATAGCAACTTGGATAACACCTGGCACAGAATGAGGAGATGGTAACAAAAAACGAATGAACAGCGTGACACATGTCTGAGAGATCATATTTCTGTCTTCTTTACAAAAACAAATTAAAACTACCTGGAGTTCCTTCACACTTTGATGCCACTGTGGTCTATAAGGAACAGTGCACCTTAAGCCACGGACTAAGTAAATGGAGGCAAGTGGAAGAAGAACCACAGACATAAAAGGAAAGCAGAAAAAGACATGTTGCTAGCCAAAAGGTCTACTAGAAAGTAGTAAATGAAATTACATTCTGTATACAAATAACATGCAAATGTTAATAAGCATTCGATATTGCACCCGTGTGCAGGAGTGTGTGAAAAATTTAACCTGAACAGCTTCAGCATCTAAGACATTATTTAGTAGTGTTATTATTTCTTAACTTTGAACAGAACATACAGATTACCTGTATGGAATTACTTGTCTCTCAAGGCACCAAAATCAAATATTCATGGACTTATTTAGTATTTTTCCATGCCCGTGATTTCAGATAATAGTTTGTGATATTTTTTTAGTCTAGCTAATGTATTGGATAAAAACCCCCTAGGGCAAGCGTTAGTGCAGATTTTGTTTTGGTGAAAAAAATCACAAATGTGGTAAGATTTGGTTTGACCCTACCATTGAATAATGCAACATTATTAACTGTTTCACATTTTCTTAAACGAGCATATCAGCTTAAATCAGCATATCAGTATACACAGAATAAGGTACCCAAAGCATATACTCTGTTTTCTGTAAATTGGCCGCTTAGGAAGGCAGATCCTTTATAGTACGCTACTGCCTGTTGTGACAGCTCTACCAACTTTTTATGTGAAGCTGGGTACTTTTTTTTCTTAAGGATGGGTTATCTGAAAAGGACCATTGAAACACTGACAAGAGGAAGTCCTCATGCTTCCGTGAAAGTTTTATTCAAAATTGAAGGAAAGGTTCAAAACCTGTCAATTTATGAATCACAGASGAAAAATATTTCAAAACTGCTCTCTTCCCCTCAACTTTCACCAAGACTGACATGCTAACTTTGGATTTCTAACAAGACAAATGACAAGGAACTTCTTCCTATGGGCAATATTTTATCTTTTAYGCAGTTGGTCAAATTAAAAACTTGTGGTGGTGAAGGACTACATTGCAACAAATTTCATAAGAGTACCTGTAGTGAGGTGGCAACAAATCCAGTGTGGTTTGAAAGAGCAAAGCACACATATCCTTTACAGCCAAGCCATCTCTGCTGGCTCCAGGAGTAAATCACAGAGCAATCTTTCTATCACTTCCTCCTACACTTGGAGGATTGGCACATCCTGTTCTAGTTAGGAACACTGTCTCTTATTTCAAATATATTTTTCCAAGGTTATGGGTATCAGTGTGGATCCTTTTTTTGCCATCTTGGAAGATGTGTCATCTAGATTCTTGAATGGAATAATTGCAAGAGTCTGTTCAGCCAACAAAAACAGGTTAGAAACCCTGGGCTAGTTTATCAGAGTACTTCTAAACAATTTCAACCTATGATACCCAGGATTATATTCAACCAAGCTGATCTTTGGACAGATTTATAAGTTTTGTTTTATGGAAACAGTGTGTGTACTCAGATCTTAAAGCATTCCAGCATCTCTGAAGAGTCAGATTGTTCTTCACATTCATGCCAAATTATCAACAATTTAGAAAACTGTTGCCAAAGGTCATTCCAGCTACAGCTGTTTGGAAATACAGAGGGGTTTATTGATCTTTTCCTTTCCATAGCTCTTAAAAAAAATATTATTACATTGTGGAAATGAAGACCATGACAGATGCTGATCATTGCCATAGAGGGGGGGAAGGGGGGTATCAGTGTTGAATTGAGGGTGACAGACTCCATTGCGATGCTATTGTTAGGTCCTTATGTGGTAATACTGCTCTCATGATGTGACTTTAACCCAGCACTGTACTTGTCTCCTAACAAATTAGGAAAGCTGGCTCAGCTGGTTGGGACAGAGCTCATTAGGCATGGCACTTTAGGTGGCATAAATTTCACAGCTCCAAAGCAAACTGGAGTCCTCCCAGAAACACAGGTATCATACTCTAACAAATCGCTAATCCCAGAGGCCATCTTTGAGTGCTCTTATGAAGTACTGTGAATCATGATCTTTAGGAAAACTAAATGGCTGTGATCCAATTTAGCAGCTGGATTATATTAGTTCACATTTTTAAGGACAAAGGTTATAATAACAAGATCTTGTGTTACTCAATTTACTCAATTAGGTAACATAGTTACCTTAATGGTTCTGTAACAGTTTGCTGGGTGTTAGGAGCGATGTAATTCCTTTCTTCTAGGTAATACAAAAGAAGGGAATTCCATGCATGAAGGCAGAGTAACAGAAAACAGAGGTGGGATAAGAGAGAGGGCAAAATTGGCACACTGTTGCTGAGAAGCAAGGAGAAATTACAAGACATTAATGACAGATGAGATCTGAGTCAGAGTACTTCAGCACCTTGAAAGCACAAGCCAAAAGTTTAAACCTGACATACCAGGCAAAAGAAAACAGAGCACATAAAAGACAAGTGTGTGTGTGTGTTAGTACACACACACACACTTGTATAATGTACATGTTTATAGAGCTTAGGACTGAAACAATGGATTTTTCCTGCCTACCCAACACTCCACAACATTGTATTTTCTATGGGATAACATTTGTGAATCTTGTAACAAGCTGATGAACAATATCATTTATTTCAGCTTTTAGCTCATTAGGGGTGCTATTATTTCTACCGTATGGTGATATACACCAGTATTGAGAAATATTAGTAGCATACAGTAGCATACAGTTCACATTAATGTAATAGACAGAATTTGGCTTATAAGCTGTAAAAGCAGTTAAACATGATTTAAGGTATAAGCTACATTAACCGCAGACCTGAAAATTTCTAGAAAGCACTTATCTTGATATATCTAATATCTGTAACATTAAATGGTTGCTTTTTCATGCAAATAGATTCTGCTTTCTACCAGAATGAGGGGTAGAAAGCTGGAAGGTTGTTTTGAAGTGTGAAAAAGAAGGGCCCTATATTTGTTTTTTCCGAGGCTGTCCTCACCCAAGTTGCTCATGCAACTTGGGCCAACCAAAACTCACACAGCCTCAAGAGCTGCCAACAGCCCTTATCAAAGCTTGTAGCAGCTTCTCACGCGATTTACACACACACACACACACACACACACGCCCCGCTCCACCGCGCGGAGCTGTAGCTGCCCTGAGACCCCTCCTCCCGGGAACGCCGAGAGCCGGTCCTCTCTGGAAAGCCCGGAGATGGGAAGAGGGGATGACACTGATATTCTCTCTGGCTCTTGATCTCCAGGGTTCATCCAGACACCCGAGAGAACGATTTAATGACCTGCTCCGCCCCTGCTCCCCCCGCCCAGGCAGCTCCGGGAGGCTCTCGGTCACACGAGTGGGGAGCGGGGGGGAATGAGCCGCTGCGGCGGAGGGAGGAGGAGAAGGAGGGAAGGAGGGAAGGAGGGAAGGAGGGAAGGAGGGAAGGAGGGAGGGCAGGAGGCAGGGCACGAAAGAGGGAGAAAGGAAACCGGGCAGGTGACACCGCGCTCGGTTGCTCCGGCTCGGCGGGCGCGGAGCGGGCGGCAGGAGCGCGGCGGCCATGCACGTCAATGGGAAGGTAGCTCTGGTCACCGGCGGGGCGCAGGGCATCGGCCGGGCTTTCGTCCAGGCGCTGCTGGGCAAGGGCGCCAAGGTAAGCCCCGGGAAGGGCTCTCTTCCTTTCCCTCCCCTCTGCCTCCAGTCAGCGCCGGCGGGAGGGGGGTGGCGGCAGCCCCCGGGGCTCTGCTCGGCGGGGGACCTGTCCGTCTGCCCATCCGCCCACCCGCCACTCATTTTCCTCCCTCCCCGCTTAGGTAGCCCTGCTGGACCGCAACTCCGAGGCTGGACAGGAGAGCAAGGCGGCCCTGGACGAGCAGTTTGAAGCGCAGAGGACAGTGTTCATCCAGTGCGACGTGACGGATCAGGAGCAGCTGAAAGGTAGGAAGGAAACTCAGCGCTGCGCTCCGCGTAAGGCGCAGCGAGCGGAGCGCGCCCGGGCTGCAGCACCGGCAAGCGCTCCGCGCAGGGTTCTGGAGGAGAGCCTGCTCCCGGTCGCTTCTGGCAGTGACTCAGAAACGATTTGTTCCTGAACCTGCAGATGTGAAATACTACTACCACAATTTCACTTTGTTCCTTGGCAGATCGGAAAGAAAAGCCAAAGAAGTAATTTCCATTGAGTGTTGTGTGCGATATTTTTGCATGAAAGCCTCTGCAGAAGATAATTGCTATTTTATGAGTAACATATATAAACTTTAAAGCTCAGACTTGCTTTTTATGAGGCTTCAGTACAGATTCCAAGCTGCATTCCCTCGTCACAGAAGTAATAAATTCTGTGTAGGGTTGCAGTGCTCTTTCCATACAGCACACTTACTCTCGTTGTGTGCTGCCATAGCTGAAAGCAGAACTGGCAAAAAGTGGCACGCTACTTATCGTGGGGTTAACTACGGGGTGATAACACTTCACACACATTTTGCAGATACATGGAATGAAAGGAGCTTCCCTCATGAATGATTTGCATTTCTGTTTTCACTCAGTGGATAAAGTGTGTTCCTCACCGAGTTCTTAGAATATCATATAACATTGATGTACCTTTACAATATTTCATAAGAGGCACATCACTTCATCAAAGTTTCATTAGTAAGTGATACATTCATAGGTAGTGACTCAGATTCAGATTTTGACATCTCTTTTGCCAGTGCCCTTTTGCCAGATTCATTTCTGCCAGGCTAGATGTGAACACTTTCAGTTCTGTTTTCATTCACTGCTCTTCACTGGCCACTTTCTCAACAGAGGTCATTGAGCATATCCATTCCTCTTTCAGAAGACATTGCTGCTATTCCAGAATTCAGCAGTATTGCCCACCGTTCCAAGCTAGCATGATTATTCCTGATTCTATAGCTTTACGTTGTCTATCTGTCAGATATGTGCTGGACTGAGATCTGCTCTAATCAGCAAAGTTTTTGTCAGCTAGGTTGATTATTGACTTTTTCTCCAATTGYGAAGAGTAAGGAGCAAGAAAAAGCATCCTAGGGGTAGGAATAACATGTACTGCAGCAAGGGTGTTACCACACTGTGCCTTCTCTCCCACAACTCTTCCTCTCTTTAGTGCCAGGCAGGTGCAGRACCAACAGGGTGTGAACTGGGAGCTGAAGTGAGTAGGACAGGTCAGTGAGGGAGTTTTTGGAACCAAGTTAGTAGGAAAAAACCAATCAGAGCAGAATGGAAGGGGTTCTCACAAAAAGAAAAAGCAAGAACAGGCAGCTGCTCTGTTTATACCTCTCTGATCATTGCATTAATTCTGTTGCAGGTTTCTTACCATAAATTTGCAATTGTGACTTACAATCCTTTGGGGATTCTGGGTTGGTTTTGGTGTTGGTTTTTCATTTGTTTGTTCATTTTAACTGCTTTATTTTTGTATTTTTCCACTTTTAATTGTAAGCTACTACTTAATAAATTTAGATTAATTTCACATATAGTGTTAAAGGTGTTATCAGATGAATCAAGTCCTGTACTTTAAGTTAAAGGTCATGTGCTTGAATGAAGTTCCTCTTTTTTTTAACTTTAGCCCTTACAGTAGGAAGCAAGTCCCAGTACTAGAACTAGGGTAGGAAATCAGCTGCTTCATCTACTTTCAAGTCTTGCCTGTACTTTTTTCTCTGGTGGTTCTTTCATAGAATCTTCTATCTGTAAACACAGAATTATTCTACATTTGAAAATGGAAGAACAAATCCGCTTAGACTGTTGTGTGGGTGACAACTAAGAATTTTCAGTGAGATTCTTCTTTTTTGGATAGGTAATAGGCAGATAGCTTTTACCAGAAATATTCCAAACACAGATATGCAAACTGTTGAAAAGCATTTGGCTCTTTTCTTCATGTGTAAAATAGAAAACTACAATTAATCAAGACTGTGTAAATTTAATAAACAAATAATTGGCAAAATTACTATTATCCATTGTGGGTTTGAAGGCAAAAGATTCTATTAAGAATTAGGTTGACAAAAGATGTTATTTAGAGAAGGCTTAAAAGAGAATCAACCATTTTCCAAAATTTGGAGGCTAAGTGAGGACTCAAGTTGTATTTACTTTATTCATTGGAAATAAGCTAAATACTCCTGCTTCTAATAAAGCCAAAGGATTTCATTTGCCCTTGCTGATGCAGAATTGGAAAGATAAGAAGTGATTGAGGCGCTAAGTTGAGAAACCAGAGATTTAACTGGCAACAAGCATAAGAAAAGCCAAAAACACTGACAGCCGAAACTAGAAAATTTAGTAATATTACAATATTCTAGTATGGAATATTAGAAAAATCTGTACAATAAAGGCAGTTGGACAAATAAAACCTGTCCCATAAGCTGCCTAGCTCTTGTTTTGGTGGCAAGAAGACGACTATGATGGACCTGCAGCACTGAGGCAAAGAAAAGGCTGGTGCAAGAAAAACTTTGTAACGCCCTGCAACTGCTGCAAAAAAAGGTAGCTGTCTCAAAGCTGATGCTATGCACCTGATTGACAAAAATAGCCAAACACTAAAGATCGGAGAAGGAAGATGCTCCTGGGATCACCTTTCAGTGAAGTGATTTTATTAAGGCCTGTAAGCATAATTTCAGTATACCTAAAATAATGTAGATTTTCAGTCAATCACCAAACAATGTTTTTTAAGCAACATTGGGGGAGTGGTGTCTTGGTTTACATAATAATAAATATTTAGTGATATTTGGAGGGGAAAACAAGCAAGCTATATATACATGTCAGATAATGTCTTCAGTTCTGGAACATCTTAGTCTGGAATGAACATCTGGAAGTCATCTCATCCAACTGTCCTGTCAAAGCAGAGCCAGGCTTGATGAGTTTGCTCCTCATTATGACATCACCATGTTTTTTCATACACATCTTTTATCTCAGTTCTAACAGTGTCACCTGGGAGAACATAATGTCATTATGGAAGTTTCCCAGTTCTTATTTTGAAATTCTTTGGAAGACACGTCACTATTTTTATCATCAGAACGAAGAAGGTTTGAATTTGAGAAACACATTATTACAGTTACCTGACAAGTACTATATAAAACAACTTATCCATATATAGAAACATTTAAACAAGAATCATGATGAGTTATTTATAGTTGAAATGTTCATATTAGTTATTTAAGAATGCAACTTTTATTTAATGAATTTGGAATGAACGAAGAAAATTGTTCTGAACACATGAAACTTTTAGTTTTCATTTAAAACTGATGGTGTCAAATCTTGAATTCACTAGCTACATCAAAATGTTACAAATCAAGCTATAGATGTTTAATTAATATAATTAAGGTGTCAAACATCCTATCTAATACAAAATGTATAGATGCTAAAGAACTTCCATTAGCTCCTGCTATCATTATAAAACTGAATGAAAAGGCAACTATAGTACCTTAATCCTTCCAGTTTCCCTGAATACGTCTAATGTTGGTGCATGTTAGATAAAGAATTTAGTTGCATGTTGTTCAGTAATGGTTAAGAAAATAATGAAGACATTTTGGTAGACTAATAAACCATTCATTTTTATGTATGCATTGTATTTTTATATCTTATTTTCCACAAGTTCTAAGAAATTTCATTCTTGGATCTTACTGTAGGTGCTTTCAAAAAAGTAATTGAACATTTTGGAAGGCTGGATATTGTGGTTAATAATGCTGGAGTGAACAACGAGAAGGACTGGGAAAGCACTATACAAACTAACTTGGTGAGTGTTATCTCGTTTCACATGTTTATACTTCAGTATTTAATGCTGGAATACAGTTAACAGCCTGTGGCTTGTACAGATTGTGCCATATGACAGAACATCAATTATTAGATCGGTAAACATGGCTCTTGAAACAATAATCACAGAACTGAGTGTGTGGTCGGTCCTTAACACTGTCTATCCAAGACATACAGCACTGTGTAGAGGTACTCAGGCTGTCACTAGACCACGTTCTTTTTCTATAAAATCCAGTGAAATCCCAAATAGGTGTAAGAATTGACTGCCCAAAGCAGTAGACCTGCATCTACAGTAGGCCAGTCTGTTTATATGAATGTTTTAGAACATTTTAGTTACTTGAGAGGCTCAGCTGGCCTGCATTAGAGARTAAGTTGCCATTTGTTGGCATTACAAGAAAACTCATTCAACCAAGAGCTCCACACTTTATTCACCAACCATGCCAGCATATAATCTGGGGTTAATAAAATTTCTAAGCTAATAAAATTTTGACCAGATTATACTCTACCACCTGTGAAGTCCTAATTCAATGGTGATTCAACAAGTCACCCCATGATTATACTTACTGCAGATAAAGTAGCAAAAGTAAGATTTGAAGAGCGAAATGTGGACTTTTCTCATTTGAAGTTTGTCATGCAACAAAAAACCTCAGAATAAGAAAATTATGTRTTTTTGTCAAAAGTTTTAAGGACAGAGGTACCCATCTCTGAATCCTAATGCCTCCATAAAAACAAACTAACAAAATAACTCTGGGACGAGTAACACAAGCTGTATATGAGACAAGTTACAGAAAAATTAATGGGAAAATAGGTATTTGGATTAAAAAAAGAGATAAGTTTCATTCTTTTGACATTTTATATCTGTTCTTTACATATTCTTCAAGATTTAAGTGCATATATTTCTATATTTCTTGCTCTTTATTTCATTTCTAAAGTGTTCCAAAAAATTAAACATCAGGAAACTTCATATTGCAAGGTAACAGTAGTCCGTCATCGTCAGCGATATGCAATGTCGCCGGCGTGCTGGATGCTGGGATGCGGCGACCTTCCGAAAGCGTCTCCAGAGAAGCCGCTCGGCAGGGCAAACACACTCACACAAACACACTCACACYGGATAGCTTTTCCTGTACGCTGGATCGGCGGCAAAGGGGCAGGAAGGGTCTTTGTATGAGGCTCCACGAGAGAAGTTTATCGCAGAGACGTAAAGTTCCCAGGGACAAAGACAGGCCTCATGCCAGGGTCCAGAGTTATATATGGGGTCGGTAGGGGCGGGGAGAGCATCAGGGACCAATAATCTGAGGGTATGGGGGCGGTACACAGGCGGGGTTGGGGTGTGGGAGCCAATGGGAATGACGGGGGGAGTGGTGAGGGAACAAGGGCCAATGGGGAAACAAGAAAGGGAGAAGCCTCTGGAACCGGGACATGTAGGGTAGGAAGGGGCAGGGAGGCCACCGGGCCAACCGGGGAAACAGCACCGAGGGACATTAACATAGTGAAACAAAGCGYCCTGGGAGAGGCCTTTTCAGTCACTCTAACCTGGGAGCTACCTAAGTCTCCTCCCTCCAAGGGACCCTTGTGGTCTCTCTGTAAGCAGGCTCGCCGATCTCCTTCACACTGCAACATCAATATCTATTAGTACCGATCCCTTGAATTTGAAAGAAGACATTGTTCTAGATTACTTATTTCTCTTTAGTTTTGTGCCTGGTTTAAACACAGGATATAAGTTACTGTAGGCAGCCATCCACCTGTCAAATTTTCAAGAACATATAGTTATTCATCACTGGAAAAACTGAAGTCCATGTGAGAAACATGTTTGACTGTGATTCACCTTTAAATTTAGCTCAAAAAATGAAGGCATTTCTGATCAACAAACCTTGAAGATATTTACCTTCCGGGTAAATATCCTAATTTAGATATCCTAATAATTGTTCAATGCCAAGAGCTTCAAACAGAAGATATTGAGAACCTCCTTCTACTTCATTGCAGACAACTCCAGGTTGGGTGGGGGAGTTGATCTGCTGGAGGGTCGGAAGGGTCTGTCGAGGCTCTGTAGATCTGAACAGGCTGGATTTTTGAGCCGAGGCCAATTGTCTGAGCTGCAACAAGGTGAAGGGATGACTCCTGCACTTTGGTCACAACAACCCTGTCCATCGCTACAGGCTTGGGGCAGAGTGGCTGAGAAGGTGCCCATCAGAAAAGGACCTGGGGTGTTGGTCAGCAGTGTCTGAACATGAGCCAGCTGTGCCCAGGTGGTCGAGAAGGCCAGTGGCATCTGGCTTGTATCAGAAACAGTGTGGCCAGCAGGACCAGGGCAGTGATTGTCCCTCTGTACTCAGAATTGGTGAGGCCGCACCTCAAATTCCCTGTTCAGTTTGAGCCTCTCACTCCAAGAAAGACATTGAGGTGCTGGAGCATGCCCAGAAAAGGGCAACAAAGCTGGTGAAGGGGCCTATGAGGAGCAGCTGAGGGAGCTGGGGTTGTTTAGCCCGGAGTAAAGGAGGCTCAGAGGAGCCTTATCACTCTCTACAATCACCTGAAAAGAGGTTGTAATGAGGTGGGGGTCAGCCTCCTCTTCCAGGTGACAAGCAATAGGACAATAGGAAATGGTCAGAAGTTGTGCTGGGGGAGGTTTAGATTGGATCTTGGGAACTATTTCTTCACCAAAATGGTTGTCAAGCATTGGAACAGGCTGCCCAGGGAAGTGGTTGAGTTACCATCCCAGGAGGTATTTAAAAGACCTATAGATGTGGAGTTTGGGGTCATGGTTTAGTGGTGGACTTGGCAGTGCTGGGTTAATGGTTGGATTTGATGATTATAAAGGTCTTTTCCAATCAAAACAGTTCCATGATTCTCATTCTTTTTTCTTATTACAAGTAATTGAGCAGAAGCAGACCATAAATGGTCTCAAGTAGCAGAAAAACTGAAATTCTAGTCTTTGTAACCTCCATGCTTAACTATCAAGCTACTGCCCTAATTTTTAATTTTTTAAGGAATGTTATATAGTTTATGCTTTATTGTATAAGTAAGTTCACCATAAATGTCCTAATGACCTAATATGTAGGTGAAAGTTGAAAAATTTCATAAATACATGGTGGTGACTGGAAGAACTTCTAAAACAGTCAAACAGAGAAGTACAGTCATGTGGGTTAAATCAAGGACACGCTAAGATCCAAATATCTTCACTCACCTATTGATTTGATTATTTGTTCCCTGTCCAACACAGTGTCAACTAACTAGCTTGTTTTCATAAGCATTTCTATCTAGTTACTGTAATTTCCATAAAACAAGGTATAACWCTTTGTACTTTTTGCTTTTTTAATTATAACAATGGAAGAAAAATAGCTGATGCATGTAATATCTTATATGGGTTGGTTCTATAAAATATTTTTTGTTTCTTGTAGAAAGGAGCAAAATATATATGAAATACATGATTTTAAAATGTCTCTATTTCCCTGTTTCTCTGATGTAGGATATTGTAAGTGTTCTTTGTATTATTCCTAAGAGCAGAAATAATTTCTATAGCCACACAGTGTGATCCACATTATACACATATTTTTTAATTTAAAAAGGGAAAAAACCCTCCAMATGCCAGTCGTTGTCTTAGTGAGATCTTTTCTATATTGATACAACAAATATTCGCTGCCCCAGTTTAAAGTACAAAGTACAAAAGTAGAGCAGTACAGAGCAAGATAAATCAGAACAAACACCTCTGGGGTGTGTTCTTTATGGCTAAACCTTTCACAGAACCGGTTGGTCTTCAGGAATATTTTTAAAGGAGTGCTTGAGAAAGCATGAAGAAGCAGGTTCAAAAAGTGGGACTTAATTTGGAAGGAAAAAAGAGGGAATAAAACACAATTCCGACTTGTATCCATTAGTTTCCTGAGAGCAAGAAAAGACAACTTGTAAATGGGGAGGGCGTGTAAGAAGGAGCACCAACTACTCAAATGATATTTCTATGGCAGTGCTTTCCACCATTTGGCTACATTTTGTGCTAAACATCCATATTTTAATTACTTTATTAATATTTCTATTATTTTTTTTAGTTAAGTATTCTAGCAATGCCGTTTATTCCTCATCTCAAAACTCCAAAGCTCATGGTGTTGACTTGATTGATATCAGCATGATCAACAGCAGCTTCAACTAGTGATACTCAATACAAGGGTACATCCTTGTTATTATGGCACATTAAAAAATGAACTTGGCCACCTTACATGAATTCTATTTTAAACCAGTGTAGCTTCAGCAGTCTGTCACACTCACACACACATTCATGCACAGAATAGCACAAGGGTGTGTGACACACATTCTTATTGAACGTCCTACCTACAGTCCTCCAGCATGACAAGAACAGTGTTTATTGTGCTCAGCTTTATATGAACTTTTGCCTAAGAGATCCAGAAATTTTATAATCTGACTTTTTTTCTCTTCAAATCCCTAAAGCAAGAAAAGGGCCCACATCTTTATGAACCTTGAACATGTATGTTATTTAAACACAATTGGGTGTTCTAAGAAGCTTCAATAATTTTAACTTGTGTTGACATAGGCTTTCTGGAACCACTGCAATGACAGTGGCCACTATAATTACAGTATCTTCTCTTTACAAATGCACTTAGCACATTTTATACAAAAGACAATACCCCAAATTACATGCAGGTTCCCTTTTTATGTTTGTGTCAGAGGTTTCTGAAAACTGGCATAGGTTGCAGTATACAGTTAAATGTAGCAGTACTGGTATCACCTATGCTTACATTTTAAATATTAGTTGAATCAAAAGGCCAGATAAAATGCTTCAGAAATTTTGACTACCTTATTGTTTTATTATGGCCAAAAATTAATTTTGTATATCTACTTAAAACAATTCCCCAAAAAAATTTATGAAAAAATTTGAAAGCAAAATCACAGCTATGTCCTGCTTATGTGATGATTTTGCACATTTTAACACATTCTGGTAAAACTTTAAATTGCAGGCCATAACTTGGGCACAACAAAAAGCCCCAGTCATATGGGATTCAATTATTTAAGCATTGCCCAGAGGTAAGCAGAATTCAAATGCACATGTAAAAATTTGTTCAGTTGCATGACAGTCTTATCCTTCATTACTGGGGAAAATGTAGAAATACCCAACATTTCCAAGTTTTTACGTTTTTCATGAGTTTGTATAATTTATTTCCATAAATGACAGAGGTAAAAAATTTCCATGAATTTAGAAAAGTCCTTTGCTAAAAGGAAGTCTACCAAACTCATGGTTTTCCCCTGCAAAATACTTGGATTGGAACTACAGAGAAGATAATGCAACACTGTATACTTAGGTGTGACTCTGTTCAATACAGCTCATGGTGAAATACATGTTTCAGCAACTAGGAAACCTTGCAAAATCAATTTGTTTGCTCATCAGTAAGGACCCATTCCTCAAAAGGCCAATTAATGTCTCAGCAGAAAGCAGAAGGGTAACAAAGGAAACATCAGAAGTGATTAACTGAATTTATTATTGGAATAAAGTCTTCATGATCATCACAAGGCTGCTCCACTGTGCAAGCCATAAAAGGGATCCCTTGGGAGCCTGCTGTAACCTTCTTCTGGTCCATACAGCTTGCTTGCCTTTCTCAGTGTACCAGGAGAAACAACAAGGGCTGAATTTTCATACCAAAATAGTGCAACCTGGACAAATAGCTGGATTCAGCAGCTGGAAATAACCACCAGGTCCCACAATATAGAGAAAGGCAAGAACCATTTCTTAGTGCCACCAACAGAGAAACAAACCAAAACAAACAGTGCTATCTGTAGAAGATAAAATGGCATAGGTGACTGGTTTACTGACAACCAGTGGCTAACTGAACGGCTAGTTGCCTATTCTTCAGCATAATTTGATGTCAGAAGACTAAGTGTCTAGGGAGAGATGTGGCCAAAAAGTGAGAAGCGACACTTACCTTGAAATTAATGGCACAAGTGCATAAAGAAGCCTATATGCGTAATTATTTTTCTTGTTTATATTGTACCGGAAAGGACACAGTGGCTTACCTTAATTGCACGGTAAGTCAATGAACTTTTTAGCTTACAGTTTTAATGTCTGTGTACAGTAACCAATATTGAAATACAGTAAAAAGCAAATTTCTTTGGACTAAGAACACAAGCTCAGCTATTCAAAATGAAATACTATTCCTATGTCCTTCAGGAACATGGAGGTGTGTGGAAGGGGAGGAAGGAAGTAAAGAAAACTGCACAATAAAAAAATGAAACATAGAGTTTTACTCCCACCTTGAAAAAAGCTATTGATTTCTAGAAAATTATCAAATCCTACTACACTACCTTCCTTTCTCCCTTCTGCCTCTTCCTCCCTAGGCTTCTTGTTTTCCACAATTTGAGCTGGAATGCACTCAAGTGCCTGCAATTTCATTTCATATAGCAATCAAACTAGCCTATACATATGAATGCCAAGGGACTTGCATGTTTGCTCCAACTTGTCTGTGTCCTAGAAAGTCTACATCAAAAAAAAATCAGTCCCACTTTCCTGTCCAAGAGCAAAATCCTAAAATTTTCCATGGATATCACAAGCAGCGCCTAGTTTCAGACTTTTGAAGTTTGTCTTACACAGTTCACAAAGTACTTTTAAATGTTTCATTATAGATAGCCATCAACTTACAACATCATTGTATGAAAGGCAAATTATCTTGGGTCAAATTCCAGCTCTGTGCTAACCTGCTTTATGAAACCACAAGTAAGAGGCTCTTTCATTTTCAGTATCCCTAGCACTGAACTATGTTAGCTCAGGAACCTACATAAAATATTAGGACTGATTACCATTTTGTTTTCTCGAAGGAATTCATATTGCCATATCACCCTGATAGCAATACAGTGCTCATCCTCAGCACTGACTGTGCTGATGTAGCTTCTCAGCATGAAGTACCAGCATGCATGAGGAGACACCAAAATTATCGGACAAGAGGTGGCAAGGGAAACCTTATGAAATAGGTGTGGGAAACTATGTCAGTTGGAACAGCTGCCCTGAAACTCTAGAAAAAAAGCACCGTGTACTAAGTAAGTTTCAAAGCAATTGTCACTTGAAAAAGATGATGATTAGTAATTTCCTGGGCACCATCGCCAAAGAACCTTTTCTTTTTCCTTTCTTTCTTTTTTTAAATAGATAAATCTAAAATGAAACACAAACTATGAAAACTGACTTACAGGTATAATGTTGGAATAAAAGAACATTCATTGTACACATTGGCTGACATTGGTTTCTAAAGGCAGAAAAAATTAATTAGTGGTCTACTGAAGACTTTGAGTCTTAATAGAATCAGAGTTTCAATATATGATTTCTTTTAAAATAATAGAATAAAAGCTATACAGCTATGGAATACATAAAAATGTCAAGAATCAAAGATTTTGTAAGTTTTATTTCTGATTTTGACACTGACAACTAAATTGCCATTTAAGAAATTGTTAAATAAGTTACTGATTTCTGATATGCTATTCTCAAAAGCATCTGCAAATGTTTTGAGTATTTGCACAATTATTTTGCAATGTTTACCATGCTGTCAGATACCATTTTGGGTTTATTACTGTATGATACTTCAGCATGTCTGATCTCCTCTAATTTAAATCCATAATTTATGTAAACTCCTAATGCTAGGAGATATTCCTACAGTCACCACTATAACTTTATTTGAAAGAATTCTAAATTTTCTACTGGCAGTTGAAGAGTAAAATTGCCTCTCTTGAGAGCACACTCAGACCTCCAGTGCACCTTGATGGCCCATCTTCATTAGGTGCTGTACTAAAACACTGTATTTTGGTAAGAAAATAAACAGCAGTATTATTGAGATCACATGTTTTTCAACAGCTAGAAGGACAGTAATTTAGATTATTTTCTGATTTTAATGATACCAGTTTTCCATAGCCAGGAAAAAAAAAAGGTAAGAATCAGCTGTCCCAATTTTTGATTTATCTACATTTTCATGCTCTTTGTTCTTGACATGTTTGTGAACAACATCTATTCAGGTAAATGCAGTTTTAAACAAAGAAATTATAACAAATTCAACTCTAAAATGTTTTCTTGTACAAAGTCTCCCAGCATATTTTCATCTTAAACTTAGTCAGCATTTTTTTCTATTAGGTACTTTTAAATTTAACTTTCACAAAATTTCTACTTGCAATTGACAAACTATGAATTATTGTTAGTTAAGGGCATAGGATTAAATTACTAGTCTTAAAAGTACAACCAGCGAACTACACAATCTGAAAAGACCTTCACTTTCCTTTGTTTTATTGAAAGGAAATTACAGACATTTTTCATCATAACTCAAAACCAGGAAAATGGGTGCAGAAAACACATAATTTTTTTCCCATCTTACTTTCTATTGTGTATTTTTTGGTATAATGAAGTAATAGTTGATGATTTTTCTTCTGGAGTTCAGACTAAGTACTCTGTTGTCAGCAATTAGGAATCCAGTCACATTTCATGAGGGGAGGCCTGAGTCTGCAATTCACGAAAAGATGCATTCCATAACAAAACCAAAATCCAATATACTATTGTTCTTTGGAAAAAAGTAGTCCAAATACTGTTTTTCTTTGGAAAACTTCTTTCCCACTTGAGTGTTTGACRCCCAGATAGGAGCCAGCTTCACCTTATCAACTCAGCTGGATCAACAGGCTCCCCCGGGAAGTGGCACTAAACCTGCTAAGCACACATAGTACGACTTCCATACTATAGTTAGTTCAGCCACTGCTATGTTCCTTGGCGACCTAATGAAAGGATTGGAGAGAGGTGGATTCTTGCAAGAGAATGGGAAATCCATCACACAATACTTTAGATGAAAAGTGCCATCTGCTGAGTATGCAGACAGACAGGTTCTTCTCACCCTGGGTATGTGGTTCACAGTTTATCTGCAGAATAATTCTTTATTTTATCAGCCCAAACATCATAAATAGCCATTTCACCCAAGATCAGCCACACTGAATGAGGTTTTTGCAAGGATCGCAGGTAAGAATTACGAGGATATAGCAGGTGTAAGGGGCAATATCCAAATGGAAGTCTGCATTTATTCTGAAGACCACRTCTCACAATACCTTTATGTAAAGGAGAACATGTCTCCAGCCACTTGGAGAAATACTAAGTTAATGGATTTCAGAGAGAGAAAAAGAACAGTACAGTGATTTTGATAGGACAGCCAAGCTACCCACTTTTTTCTTGATTTATAATTGTGGTTTGGCCAAGGATTCATCTAGCTCTATTATCTCTTTGAATTAGAAGGCTAGAGGAATAGAAAAATCCTCAAGGAGCCCCAAGCTACTTCCTTCTTCAACTGATTTATTTTCTCTAATCATCCTAAGTGGAATACTCTTTTTCTGCTCAGCAGGCTGAACCATTGCTCCAGGGCATGACAGGACCTGCACCTGCTCTCCAAAGACAGCATTAACCCCTTTCTTTCTAAAATATCTTCAACCTATCATATGGATACATTAAAAAACACCACCCACCCTTAAGTCCAAATCTAGTTTCAGTTGAGGTGCCAGTAATTTTCAGATAAATATTTATTTTCAGAATAAGTATACCTTACAGTAACACTACAGGGCATTAACAATGGTTTTAATAAATCAAACTTACATGTGACAATCAATATTAAGCAGCACTAGAATAACCTTCCTAAGGGCTCTGCCGCTTTCCAGGACATGCAAGAGAAATCAGACTTAGTTTGGTATGTGTCAAGACACTGAAGAGAATTCTTTGGAAAGTTTCTGTGAAAGCATTTAATCAACAGCACCCTTTTAAAATTAATCAAAATATTTTAAAAAGCATGTTAGCTTAAACAAAACTTTCCAGGAAACAAAAAAAAAAAAATTACTCTTTTGGGAATTTTTTCTTTAAGAAAAATTTAAAATATTATTTAAAAATTTTGAAATATTCACATTTTGTGGATTTTTACACTATTCTAGGAAACAAGTATTCTGAAAATACATAATGAGTGAAAATATCACATTAAGTGCAGAAACTATAGAAAATGAGAAAAGCTGATTCATTATCAAGATTCCAAAGCAAACTTGGTAATGAGGTCTCAGGTTGTTTTATCTCTGTCAATGGGCAGCCTCATTTTACTTGAAAAATGRACAAGGGATATTAATAAAGCAGGACATGCACTCTTCCAAATCTGATTCCTATTAAAACCACCAAGCCAAACCAACCAAGAAAAACTGAAATTGGATTAGAAGTACTACTTTATGTTTTAGAACATGTATGTCTAAAAATATCAGCTAATAAAAATGAAGTGTAATACTTATCTCAAAATCATTCCAATTTTCCTTTGGGAATTTAGATAGTGGCAGAAAAATAGTTAATGTTCTGATTTTGAAAGCTTTACTTTTTTTCCCAATTCCTCTAGTCACTATCCATTAGGTTTTCGGCACATACAGATTTTTCACTGTTTTTTTTTTTTTGAAAATTTCTGTTTCCATTATTCACATTCTGCAGACCTTCTCCACTCAAAAATAGTGAAATAATCATGCACACGTCATCTTTTGGATATCTTAATTTATTTGGGTCAATAAATAGCACTAAACTCTCATAAGATACAAATGGAGTTCTCATTTAAAAGATGAAATAATATTTAGATAAAAGTGTGTCTCAATGCATTTGTCCATTTTAAGTAAAACTTATAAAGCAAATGTGAAATGATTAAAGGGAGATCTAAAACAATTTGCAAATAATTATGAAAGTTATCACTAATGCGGTAATACTGAAACATTACATTAAAGTTATTATCTTCCACCAGGAGCCTTGTCTGCTGCCTTTCTCTTACTTTTTGTTTAAATCTCAGGTAAAGTGACTTACTTTCTGGGAGAAACTCTCTCTCATGATTCACCCAGGAGGCTGGTAGCCCCAGGCTTGGTGTATCTTTGGACATATCAGTTTAAAAGTCTGAAGTTCAGTGAGAGGAATCTCAGCAGAATTTCTGACTTCAGAAGGGTTCAAAAACAGATTTTAAGGAATCAAGATGATACAGGTCTCAGAAATTTTTTTTTCCTCAAAGTTCTTTCTTTAAAAAAAAAAAAAATTGTAAAAATTGTGGCTAATATTATGCTAACAACATTTCACATATTTTAGAATTCTTTTTTTTATCTTATGCCTGTGTGGGCTAACTTCTATATGAGAGGAATGGTAAAACTCCTGTAAATTTAGTCAGAAAATAATACAGATTTTTTATATCCTGGGACCAGAAATATATCACAGTACTTAATCCTAAAAAGTGTGAATTTCTTGTGACTTGCGCCAAATGCAGTTTTAAGTGCTATGTTATCTTCAGACACAGTCACTATATTTTTTAKAATGTAGAACAGGGTGTCTCAACAAAAATGACGGGATTAGATCACTTCGTCTGCCACTTATAATTTTAGATAAGGTATGTGTATCATCTATCAATTATTTGCTTACTCTTCATTTCATTTCCTCCACAGCTCTTATTTCACATTTCAATATTTTGGATTATTGATATCTTATTAAGAGAAATAAGTAAACTGCTACTACTTCTATCTATTGCAATTGTGCTTCTGAAGTTATTGAGTTGCAATACTGTGGAGCGTCTCTGTGTTTATAATCTTCAAAGTATAAATAAAACTACTGGTAAAGCAATACAGGTTCTAAGCACCACAATAAAAGCAGGTTCCAGTTTGTAGAAGCACAATAGGAAGGTAATTTGAATAACATCAATAATTCAGTAAAATATTTTGAATAGTTTCAAATAATCTTTGAGTATCTGCAATAATTTCTTCCCCCTATACCAGACATCTGTGATTAGAGGAACCTACCTTGGCCTAGAATACATGAGAAAAGGAAATGGAGGTGATGGAGGAGTAATCATTAATATGTCATCCTTGGCAGGTGAGAAAACTTTCTGCATAAACACTTTCTGCTGGTTTTTTTTTCTAAGGTAAATGAATCATACTGATCAGTCTTACTTTTTCTTCTTTCTTATGGCTCTTCCCTGTTTAGAACTATTTTGGCTTGCTTTTCGTCATAGCAACATAAGGAATATCAAACAACCACAACTTTCATTTGCTTTTTTAAACACAGTTCAATGGAAAACAATGACTAATTTTCCTAACTTATCAGTCTTGTATTTAAAATCTTGAGCCTGATGTAAATTCCTCCATTCAACTCCATAGGAGCACAGCTGTAGGAATATCTAAGACTAGACTGTACCTATTTTATTAACAAAGATTTTCACGCACCCCCTCTGTCTTATAAGTCMCTTCAAATGTGACCTACCTGTACTTGAGAACTCATATTTTACCAAGCTTAGGCAAGTGCTTTCTTTGCTCACTACTTATCTATGCTATAACTGTATTTCAATATATTGGTATAAAAACAGAATTCTATGGATTCTAAGTCAGTTGGGGGTATTGCTGCTCAGTTGTGAGGTGGAATTCTGCATCATTTTCCTGTAGATATACTGAATGTTGCAGTGAGTGGGCTCACAGCACAGGTGAAGGCGAAAGTGTACATGGAGAACAAAGTCACCTGACAACCTTCCTCAAAAAAATTTGTGGGGAAGTACTTGCATTTCCTCTTTTTTGTTTGGAGAATTTGTTCTCTCTTTCTACTGTCAGATGCCTGTGAAAAATAATACATATGCTAGCCTACATTTGGATTTTCAGAGGGTTTTTTGGTATCTGTGCAGATTACCAAATTACACTAATTTCATTCCAGGATATTCCTTTGTGTTTTAATAATGAAAATCCAGTTAAGACAGCACTGGCTATAGTTACTGATTGTGAAAAGGTGTGGATGTTCTGAGTATTTTTAAGTTCTCCTATAAACCTTAGCTTTTGGGATAAAAAGTCCAGTTCACCCTGCTGCCATAATGCATATGGATCTTGAGAATCTGACTTAATACACGCGCATATGTCATGTGGGTGAGGGGTTCTTTACTAAAAGTCTCCATGTACCTGTAAGTCAGCATTTCTAGTACTGCCTAACACATTGCCTACTGACACCAGTTAAGTTTATCTCTATAGGCTGAAATGGACATTGTATTGGGACCRAACTAACCTGAAGGAAACTGCTGTTGCAGTGCAAGAGTTCATCAACACAAGTAAAAGATTAAACATTTTCACAGAAACACTGATGCCTGCGCAGTGCTTAAGAAAGGGCAGAGGCAGCAAGTAGTTTCATTCCTTTTCTAACTAGTCTCAAATAAACACAAAATTATTTCATTTTTAAGACCAAAAAGCTTGGCAGTTCTGTTAGTTAAGAGCTTATAAGTGCTGTTTTAATTATTTGATTAAAAATTGCATTTATTTACTTAATTTTTTAACATTAACATTGTGCAATGTGATTGTGAATGTCACTTTGTCAAAACAAAGTTTCTTTCCTTTGTTTGGTTTTAYGTGGCTTTTATTTAAGAATTGTTTCCAAGGCCATAAGGAAAAACACACCTTAAAAGCTAACATATACTAATTTTTATTGCATATTTATTTAGTACTGTATGTGCTTTGTGATTCGAATTCTCCTTTCCAGTGTGAAGATCTAAATCCTGCAGTCTATTCCATGTATGAAAGGCAAACTGCCATTGGCTTGGCAAACATGCCCTTCGAGTGTTTTCTTAGAGCTAGCTTCTGTTGATCATTAAACTTCTGAGTGGTTTTGATGCCCACTGTCCAAGTTCTCTATAAGCTACAGATAGCAAATCTTCCTATGTCTTTCTGAGCAACAAGAGTTGTATTTTGTGCTTACATAACATTCAATAATATTTCCTTTGCACATTATATACCGACTAGTACATCACCATGCAAATTTTGACAATAATTTGGACTAAGGACAGAATCAAGCCTTATAGTTTTACATTTTCAAACACCGACAGAACTACTTAAATGACTTTTATGAAGTGGATGCTTAAAGTGTTCATTAGCTGGATTAAAGCCAGAGTGTCCACCCTGTCCATCCAATATTGTGTCTTCCATTCTTTAGTCTGTCCACAGGACAGGACTAAGTGAGAAAGGGAGAGAAATATGTAAGCACATGCAGCAAACACTCAACTATGTCTCAAAGCTAAAAAATTTAACTTTATTGGATCTGTGCATTCATATCAAGAGGAAGTATTCCGCTAAACTAAGATAATGAGAAATGTGTTTTGCTTTGAACTTGGCTCCATAAAAAATTATTCCAGTGACTCCAGGTTTTTGCATTGGAATAAATTTAGYTTCAAATTCAAGGAATAAAATGTTCTCAAATTTCTTCTTTAGGAAGCTACACATGGTACCTTTAATTGTGTTTAATGGAATAGTTACAAGCAACAGAGAAAGCATACGAAACTAAATTTAACCCAAGAGGCTGTTTAAATTATTAAATTTAACATTGTCTTTTACCTTGTGGTGGCTAGTACCTGTACACTTTTTACAAGTAAAGGGGGAAAGGAATTCACATGCAGGCACACACTTTTGTTTCAATAGCTTTCATATTTTTAAGAAGGTATTCCATAAAACTTAACTTGTATCTGTCTGTATTCTAACAGACAAAAAAAAAAGTCTAACTATTCATAGAGGGCCTAAAAAATGTTAAAATGTTTAGCATACCATGATGCTACTCTTTTGAGAGGTTGTAGTGTTCACTACACTGCATATGTGTAGTGAATCTGGATATCTTTCTGTTATACAGCCATATCAGTGGTTTGATTGCACTCAACTTCAAGTACTCAGATTCCATAAACAGCTGGTTTGTCCTTCCTTTATAGGAAACTTCAGCTGCAAGAAATACTTAAAGTGCCTCTCACAGCAAACAGGCTCTTTTAGGACCAGAGCCTATATATATCACAAGAACAAAACTAAGCATATGGTTACATCACTGAGTAAGGCCTCTATCACAGTGATACAGGGAAGTAGAAGTGTCAATGGCTGTACAACTGGGCCTTCAGTTCAGCATCATGACAGAGCTTCTGGTCCCTCCCCTTTGTGAAAAGAAGAGTGCTGAGCAGAATCTGCCAGAATGAGGTTAAAAAAATTAGAAGCTATTCCCTTCAGAGTTCAGTTCACTATTGAAAAAGAAATCATAGAAACGGCACAGCTTGGAATTTTTGCTAGGATTTCTGTTTCACCTTTGTTTCGGCACTCAGGAAGACTACAAGAATATCATGGGAGTATGCAGGGAGAAAATCAGAAGAGCCAAAGTCCAACTTAAAACTAAAAAGGCTAATAAATCTTATTCAAACAAAGGGACTTAAATCTCTGAGGACAACATGTTCAGTGGGAAAGAGTAACTTGGGGAAAAATGCTTAATTCTGTTTTCATCAAAGTTCTTCGCTGGTATGAAAGGAAATACTTGTTTCAGCAAAGCTTGCGATACAATTCAAACTTATTGATAGAATTCTCCACCTCCAGTAGTAATTTCTCAAGATGTGGTTATTGAAACTATTGACCATGATAAATAAGAAGTTGAAGTGAGAAGATTGACACCACGTCTCCAATGGTAGAGTTGGTATTGACACTCTAACAATGAGGGGACTAGAGTATAAGCAAGGGCAAGAGCTGTCTCTGTCAGCCTGCCAAGAACTGAGAAAAATAAAAAAGAGCAGTTAACACTGGAGCATGGGATTATTGTTGGTCTGCTTGAACTGGTTTCAGTAAACCAAAGAGCATCATGAGTCATCACAAAATCATTTGCAATTCACCATGCAGCAACATCCAGAGAGAGAAAAATCTAGCCATAGCTGCCCCCCCTCTCTAAGAGAGATTAAAACCCAAATGTATCACTTTCCTGAAGTACACTGACCCATCATCATCCATTTGAACACCTTCTCCTTCTYCCACCCATTATTTTTTATGTTCTCCAGTCTGTTTCACTGCTGTTCTGCTTTGCATAAGATAATTAAATATTCATTGCAGCAGAAAATAGAATCCAGATTTTCTAAAAAATGAATGCACTAACTAATACGTTATGAACTCATCTCTGCTCACAGGCTGAATAAATACTCAGGCAGAGCAGACTCAATATCGCACAGTGGTTCATCACAAAATATTTGCTAGGAGACTCCCAGGGACATCCCACTAACAGTGGTCCAGCTCTTCCCAGGGCAGGGAAGTGGCTCAGAGCTGGAAAGCCCATACTGTGGTTCTGAGTACTGAACGCAGGAACAAAAGTGAGACAGGGCTCTTATTGTTTTGTGTGAGGGGTGCTAGGACTAGTCTTAGATGCTTCATCCAAAATTGGGTCAATTGATTTTTTTCTTGGTTTTCCACTTCAGCAAAAATAATAATTTTGATTAGGAAAGAACTGGTTTTCAAAAGAAAAAGCTATTTATTCCTCTCTTCCTGCCTAGTTATTCCTGCTGTCTTTGGCCTTTAAGTCTTTCAACCTTATTCCACTTCATTATTATGAGCTGTGCCCTTCCTTTGTTTATTTTTTGACTCTGTTTCTCTTCCCTCTCAAGTAAAAAGTAATTTGTCTTACTGTGGTTAAAAAAATAGCAATAAAATTACCTCTAAATTCCTTCTCTGTGTTTCCCAGTAGATGTTTGTTTTATTTCTGTTAGCTGCAGCCTAATTAGAATTTCCTTTATTTAAAGCATGTAAAAGTACTTAAGAGGTTTTTTTAAAAAATAGTATTGTATTATTTCTAATGTGCTAATATGCCAATGTATCCMATAATTTTAAGAATGGTGACCATCAAAAGTCAACAAACAGAGGAATATTATGCCTGTGCTGTGATCACAACCCACAGGAGACAACATAAAAGCCATTTTCATAAAATGAGTTCTTAAGCAGAAGCATAACACATTAATCCAAGTTAAGCAAATAAACACAGTTTTAAGAGARCAACCAGCCAACGGGTTAGGTTCTTCATTTCCCAGTATTGAACAGTGCTGCTTTCACAGGGTCACTAAGGCAGCATTTAAACCAAGATAAAATCTTGAAGCTGTCATGTTTGTAATTAGAGCTTTGTGCCATCTTAGAAAGTTTTTTCCTTTAGACAAAATAGATTCCAGAGTAAAGAGACCATGCAAGTCTGGCATATTTAATTTTTCTGCCAAATCCATGCTTAAAGCTAGGTAGTGAATTCTTCATCTCCACTGAGATAAGTCACACACCTTCTTGAATGTATCACTTTAAGATATGAAATATGAAAATAACATATGTGACTTATTAATTGGGATCTTCCATTAGAATCAAACATTAAGGCATTTATCCTCTAACTTTCAGACAGGCTGAAGTTTGCTATTCAAAAGGGCCTAATTTTCAGGTGGAACTACAGCATCCATGTAGTCCAGTTCAGCTTTCATTGCGTATGAGAAATTGTTGGCATAATTGGCAGAAATTAATATGAACTCATGATCTGTTGTTTCTTCTTGACTAGCTTTTTGCCATAAACTCAGTCTTGCAAGAATTAGGTTCTTCATTTTCTCCCAAAACCTCTGTTCTCTCTTCTTTCTCCACTATAAATAACAATTTTGTGCTCTCCCACTCTGACCATAATGGTTTACAGTGTTAGCAGAAAATTTTTATTTTGCTTCTCCTATTCCCACACTTCTTTCCTGAACACACTGTAAATGATTGCAGGTGTCCYGGTCACATGTCAGCTATCAAAGCCTATCTGAAATACTTTAGTCCTCTATATACTTTAAATACTTTACATAGAAGATAGCTTGAAATTCTCATTCTTGACTATTTTCTTCCAGATCCTATCCTCTTTTTAAAGTCATACTTCATAGATAAAACTGTCCCTTTTAAAAGTTATGCTTTTTTATTACTCTTACTTTGACTGCACATTTTTATCCATCTCTTTTCCTAGCCTATCCCAGATCACAAAATTTAATTTGCAAATTTTTACTAATCTATTTTGTTGCATCTCTATAAATCTATCACAAATTTTTTACACTATAGACCTATATGTGTGTTTAAGGTAGTCATAAGTTAGGAATATTCGACATCTTTATTCAGCTACCTTTTTATTTTAAAGGACTCATGCCTGCTGCATTCCAGCCTGTGTACTGTGCTACAAAGCATGGTGTAATTGGATTCACACGGTCCATAGCAGTAAGTATGCATTTTCCAAAAGGGTATCGGCAGCTCCTTGGGAACATGCTTAAGTTTTTCATGTTCCTTCTCTATAGCCACACAACTGGAACTAATTTTCTGAAACAAAACGAAGTGTCTGAAGCAATGGAGATTCCCTCCTTTCACAAAGGAAGTAAAAAGATGGAATAAGTACATTATGTTTATGTGTGTTTATGACTGATTTGAGGTTTTGGGAGCATGGGAGAAAGATGTTTCAAAGCAATTTAAGGACAGTGAGAGGAGTCCAAACTCCAAATTCTAAACCAATATTTAAAAATATTTTTTCAGAACCCCATCCCAGTCATTTAGCATTTTGGTTTCCTTATTTCTAAGTCAGGTTGATGACTATTTTTAGGATAAATAGGCATTAAAGTGTACAAAAGTGACTTGAATACATCATTATTTATTCTTACCGACTCTTAATACTCTGAAAATGTAAAATGACACATTCAGGATGGGAGTGAATTGGATTGTAATCTGGGATTTACTGGATTGTAAGTCTCAGACTCTGACTCTAAAACTTTCTAGTTAAATAGGGCAAGCACTGTAATAAAATAACTTGAAGGGAGAAAATTACGATTACACTTTAATAGATTAATCTTAAAGATAGTCTACTCGTATGAGATTTCCAATCTGATTTCCAGAATTAAGACCTGAAATTATACTTTACTACTACTCTATACTATACTATACTTTACTGCTACTCTATCCATATTTTATGCCCCCATTCCCACACAAATAACTTCTTTTTCAGATTAACTTAAAGAGAATAGTATGGATAAGTGTAGCATATACCATACYAAACACATCAAGAACATGACACCTAGGTTTCCATTTTTGTTTTCTCATTATAAATATAAATATCACCATCTAAGTGCAAAAGTAAATTAGAGGAAATGCTGTCTTTAAGGAACATGAGAGTGCTGAGGAAAAAAAGAATAATAAACATGATGAACTACAGCATTTACCACGAAAGGCATTGCAGCCTGATGTTGGTAAGGTCTGATATCTTACATCTAGGACTTCAGTTTCTTTTCTCCCCCACCAAAAGGGCAGGCTACCATGCCATGAAAATGACATGTGACTTATATAATACCTGAAAGGAGTCCTGTTAAATGTTAAAATAAATAAAATGCAGTATTTAACAATTATGGTTATTCTTGGATGTATCATGTATAGTTCCTCAGTTCTGTGCTATTGCTCAGAAAGTTCATCCAGAATTCAACACATACCTGGATGTTGATCAGACTTCTCTGCTACATACACATTTTGGTAGAACCACAAACAAGGGGTCCTACCACTCCCAGAACAACTTGTGCTTCTTTCTTTCATCGTGTTCCCGAACTGCTTCCTGAAAAAAAGTCAGTTCACAGAGACTTTCCAGTGGAGATGCTCAGTGGTAGATTCATACCTTGGCAGGGACAACACAGCAACTAGAAAGGTTTAGCATTACACTTGCAGGGATAGAGAACAGATCCTCTTTCTGTTGATGTGAGGCAGGTAAATACAGAGTCTTAAAGATAATTTTATTTATTTCAAAGTTTTCTTTTAATAAAAAATGCTCCTATAAGATTGGAAGTATGCATTTGGGAGAATTTTTTCTTGTTTTTGCTTAGAAGAGTTATATCATCCCCCTAGAATACATGACATGGTTAATGACATGGTAAGAGCACTAGTAGCAAAAAATATTAGAAAAAACAGCCACATGGAAATTAGAGTGTTGATTTCTTGTAGAATTGTTCTCCTAACAAAAGAAATGTATTTTTTTCTAGTAGTCTAGTATGTTTACTAGAGAAAACATGCTTCAAACTTAGTTGAAACAAAACAATCAGTAGTAACAAAATCTCCTTACTAAGCAAGGATGAAAAGTACTTTGTGGTAAATCTCATTCTTCGAAAATTTACTTACACAATACTGTCTTATAATGTTGATTACAAATGCCTAATCATTTCTCTTTTCCAGTTAGCTGCTAATATGGACAACTACGGTGTGAGACTCAACACAATTTGTCCAGGATTTGTCAACACACCAATTCTTCAGTCGATAGATAAAGAAGAGAATATGGGACAATACTACTCATATAAGGATGAGATAAAAAATATGATGCAGTTCTATGGCGTGATGGAGTAAGTCAAGTCAGATACAGTGGGTTTTTGCCCTTTGGTGATGAAGAACAAAGACATGCAATATCCTTTTCAGCAAAATTAAAATAAAAGGGAAATGCTGCCTCAGATAAAACTCTGTCAAATGTGTTATCCCATATACAAAGAAAAAATGGCAGATATCTAAGGCTATATTAAGAGCACCACCTGCACAGTGATATATCCCTTTATGCATTCCCATTTCCCAGCAAAGTGCAAATCAAATTCCCAAGTTAGATATAGTAATTTTAGTTTTTTATAGTCCTTGGTGTTCCCTCATGGATTTGTTTAATCAAACTTGCTGTGAGATACAGGGTATATAATTTGAACTGACTTTTCACAAAATTTTCAAGTGATCCAAGATAGAAATCAGACCAAGAACTGACAAAACTGGATTAAAAGCACAGTAGCAACCACTGTGGATCAGATCTAAGAGTTCCCTGGCCCATTACAGTATTTCTAACAAAGGCCAAAAGCAGACAGCTTGGAGAGACTGAGAACAAGACAAGCATAAAGCGATTTTTTAAAATTTTTTAACTTTCTTAGTTTCTAGCAGTTAGCTTCTCAGATGCTTCCGCACAAAAGAAATTGCATGACTGTGTTTTTTCACCCATTCTTTTCCATATGTAAAATATTTTGCACCCAGTGACCGCAGCAAACTGCATGTGAAATTATCCTTATACTAATTTGCATGTCAGTTCTGCTACAGAAACAGGATAAACCAACAGCAAAGTGCTGCAGAGGATTTTGTAAGGATTGCTTCTGTCCATTTCCCTGACAGAGAAAACTTTGATAGAAAGCCCAGTGGCAGCCGCATGTCCACAGGCATTTATCAGAAACTAGAGCAAACAAATGATGATTTGTAAAGGAGCCACTTAAGATGTATGTCCTGATTGAGGAGACTTAATAGCTCTCCTGAAACACCCGCACCACCTCTGCTTTTCCTCAAAAGAAATTTCCTCAAGTGCCAATATTTTAAATTTTCAGATATGTATAGATTTACATTGAGTTTCTTTACTTGTCCTTTTTACATGTTCTATTATATCACGACTCTGAAATAACTTTTTTTTTCAGCCCATCAATAATTGCTGAGGGACTGATAACAATAATTGAAGATGATACTCTAAATGGAGAAGTTATGAAGATCACAGCATCCCAAGGAATTCATTTTCAGCAATATGGCCAAACACCTCTTACATCATCAAAGAGATAAATAATTGTTTTGTACTAAATACTTTTGGTTTTTCTTAAATATAAAATGTTTTGAAGAGTAATTTGTGGGAGGAAAAGGGTTAATGTTGTTTCTAGAGCAGTGTCAGTGCTCAAACATTTGCATCCTAATAACAAGATGGGCAAGAAAATCTGGTGTGGGAAGATGTTACCACCCTATTCTGAGTCTATAAACACTAATAACAGTATTTATTTTGTAGAATAAACACACTGCTCTGAAGCCCTTTTTTATTATTATTTAGTAGTAGATGCCACTTTTTTTGTTCTGTTAGTTCTGATCTACATTCTCCAAGCATATTTTAGTGGACTTGACTTAATTTGTTATAATTCTTTTCACTGTCATGCCTACTTATTTACATCTTGAATTCTTCAAACCAGGAATTCAGTTCAGGAATCTAGGCCACAAATGTAGCCATAAGGATTTAAGAATTTACTTTTTCTTATGAAATGTCAAATAGAACAAGAGGCAAAATTCACATTCCTCATATATATATGCAACTGATTATGTTGTATATCATATAAGAAACTACAGATTTTGAACTTCTAGGATTTTATCTATTTATAAAATAGTTCAGAAATATTTTTTTTTCTGTTTTATATATATATGTGAATTTTCTCACTCTGTATATACAAGGATGAATATTTTGGCATTGCTTGCAATATCTGCTTGCTCATTAAAGCTTATTTTGTAAACCTTTAAATATAATTCCTTGCCTTTATTGATTAAAATCTCAATTCAATCCTGAATAATCTGGGTTTTATGATGTTTTATACATGTCCCTTTTGGTTTCACAGTACATATTCTCAGATGTAGCATGTCATATAGTGGCCATGAAAATAAAAATTGAGCTTCCTACCTCCACCTTCTGAATCCAGGTCAATTTCCAGGTACATTTATGCAACAAACCTTCATACTTCATGGGTTACATGCCTAACAAAAATAATTTTTAGCGTGGTAATTTAATTAGGCTGATAGCATAAGAAGATTTAATAGCTCCTAGGAAAGGTGGGAAGTTAACACTTACCCTTCTCAGGAGTACTGACTTTAATTTCACCAATCTTTTTTTTAGCATTGTAACTGAAAGAGTGGAAACAATAGTACTTACCTTCTGTGGAAGTAAGGGAGTAAGAAGTCTCTGGGGAAAAGAAAAGAAACAGACACAACATGCTTTGAATTACTCATCATTCTCCCAATGCCTCCATTTTTGGTTATGTTAACACTATTTTTAAAGCCCATTTTGAATGCACATGATGCTAGCTACACCTTTAGCATCCCTGACAGAATCTGTATATTCCTCTGGATTAACAAGTACTATCTGATTTGATAGTATTAGTTTCTACCTTTGTCTCGTTAAAATCAGAGCATTTCCCAATACATGGCAGAATAGTGTAAAAGAAGTGATGTACATTTGAAGTCAGTATGTTTTAGTTAGGTCTCAATGCTGATAATCATCTACCTCTGTGTGTCTCCTTGTTAAGAAGTGTTTCAACAAAGTTTAGAAACAAGGCAAGGTTTAATAATAATGATAGTATATGCAAAACATGTAACCACCAAACACCACACTAAGACAGTAACTCAGCAGCTTCTCTTAGTAACATACTTCAAATCACGATGGGATGATACATTGCTGTCTTGACTGCTTTTACTCATCTTTGCTCCTTGTTATCCCAAAAGAAATATCCATTAAACAGGATAGGTTGACTTMGCCAGGGAATCAGTGAAAGAATATATAATGTAATAATGTTAACAATAAAAGGCCAGGAGTCCAATGTATGCTCCCTGGAGGAAGAAAACGAGAAAGAAATGTAAAGTTAATTATAGCTAATCACTTTAATCATTGCACAATTAACTTGTGATATTGCACTTCTACAAAATTCTAATTCTATGAATTAGCAGTGTTCTAAGAGTCAATTCCATTTTTGTGGTATATCAATAGTCACACAAGAAAAAATCAGATTCATAAAATATGCAATTAGCATTCAGGACACCTAGAAAATCTAAGCTGATATCTGGGAAAGAATTTAAGTCATATCTTTCTTATATGTGTAGGTCTTTTCTTCTGGATTAATTTTGTAACTCAAAAGACAGATGTTTTCAAATCAAAGCCATACAGAAAACTTCATGAAAGGCATATACTGCACTGATTTCCGTCTGATAATCTGATAAGGAAGTTTCAGAATGCAATACATGCTTATTTGATCAAATAAGCATTTAAACTGAGATAAATCTCAAATTATTAGCACATCTGGAACTCACTGAAAGACACACATGCAGTGAAGCAAAATCCTTGATGCAAATTATAATGGGAGAAACAGCCATCAAATTTCTATCTTTTAATTAAAAAGTGCCCCAAACCAAATATTACAGCTTTCCAGTTTCAGTTAGTCTGAATTTAAACACATCTGAGGGTTTTATCTGCACAGGAAGAACAAGTCCTACATATGTTTTGGAAGGGTTTCCTGTAAGATTTCCCCCCAAACTCTGGAAGCCTTCCAGTAAGAAAGAAAAAGAGCATATGTTTGATTTACAGAGAGAAACACCCAGAGATGCAGTAGGTAAAAATGAGTTCAAGGGGGAAAGTGAGTTTCATTTTTTGCAAAAAGATTGTTTTGAAACTTCAGTTAAAAGTCTTGACATAATTCCAAAACTTAATTTATTTTGCCTCGGAGACCATCATTTTTAAGACAACTGTTCCAGTTTTGTAGGGACAGCCAAAAGGAAAAATAAATATTTTAAATGAGATACACTAATTGCCAAGAACATAAAATAACAAGTAGTATTCTAGAGTCATATAATGATCATTATTTGGAATGAACACTCAATCCTATGTGACACAAGTTTACTTTTCAATGGGTCCTTAGAGTTTCAAATGGGATTTTTCTTAGGGGTAAAGAATAAATACTGCTAATGAACTCCATTTTTTTCAGTGCCTTTGATCCTACACAAAAGCCCGAATCATAAGGCATTTCAAACAGTTTGTTGCATGAAAATGTTACTTTATTTGTATTATTTCATGCCTTAATTCAAGGCACTTAAGAGGTACCTAATCAACATAATTATGTGGATAACACATTACATTCTGTAGAACCCAGAAGGACCTGGAATTAACTGGTATTGTGAGTACCATAAAATAATRTGTATATCAATTTTGTTATTGAGGGGGTGAACTGTGCAGTAACAAATCCTTCTTGTAGTTTCCTCAAATTAAGGAAGTCCAGATATGAGAGACTAGACCTTTTCCTCTTGTTTGGAACATAAGCTTTGCAGACAGGAAACCAAGAAAAACTTTAATAAACCCAAAATCTGGTTTCCACTGAAATCTTGAATATGAGACTAATCTTTAAAGGAACAGCATGAGATACCTAATGCTATGGCTTTGGGGCAGGATGGGGCTCTTCTGACAGATAATGATTTCCTTTTTCCAGTGTTGAACTGCTCTAAACTTTCTACAGGATGATTCTCCAGCTTGAACTTCCCTTTTAGCTAAGTCTATTTGCTTTATGTCAAGAGACGTTGACAGTTTTCAGCTCCAGCTCCAGGAATCCAGATGGTGCAATGAAAGTGAAAGATAATACAATATGACTTAGATTTTCTTTTTTTCCCCTCCAGTATGGAAAGGAACAGCTTAATGTCAGGTCAAATTTAAAATTAAAACTGAAAGGCACAGTAAACAAGAAGAGTTATGCTCTTACTCTGATGGGGACAGTAAACAGGAAGAGAACAGATCAGGTAAAAATAAGGTGCAAARAGGCTAATCTTTAAAATAATTAACTTAATCTCACTGTTTAAGTGGAAGGCCATTACTATGAACTGTGGCCCAAATTTAAATCTATATGTTTTCTGACTTGTATAGAGACAGTCTAACACACTATTCTTTCGGGGATTCAGAGGATAAAATCAGGATCTTCACAGTAAAAATTAAACTTAATGAAAAAAAATTGATCTATTTCAAGCAATCATTCAGCAGTTGTGCATTTGAAACAGTTATATATTCAGCTCCTTTTATTTTTCAAAGCTCCATGTTAATTCACTGCTGGCATCTGCTGGGCAAACTTTACCGAGATTATTACTACTGCAGAGGTGGAATTAATTTCTTGCTACAAGAATTGCACTTTTTCAGCTTTCCCTTTCCCTAGGAGGGTTCCTAGCCCTCCTCCTTTCACACAGAAGAGAGGCTACACAGTACAGGACGATCATCTGGTGACAGGTCTGACATCTGGTCCAGGAATTCTGAATGGTTGAAGGCTCTAGATTTAGCCTCGTCAAGAAGAGATTTATTGTAGTGACATCCAAGAAGAATGCAAAAGATCTATCTAATTCCTTATTTGTCACCCTGACCCTGCCAACTCCTCTGCATCTTTACATTGGACTACGTTAAACACAAGCATTACGGAAGTGAACTACACTCCAGCTACACCAAAATACAGCTGTGCTTCTTCAGCAGCCACCAAGAACATATTCACTTAAGACATTGCTCATTTCACTGATTTCAGAGAAACTGTAAGGCCAATTTATTAGTTCACACGATGCTCCTCATGAAAGAAATGGCTCAAAGTATCTCAGCAGATTTTTTCTCTTTGCAATGGGACCTTTCCTCAGCAGCCACGATGTTGAGGAAGGAAAGAAAGAATAGGAAATCAGGCTCTCAGTTACACAGCTTTGAACTCTTTACTATAGGACATGAGAATAAGCACACTTCTGCTTGCTTTCAGAAAAAAAATGTACAAAGAGAACTTTCAGTGCACTTTCCCACAGCTGCAAACAAAACCCACAAAAGCAAAGAGGAAATAAAGATATTTTTGGAACATAGGAATGTAAAACTCTTCAGAAAAAATAGTTGTATTTTACCTCATCTAGCTATTCTGATTTACATAAATGACTAAAACTTAAGAATCTTGTACAGCATTTGACCTTGAAGACTTATTTCAGCAATTAACACCACAAACAGTTAACTTCATAYACACATGAACAGTGCAGTTCTCAAGAAAGACCCAGAGATGGGCAGAGAATACTGAATTCTCTACTACTTATTCTGGAATGGTTCTTACAAAAGTGAATCAGCTTCCTTGTACAAAATCCTTCTGGCAATTTCACTTCAAACAGACATAGTGTTCCTTTATGGAGCTTTTATCCTTCTCTGCATTTGTAAATCTGTTTAAATACACTGCCCTCAGCAATGCTTACAAATTAGCTGACACTTATCAAAACTATTGTTGTTACTTTGATTTAAGAGAGTTACTGTACTTGGTACATATTAATGCAAGGCTAGAGAAAATGCAGGTAGCATTTTTTTACATACCTATATATTTATATACATATATTTTCACATATATGTATCTACTACACACTCACAGACTATACCTACAATAGAAATTATCTTTTGTTCTGGAGCAATATTCACTATCTATGCATGTGCCTGGAGATAATAACTTTTATAAAAGTTGTGAAACATTATGTCTCAATGATGTTTATCTCCCAAATCTGGTCTCTTAAGATCATGAAATACGCTTGAATATGTATAAATTATATTTTACTGAGAATGTTTTACCTAGCTGAATTTGGAGTTTCATTTTTCTTTTCAGTTCCCGAAATACATCAAAATTAGATTTACTCTTTAATTTAAACACTCATACATTAGCTGATGTGTAATCTTTGACATATTATGTATCCCTCAAATGCCACCTTTACTGAAGCAAGTCTATTGTCTCATCTCTTATGATTTCTTATATATTATTTTATATATTATCATAGATAAACAGTCACTGAAAGGCTAGTGATGCYGTACACTGGACACTTCCCAAATATTTCATGACAGAGTCTTTAGAATGATAGAATCAGTTAGGTTGGAAAAGACATTTAAGACCATTTAGTCCATCCTTGTGGCAGGGCAAACTTACTTTTTTTCATATTGGCTTTCCTTCTGTGGGTCAAGCTGCTAGCATTAATTTTTGCTTGGAGAAGGGGAAAACGAAATGAAACAATAACGCCAAAACTCCACCCCTCCCCCCCCTTTCCTTTGAAAGCTACTCTTTGAAATAATACTGACAAAAAAAGGCATAAAGGAACATACATTGCCATTGCATTTATTGAACAGAACTGTGCACTGGATACAACAGTGGGTTCAGCTAAAAAAGAACAATTATGCTACAGTGTGGCCAAACCCAAAAATATGGTCACTACGCAGACCTCTGTGACTGTATTCCTTGAAAAATCATCAAATATGTCATCTGAGTAGCCTCATTATTCCTTGTCATTCCCCATTATGTCTAATTTGTCAACCATTCAAAAAAAAAATCAAGAAAAAAMCACAAACAGAGAACAAAATGTTTCCATAAAGTACAAAACTTATGCTACTCAACTGAACTGAAGATAAATAGCTGTATCTTGCAGTACAGATATTTGTCTATGACATGTACATGGTGCAAACTCTGTGGCTGAAAGAGTAAGGTTCATTCCTAAGAACAACAAAGAGTCTGTATAAATATTAGTATGAATAGCAAGCTTGCTATTGGCCACTAATTTTCCCTCAATCTGTCATCATACCATACATCTGGAAGACAAAATTATTTAAACAGCTTAAGGAAGAAAAATGGTTCAGTAATCACTCTACACACTGGAATAAAATTCAAACTTCATTTCCAATGAGGGTTTCTTAAAACATTTGACCCTGAAAACACATTGGTAGCATAAATTAAAATACTGCAGGGTGACAACAAAGATCTGTGGAGTCTGTTTAACAGACATAAGGACTAAAACCCTATTAGACTTTGGTTTTGGCATTTTCAATTAGCAGTAGCTTGAGAAGTAATCATAATCATTTCAATAAATGCAATTTACTTAATTTCTGTAGATTTCAAGCCTTGGTGCTGCATTTATAACACAAGATTTTTGTTCTCAAATTAAATGAAACTTCAGCACTGAAACATTTGTCATGTTGCAGAAACATCTGTATGTAAAGCAGTATTTGACAGGGCACGCTAAGCTTCAGGGAAATGCTAAAATGTCATCAACTTCAGTGAGCCTGAACCAGCCTACAAGTCAGCTGAATCTGTGTTCAAGTCTCTGTGCTATAGACAAAAAATAATGACATAGCATATAGCAGTGAGGCATTAACTGCACTAACTGCAAATAGGTCCCGAAGGAGTTTTTCTTATTTGCCAAATCGTCCTGTAGAGACCAAGAATTTTGGACAGCCCTTGCAGTCAGGGAAGGTGAGAACTATGCCAGAATCCCTCAAAGAAATGAGCTGGAATTTTCTGCCTCACTCCAAGACCTCCCTCCTGCATGACATGGTTCTCCACCTTCTGGATAAAAGTGGGCTGCGTGAGCTGTCTTAGTTTGTTAGCTCTTTGCTTCCAGTTTCCCTTAATTTCTGGATATTCAGAGAAACATTCAGTTAAAAGTCATTTTTGGCCTATCCCAGAAAAACAAAATTCATCTCCAAATGTATTGGGTAACAGCTTCTGAGCTGCACAATTCTGTAGAAAATGTGGAAGAAATTGTTAATTTACACGGACTTGAGAACTATCTTAACAGTAAATGCTGCTCCACAGCATGTGACAAACTGTGAAGGTTTGCGAACGGTGATTGAAAATATGCATAAACAGAGTTCTCACTCAATTTCCTAATGAAATGTTATTGTCTAACCAAAATGACCACAAATACTCTTTCACTCCTCTCCAGGCAGAGGTGATTGAGTCCTCAGTTCTGAAAATCAAAAAACAACATTCCAGAAGGAATGAAAAGAAWGATCAGACTTTACAATCACAGGTGTAGATTAGTACAAATCTACCTCTAAAGACTGTAACATTATAGTATAGTAATCATTCTAAATTTTCAGTATTTATTGGGATTTTCTAAAAGGGGCTTGTGATCAAACAAATGTATCCTCAACAAGTATTAATTCTTAACCCTCATTGCTATTGAACTCTGGAATACAAATACATTTTATACTTCTATAAACTGGCAAATAACTGTTAATAAGCAGCATGACTACCCTGTCTTGGAACTWGGCTACCTCCATAATACTACAACTTTGAGGAAACATCTGACCTGCAGAATCATAATTATTGGTTCTAATATTTTACCTTACTCTTTTTTCTTTGCATTCCAGTAGTTCTTGTATATTTAAAGCACTCAGAATGTATAAACAGGCCTCTAATCACCTCTAAAGCAACTATGACTACTGGATCCTCAATACTTACCTGACATTTAAAATCGTGTTTTGTAGGTGATCAGAAGTTCTGGCATTGGTGTTTGGCTGACTCTCAAAGCAGAAATGCAAATTACAATAACACAAAAAGAGAATACGTTGAGATTTGCAAACCCTTGGTTTAGATTTAGCATGTATTCACGTCTGATTAAAACTCAATGACTGAAATACAACTATTATAATTGAATTTGTAAAGCCTACTCTAATTTTTCAAATCATTAGTAATTCATGCATTTTGATCAAATTTTCACTCTCTAGTAATTCTTTAAAGCATATCTTTGAAAGCGTGCTGCATAAAAGGTTCTATGATTAGACAGATTCAAATCAATTCAGTAGCTTTGTTTATAGTGCAGCTGCCAAGACTTGAGTCACTAAGTCAGCCTGTGACATGCCCGCTTGTATAACTTGTATTCTTTGGCAGCATTTGTGGGGTTTGCATATCTCTTGTTGGATACACAATCCTACTCGCATATCAAAAATTAAATGGAGTGATAAATTTGTATAAAATTAGCTTTAAAACAGTACTCATTAAATCCAGTGGAGATCAGTGTATATTTTTACATCCTGCACCACCCTCTAACTTGGCGGTCAAAGAAAAGGCAAAAACTTGAAGCTGGTAAAATGCAAATTTCTTGCCTTACATCACACCTTTGATTAAAAAGAATAGCTTTAAAATCCATGAGGATACTGTATCTTCTAGCAGAAGCTGCTAGATACACCAAGAGAGAAAATTTAATCAATTTGTCACAAGTACCATCGGCTTCAGCCTGCTGCATATCAATAGCCACCTCTGTGTGGAGAGAGAAAGCACATTCTCTCGTGCTCTTTCTCTCCACCTACTTAATCAAATTAGGGAAAGGACAGTGGAAAGGGTAATAAACTTCAAGCACATTTGTTTGCTCTTTAAGCTAAAGTCRGATGCAGTACTGAATCAGAGATCATCTGATTCTCTGGATCATCCAGAGATCTCTTCTACTAATTTTGTGCTGATTTTATGACTCTGAGAGTTGTTTCCTAACTAAATGGCCCAAACAACAAACACTTTGGGAGATGATTTGTTTTGCTTCCTCTAACAYCTAGAAAACGGTTAGGCTTTTTAAACCTGTTAGCCCAATACATCATATTTTAGCCCTGGATTAAAAGAATTTCTGGTCACCAACTGTTACTTTTTTCTTCCTAAATAGAGGTTTATTTAGTGGAACAATCAACTCTCAACAATTCTGGCATCATCTTTAGGTGGTATAATGCAATCGAATTTCATATCAGATTTTAAAGCTTCTCCAGGACTTGCTTAGATGTTCCTATTTATCTTTCTCCGGAAAAGAAAGGAAATGTTTTGTTTGCTTTCTCATATCATTTTGCCTTGGAGGATTCCAGTAGGTCAGTTTGAAATCCAGAATATTAATTACCTTATATACACCATTACGTCAACGTGATCTGGAGGAAACAGATTTTTCTGGGTTTCCTGTTCTAAATGATGTGGTTTCAGATAGAACATTTGATAGTTGAGGACTGGGGCCTCTCTACATGCAATCAGTTCCCCCTTATCAAGTAAAGCATTGTTTTTCATTTCATGTTCTGTTAGTGCCAGGCTGAAATGAAATTACATTATTTTTCATGTCTGACCTTTCCACATCTACAACTTCATCTTTTTACACTTTGAGGTAGGGTGTCTGATGGTCAAGGATGAGAAGGTGAAGTAAAGGTAGTCATCAAGGAAGTGACTTTCTAGACCCTGAGATCACCTTAGAGGACACAGAATCAGAGYGTTTCCCCTGCCCTTTAGAATCAGACTGGTATTGTGTAAATTCTGCTTGAATTCTAGGGAAACACATTCATCAAATGACTAAACAGAGAAGAACTTGAAAAGAAATTTGGCACCCACTGGCTGTAGATTAGCTCACAGCCTGAGAGGTGAAGTGTCAAAATTCCTGTGAGAGAAGAACATAAACCAGTTCCAGTCAAGAGAATAAATGACAAGGAGACAGACAAGAATCCACACAAGCTGCAGGAAAGCCTTGTTAGGGGCRTCTCCACTGAGACGATGAGCTCTATGATATTTTAGATCATTTGGATAATCTCATCTATCCTCCATTTCCTATTAAAGGTTGGACTAGATTATTTTTCAATGTCCCTTCCAACCTGGCCTGTTGTATGGTTCTGCACATTACTTTTTTAACACCCTCTACGTGGGCTATATTATGATGTTTCTGGGACTACTCACTTTCGGACATCCATAACACCCCACAACCAGTCTGGACTCTAATCTGTCAACAAACAGCTCATGTCAAATGGTGGCAAGCAATGGCATAAAGACCCACCATACAGTGTCAGTGTACGGCTAGGAATTTCCTTCCTAGAAAGACATCGAGTTTTAGGCTTTGGGTCAGAAGGAAGAGAAGGCCAAAATGCATTTTTGGGTGCAAAGCTTTTGGTTTCCCTTGTAATCACTGAGTGTGGCTGTATAGTTCTACTTTCCATGCCCAGATCCAGGGGTTTAGAAATTATACACAAAAGAATGGGCTTTTATCTAGTAACAAGTAACTGATAACACTGTTAACTGTAGTGAAATGGGAAGGAAAAAAATACACAGAAACCTGAAACCAGTTGTGAGGTTGGCCACTGCCTGGAACAGCAGAAACTGCTTCCATGTGCACATCCTGATGAAAGAAGGGAAATTTCTGCTCATGGTAGAAAAAAATACCAGTGCTGCTAGAAGCATGATGGCACCCAYATGCAATGTTTTCATTGTTTCTGAATTACCCTTGGTGGACACAAAGAACACATCTAATTTAGTCTCAGAAAAGGAGGATTTTTTCCTACACTGGCCTGGAACTGGTTGTGAAGAGGAGGTATCTAACATATCAAAGGGCTTCCTAGGCCACCATATATTGCTACATTAAGGAAACTCCAGACATGACAGGCTGGGATGGAATAGAGTAATCTGAATGCTTGTATATSGCTCCAACATCAATTCTGCCCAGGAGGAGGTCTGGGAAGTTTACTCTATCTGCTTTCCTCCCCACCTTTCTTGGCCTATGTACCAGCAGGAATTGTTCAGCTGATCTGAACTATGCAGCAAATGTATCTCTGGATGTTCCTAACTATACAGCTTGCAAATCATGGCAAAAAACACCACATTTCCAAGATTGGAAAGCAAGGTGGCAAAATGGACTGAAAGGCTAAGTAAGGAACTTACACTCAGAGGCCCCTGCTGCAGAATTTACAGAGATGCAGCATTTTTTGGCTTTGCAAAAGCAGACCACTTTCAAAATGGAAGGCAAATTATAGAATCATAGAATTAGTAAGGTTGGAAAAGACTATTAAGATCACCAAGTCCAGCTGTCAACCCAGCACCATCACCATATTCACCATTACACCATGTCCTCACACACCACAGCCACATGTTTTTTGAACACTTCCAGGAATGGTGACTCCACCTCATTCCTGGGCAGCCTGTTCCAGTGTTTAACAACCCTTTCAGTGAAGAAATTAAATCAGATTACTCTAGTAAGGCRGGATTCCTCACATGAAAACATCAAATTCTAAATTAGTAAAATATTCTCATACCTCTGATTTCCCTGTAATTTGTAAGAAAACATTTTTTCTGTGCTAGCATCACGTTGAAAAGTCTTTTAACACTTTTGAAGCATTAAAAAGAAAACCAGAAATTTCATTTTATCCAAAAGATAAAAAATGCTTCATATGAAAATTTTATTGTCAGTGATAAACACAATCCTGAAATTTTTGGTGTGTTTGAGACTAGAAGTATTAGAAGAAATTGCTAACATTATTTTCCTTGGCAGGTAGGGAGTTCAGGTCAAAATAGTTCTATTTCAAAGATAACGTATGCTGTTTCACCATAGAAAGCATTTCCAGCATTATTGGCCTGAACTCATATTGTTTGTTCTCAAGAATCCATGACCTCTTTTGAACTGAAACTCACTTTGACCCTGCATAATTAAGTGCTGTGACTACCCTATTGTGCAGGGGTAGCAATTTTATTTTTTAACTACTAACTGATACTCAAATATGATTTCTATTTTGTCATGAATACTAGTTTTCGTACATTTATCGTTCTACACTGCAAACAGATTAGGCTTCAAAGTACAATATATTTTAGAAGTAAAGAAACTGATTGAGTAAAGAGTTGAAAGACACTTTCTTTCTTTTAATATTTAGAAACATCTATGTAACAGCACACCATACCTTCCCTTCTCTCTTGTAAACACTCGAAGTAGCCAGACAGGTTTGTGAAGGTCACACTGCATTACTGTGGATGAAGCTTCATAAAAACACTGAATTACCATGTTTCTGCTATCATTTGTGGCAATATGTAGTAATGAACGTGTGACCTGTACCACAAACACTGTAATTCCTAATGTTTTTTTCAAAAAGAAACTTTAGATAGCTCCATGTGAGTGCGCGTGTTGGTTTGGGGTTTTTTCCAACTCACAGATAATCACTTTTACTAGACAGGCTCTGTGAGAAAAAAATGGAACATTAAGTATACCACCTTCTGTTTCTTGTGAAAAAAAAAAGTAACAAAAGTGAGCTTATTGAAAAGCCCTAGCTTTGGAGGAAATGCTTAACTACACAGATAGTACTGAAATTTAGGATGACAGGTTAAAAGGGAACAGAGAGTGGAATCAAGAACCTGCCTATACCCATGCTGCCCCTGTTCCTTCACTGCTGGATGTTCATCCCATTTGGTTCTGTTACAAGCTTCCTCAACRAGTCGTTCCTGTAAACAAGCCAGCTGCTGACAAAGCGCCACAGTAATCCAATAGTCTTTGTACCTCACAATATGTGTGACAACTTTCAGAAGTTTGAGCCAGTTCATATCACTAGGAAGCACTGACATCAGCACTGGTGTAGATCATGGAGACACAGGGATGACTAGCAAACCCACATCCTGATCATGCTGAAAGATATTTAAAAGTACATGGCCAGGCTTGCATGTTCTGCTTTTCTTTTGTACTTTTCTAGTTGGCCTGAGGAGAAAAGTCTATTGGATTAACTAAATATTTCATTTCCAAATCATAGAGGACACTTCACAATTTATAGCTGCTGAAATTTTGAAGGAATTAAATTATACATTTATAATTTTTTCTCTTTTATCTTCAGGTTTTTTCTCTGCTTTTTAGCTGTCTGTTGCTAGTTTGTTATAAAAAGCCAGTTCTTTCATTTCTCTGCACTTGCATGTTCTGAATCATAGGATTCTATGTATCATTAATTTCCAAACAAGTTGCAATTTCTGGTACACTATGAAACCATTTTTTAATAAATATGTATGTCCTCTCTCTCACTAGACACCTTGCACCAGCCAATGCTACAGAAGAACATGAAAGATCTATGAACCAAATATAAAGAAAAGATGAAGAAAAACATTGCAAGTATAATGCCTTGTAAAACTCCTACTTTCTGGGACATCTCCATGTGAAATTTATTCTCAGAAGAAATAGTACAGTGTAAAATCACTAGTCCTAGTTTGAGTAAAAAAGTTTGCTTCAGAAAAATTACATTCATTATAAACCTTATAACCTTCCCGTTATAAGGTTTGTAGAAATTACTTTCTTGGAGTGTGTATGGAAAACCAGGGAAACTGATGAAGTACTATGTGGTTTATAGGCAACAGCAGACTGTCCTCTCTTTGTGTTCTACCAAGTTCTTCTCAGCCAAAGACAGACATAGAACAGGAAAAATGGTTTGTGTTTGCAGGAGGAGATAACCTCTTTCCTTCTCCTATTTTTTTGCTAGACCACACTCAAGTGCCTCTTTCATCCAGGAACTTGTTGGAGCCTCTTACTCTGTCCTTGGGTCTATCAAATCTCTGACATTGATCCTGAAACCTCTTTCTCAAAATGCCCTTACTGAAGAACAGGAACTTTCAGAAGTTAACAGGATCCAGCAGTTTCTGGCTGGGATTGGCAAAGGAACTTAAAAATCTAACTAGAAAACAAAGAGTGGAAAATGGAGTTCATAATAAATAAAACTGAAATTCCAAATAACACCAGAAGTTACAATAGAAACATTACAGAGTGTTTTCTGGTTTCGTCTCTCACTCAGCTCATGTTTTGTCATAGCCCCTAAACCTTTACGTGACTAATACCACAACAAAACCAAGAATCTTTCTCTTACTAAGAACCCCTATTTCAGAAACACAATTTTTGCTGAATATGGGTTATGTAGGTGAGCCTCTTCTAGGAAAAGCAGCCTAGAGTTAGAGCCACTGAAACCAACTTTCCATCCTTCTAATGTACATCAGATCACAGAATCGTCTGAGCTGGAAGGGTCCCAGAAGGATGTGACTCTTAAGTGAATGGCCCATTAAACTAAGTTTAATCAACTGATTCAACCTAAATGTTTTGCTTCACTTGAGATAAAACCCGTCAACTGACAGCTTTTGTTTATATACTGATTAACACAATTTCTAACCCAATTAATAAATGAAATATGTATTACTTAATTTGCTTGTCTGCTTTCCTCCAGAGTCCAGTGTAGGATTTCTGGAATGCTAATTACTTCATAATTTTTCTCTGTACTATTCATAATCCTGCTGGGAGTCCAGACAGAGAGAAATTTAAGCAAAATTAAATAGATTGTAGAAAGCCCAGTCTTGCAATCACATTCTGCACTGCTATGTTATGTTTTACTACAGTTCCCATTCTCACATGAATGAAGCATATTCTTTATTTTCTATGCTTGATTGTGCAGAAATGAATGACTACAATTTACAGCGGAGCACCTGAAACAGGAAAACATTAAAGATTAAGTCCTAAGACCTTCAAGAAGTCTATGAGCTTTTATAATTTTCTTCAAAGGAGATAGTATTTTGTACGGCAAAATTCATACGGGCACTTCATGGCTAGGGAGCATTGAAACAAACTTATGTGTAGCTCTTTAACCACTTAACCTGTCCTTTTTATACAAACCAGTGCTGCTCTTTGCACCTAGCAAGCATTTAATTAGCGGAGGAAAGCAAAACAACATTTTCTTTAGGAAATGCTGAGAAACAAAACAACCTGCGAGATTACCACCAACATCAATCCCTTTCCCAGCTACCACACAGAAGACTATTTCACTCTAAGTGTAATTTCATATTCTAAGAACTTCAATTTGCAGGTTGCATTTTTAAAGGAAGACTTCCTGTAATGTGCAAATTCAGTTTATGTCACCAGAGCTTCACTTCTGTTTGTTCTGGAAGCTGCTTGTCTGAATCTAAAATGAAAGCAATTGGTTTGCCCTCAGGATTTATAAAGTACAAACAAAGATTTGGGAAATAATTAATTTAAAATGCAGAATAAGTAGTCAGGGAAGAATATTTACAGATAAAATATAATTWAAAAAAAARAAGGAAAAAACAGTGAACTGCAGGAAATATGTAACAGGAAAATTAGATGGCCAGATAAGCAATAAACTATATTTTTTTCCTGAACATAATGCCAATTTTAATTTGCAAGAATTAACTGTGAAATACAACTGAAAAACGTAGTTGAGTCAAAAATACAATAGCGTCAAAAAGTCCTTCTAAGGAACATATTCATAGAGAGATTAAAGAGCAGGTGTATAATATACAAACATAAATGTTAACAAAATCTTATGAGAAAGCAGTGAAAGTACTGTTGGTTTCACTGTAAATAAAAGCTGGTAATTACCTATTAATCATAGAAAAAAACCACTCATAAAGATAAACACATAAATGCACATGTAGAGATAAAAATATACACTATTCGATCTCTACTAAAGAAGAAGGTGATATTCTGGAAATCATTTTTTTTTTATTTATTATCTTGGCAGGGTTAATTTATTTCATATACATGGTGTTTTTCSGGGATTTTTAATAAATCCTGACAGTTTGCCAATTAATTATTAAAATGCTTAAAGCTTCTGCATGTACTTCTTGTAGTTGACATAATGGAAACAGAATTGAAGAGTTTTTCTAAGTGATTCTGTGAACATACTGTTCAGAGCATAAGAACAGGGACATCCTACCACATTATCTAACTGTTAAGAAAGGAAGTGCTGTTAAGAAGTTATGTAATTTCATCACAGACGCTGGTGGATTAATGGTAACATCCTAAAAAATTTAGCAGTTAGGAGTTATGAATTCATATACGTGCACCTTCATTCTATTGCCCAGATATTTATATGACCTTTCAGTATCTCCCACGCACTATACCTACAATCATCAGACTTTTATTTTGCTCCCATATTTAAAAAGGATCCAGGAGGAAAATTACTTCCTGCGTTTATGGCCACAAGTCAGAATAGCCCTGAGCTATGTTCGTAATGACATTCTTTATCTGTTGCAATCTTGGCTTCCTTTTGTTTGTTGGGCTTTTTGGGAACACTTTGTGTAGTAGCTACTCTAATCTTATTCTTTTTCCTAAAACACTTCCACATTAACAAAAAATAAAAATGGAATACAATACAGGATAATTAACTTATGCTGTTAGAAACAAATCCAATAAACTTGGAAAAGCTATCAATTTCAGTCACTGCAAACAGGGCAGACCCTGAGCATCAGAACTGACTACAGTCGGTCAGAATACATAAGTGGGAATATTCAGCAGCTATTTTACAGTGTTTGGGGTTTTTTAAATAAAAAAATAGGGATCAAAATTGTTATGAAATCCCTGAAATTGGGACAGCAAAGTTTTTCATGTTCTATCCTCCCTACAGGGTGAGGAAAGAAAAAATTAGTTAAAAAGTTACATGTCTGAAACATATTCAGCTTCTCCTGCATGTTTAATGAAGCACTTCTCTGGCACACTGGCTTTTCATTTAGTCTTTTTGGATGTTTTCTCCATTAAAACTACAAGCAATGCAGAGTGAAAGTATTTCCCTCTGATTTACGTAAACAGTGGACGTATCAGAGTACACAGGAATTGTCAAACTTCCATATCCTGTCTCTGATAGCAGTCACTATCACTGTCAGAGGAAAGACAGCAACAGTAACAAGATATCCCTATCAACATGGAAAGCTGTTCCTACCCTCTGAAACTGATTCATGTCTAGAAGATAACTAACATCAAAACATCAGTAAAAAAAAAAATACAAATAATCCTGTTACCTCTACAAAGCAGCAGCCTGTTCTTTACTTCTTTGGCTTTGATGTTACATGTAAAAATTCTTGACCTTCTAGTGTATTTCCAAGAGAACATCTCATTTCTACATCACGGCACAAGATCCCATCTCTTGCTCAATTCTATTGCCTAATGATAGAAAACCATTCTGTTTCCCAGCTGAAACACACACTTCTAGTGCAGGATTGCCAGTGGCAGCAGACAGAAACAAATTGTATCAGGTTTCTACTCTACAACCACCCTCAAGGTATATCAGTGATGTTCAAATTATGCAATGTATTTGGCCATATAAAAATTCAGAATTTATTCAGATATTATTACACAACTCTCTATGGAAATGTACTAGCAATATCAAAGTAGATTCCCTCACACTCTCTACTTTACAGTGAATATCTACAGGACTTCTGTGAATCTGGTGCTGCTTTCCGGCAGCAGACAATACAGTTTGGAAAAGTTACTGAGACCATCCTAAAATGCATCTAATTCTTACGGCATGATGTGAAACCAATCAAAAGGAAAATTTAACGTGTTTTCCACAGCTCTGGTACTCTGTTTATCTGTAAGAAGTCATGCCTTCGTCAAAGTAATCTCAAATGTGAATTGAAAGACAAAATTGTAAAAGCAGGTTTTTCAGTGTGAATGCTGAATACTTCCACTGGGAAAACTGCAAAGAAAATTAAGCAAAAAATAAGTTTAAATAAGCTTTATAATAATAGTGTCCTTTGCAAACTCATTCAACTTCCTCCATCAAAATCTTCAAAAATGTTATTCACTGATATCTGAGGTTACATGAGTACAATTTCTGGTGAAAAAGTCATAGTTTTCAAAAAGGGTAAGGAAAAGTTACAATTAAAAAGTGTTCTTGCATTGAGTGAGAAATAAGTGATGTAGAAGGATTTAGGTGAAACTTTGGAGAGAGTTTTGACATAGCAGTCYGTCTTAATACCAGTTTATATTCCTCTTGTTGCTGGGTATTATCACATCAGATTATTAGAACAGTCATATAGGATTTCAAAGTTAACTTTTTTCGTTATCTTTGGTATCCATTCCTTCTATGCATTCAAAAAAAAAACCTAGACAGACCCTGCTGGGTTAGGTTATCCAGCATATCTCAATACAGAAAGCTCTTTCCAGACAAGTTTGCTTGCTCTACAAAAATCCATGATGTTGGAATTTCCACAACTTCTATCAAATGTCCCTTTCTTCATAGATTTCACTCTCAAGAAGTTTTCATRTATTGAAATCTGACTTTTATTTTACAGATTTCATCCTGTTGTATTGGATTCCAGCTCAGTGGATTATACTAAATAATTCCTCATTGTTTTCATCTGAACTAATAGYATCAGGTCAGAGATGCAGGCCATGTCACAGCTGAGTGTCAAAAAAAGAGGGACAGCAAAGAGAGAGGCCACCAAGTGCTCTTAAAGTGAAGGGAAATTGCTCACAGTTAGTATGAGRTATGCTGGGAGCCAGCACAGCAATGCAAACTTCAAAAATAACTTACAYTGCCAACTATTCTGTTTAATAAATAATTAGTAACTGACTAATCTACTTTAAATTTCCAAACTAAGAGCAACGTGAAGACTTATTACGCAACAGAAAGAGGGGGAGTATGTTTACATCCTTCTCACATAGCAGTATCATTTTATGCAGAACTAGATGAATAAAAATAGACCCTATAAAAAGAATTTGAGCAACAAATTCTTCAGTCTTTCAGGATGTTGGATATCTGCATTATTTTCTCCATAAGTATTTTGGTTAATTCAGGATTCCCATGAAGGAGAGTCTTACTATGAATCACCTCAAGTCTGGCTGACTTTCGCAAGGCCACAGGAATGTTCCCTCTCTGAAATGTACATTTAATTGGAAGGTATTAATCTACTGTTTAAAGTACAAGAAAAACACAATAGACTCCATCTGCCCAAGAGCTCAATATTAAATTGTCTTGCAGTTTTCTGATCCTTTCTCTACCCTACTAGGAATATGAAATATTTTCAGTATAAAGAAAACTGGATTCTCATTTCTCTCATCTGTTCCTCTTTCCTTTCTTTTCTCACTCCATGTTCAACAATGTGAACTTTGTTGTGTGTATATAGATGTTGTTAATTATTGTCTGAGAACTATTTATCCAGAAGTCCTAAAATGGTTACAGTTTTTCCCATTAAATTATTCAAGCTGCAACGTTTTCACAAAGGAAGTTTTCAACCCCTACACAGAATTGTAGGGGTACCTGGCAAACCCCGTTATTTCCAGAACATGAATGGGTTAAATTTTAATGTGTTATGATGGAGGCCAGTAGTGCAGAGTCATCCCACAATGAAAAGAAACACCACATTGCAACACAAAGGTCTCTGAACAGCCTGTACAATCGTCAGTTGATACCACGTCAATGCTAATTAAATAGAGTTGACACAACTTTTGTAAGAAGGTATGGAGAAAGATGCCCCAGCCTGGGAAAACTGTGTAGTTTTCTTGAATAACGTACATTTTTAGGAAGTATCTGATTTATATAACACTTACCAGTTCTACCTGAGGAACAGACAAGTATTACACATGTGTACTCAAATCTGAGAGGAAAAGAAAGTTAATCTGTTTGAATGCCACCAAAGTAACATGTAGTAAGTGGATAGTGCGAGAAAGAAAAATAAAGGATTAGTACAAAGTAATTCAGCTTCCAAGGTAGAAGGATTCCTGGTGCCTGTGGTGGATAGAAATTCACAAATATTACACRTGTTATTACAATAGTACAACTCTCTTTTCTGAAGAGCTGCTAGACAGAACGAAACTATCAATTTCATAAAACCTGCAACACAAATGCACAACAAAAAGGTAGTAATCACTTCACTGATCACAAAAGTAATGCTTTACATTTCTTTTAAACAAAAGAATATTTATATGCTCTTAATTCCATCTGTCTTACAGATAATTCCACTATGATATCTTATGTGGCAGCTACTCATACACTCTCATCTGAATATTTTCCATGCAAACAGATTACTCATTGAAGCCAAGGAGTATCCACTTTTGAAGAGGTAAGAAGGACAGATAAATAAACTCTAAATATGCAGCACAATATTCTCAAGTTCATTAGGACAGAAATAGAAAAGACCTTGACTCTGTGTAAGCACTGCTCAGCAATAATAAAAACAGTCCTGCGTTATCAACACTGTTTTGGTCACAAATACTAAACATAACACAATGCAAACTACTGTGAAGAACATTAACTTTATCCCAGTCAAAACTAGTACACTCACAAAYAACAACAAAAAAGTAATCAGAAAAAATAAAAATTTTTAACTAGATACAAGTCAAATATGCAACAGAGTCAGCTCAAACCCATTTATAAATGAGGTTGTTATAAGCCACGAGAAGAGAAAAAAAATTTAAGGAGGGTAGAGGCAGTCTCTCTGAAGTCACTATTCAACGTTTTTCACTTAAAGAAAGTAAAACATTATCAAGTGCTAAAGGCAGGTGTGTATCCTGCAGTATTTTTAAATGAATTTTTCCTGTGAAAGCAGGCATATACAGACACAACTCAAACAGCCATCTCAAGGTTTCAAGCCAATCCTTTTTTTGAGAGAAGGACATTAATGAACATTGAACAGGGCATATGCTGAATTTGAGATATTTGAGCATTYCAAGAGATGACAAATAGCAAAATTTTTTCTGAGTGTTTTCACCTTCTCACCAGCAAGAGAATTCTGTTCAAAAAGCCAAATAGGAAAGCTGAGAAAAATCTTGGACACTTTTGTGTGTAAATGGTAGCCTCAAAGCAGGTACAAGGTCAGTGAGAAATCAGTAAGGCAGAAGAGGAATTGCAATGAAAATTAAAGGGTCTCTTTCTTCTTGATGAAAAAAGCCCCAAAACCATCGCTTAAGAGCATATATTGAAAAGATGAATTTTACAAACACTCAGATGACAGGAGTGTATGTTTGTTAAGAAAAGTGCATGTCATACCTTTTTTTGTGCAGTAGGTGTTGGCCAACTTAAACACCTGATACTGAAAAAAACCTAATATATAATTTTAAAAAAATCAAGGACATGAACAAGTATGGCCAATAAAAGCATCATTGCTCTCTTCTCTCCTGTTTCTGCTACTAAAACATAAGTTAGTAGTCTACACGATTAAACTATTTTGGCTGGACAAAGAGTAGTGGCCACCATGGTCTGAGGCACTTCACAGGCAACAAAAGCAGCAGTTGTATGTTCATTAAATACATCAGGAAAAGATGACAGTTTGTGACACACCAGGCTAGCTCCCACTTTGTGCAATGTATAGGGAGGAACAAAATTCCTGAGAGCAGAAACTCTTTATCACTTTGGATACCAATTGGAGTTTATCACGATACTCTCAAGTCTGACTTTGACCTGTCTCTCTCCTTTGACCAGCCCAAACACATGCAGAAAACATAAAAGCTCTCTTGCAAGTGGTCACACCAGCAAGGAAGTCAAAGACATTGCCAGACAGCTGAGCAAAGTAARCATCACACTGTTCTTAAGCTGAAGMAAGAGTTCTCCATGAGCTGGGGGCACGAGGGACAACGGTYGGGTACAGTTCAGCATTGAATTGTGAAGATGGTTTCAAGGCAGTAGGGGGTTCAGAGTGACTGCCACAACAAGGCACTACAGGGTTCGGAGTGACTGTCACAGCAGGCAGAGTAGCATTAGGTCCCAATTAAAATGATTTGGCAGAGATGGAAAGACTATTGTTAGTTGGAGGAGCAAACACATCCGCTCTGTGGAGAACAAATTCGTTCTACTGTCCAGCGAATCTACATCAGAGTGGCTTTCCTGTTATCTGAATCATTTGCCACTTTAAATACTATAAATTAAGCATAGCTGTTGTTGATATGCACTTAGCATACAGATATTCAAGGAAACACCTAGCAAATCTCAAGTGCAAAAGAACAGCACTAACGACTGCGAAAAAAGCTGCTGCAGTAGCAAAACCAGCAAAGTTTGTTGCTGTCTCTCGGCACTGGAGAGTGCCAATATCTACAGCAGTGACAAATCAACATGCATAAGTCACCGATTATAAAACTGCTGCTAGTATGACATTCTCAGTTCCTCATGTTGCTTCCTCAGTATCTACAGTGAGGGCTGGTATGCCGCAAACAAAACTGAAAATGTCTATTAATGTTTATTAGCAGCTTCTCTTTATTTCAAAGCATGAATCATCTCTTGGCTCCCCGAAACTCTGAGTTAATCTTAGCCACTCCTGCACTGACTCATACTCACTATTATTATTATTATGGGGACTCCAGTGAGATACTCCAGTCCATATTACTAGTGCCATAACAGATCTGATTCATCCCAAACAGCATATTGCCAGTGAACACAGTATGATTCCAGAATGCAAGGGGAAATGGAAACATAAAAATAGAAATATGAAATATATTTGTTAAAGGATTAACAACTGGACAAGACACTTGATAGCTCTCAACAATATATTGCTGTTGAGTGAATAAGATTGAATTTGAAAATAAAAGCCCTACAAAGTTCTAAGGAAACAGAGAAGGAAATCATTCACTTGCAGGCAGGGCACCATCAGCCAGAAGCTTCCTCATTTGTGCTCTTGCCTTAAGAACAACAAGGGGAAATGCACTGTGACGTCTAGGGATCATTTTAATMATTCAGTTTTCTCCAGAATTTTGAAGCACCTATTGTAAATATGCACACCTGGTAATCTCTCCACTAAATGATGATGCTATGAGCCTACTCTATCACATACAACAGGTGCTTATAATAGATCCAGAGCAAATCAGGATTGTCAGGGCTCCACATCTGAGTCTTTAGAACTTCAGAACTACCTTGCTAGAAACATGTAAAATAAAAGGTGCTATTCCTTAGACCTATTTGTAAAACACCCCTTTGCAAAGGATTTCAGGAACCGCAGAAGAAATGATGCAGTAGCATAATCTCTTAATGGACTATTTAGCATAAGGTTACAAATATCCTGCTGTGACTCCCATCAGTACAAAGTACAGTACTCACAACAAGTACAAAGTATCTGTGTCACAGATAATACAGCCACGACCCCTACCCAGCTATAACGATTACATGGTCTACTGCCTCTACTCTAAAGTTCTCCTTTAGTAAATGAAAGGCCAAAAATTTGCTACTGAATTTAACATAGTGTGATTACCAGACATGATGGTTTGCCTGCTTTATTACATTCAATATTCACAAACACAGTTATTGTAGAGGATAAACCTAATTGCTAGTAATCATCTCTCTTCCTTCTCACAGTGAAAACCAGACTTCATTTTATTCCAAGAAATAACCTGCATTAAGTCTGACATCCTGTGCAAGGACCATATGCATATTCTCTCATGCTCTTGATCACTCATTAATCATAGAATCATTTAGGTTGGAAAAGACCTTAAGATCATCAAGGCCAACCATTAACTCAGCACTGCCAAGTCCACCACTAAACCATGACCCTGAGCACCACATCTACACGTTTTAAATACCTCCAGAGACAGTGACTTAACCACTTCCCTAGGCAGCCTATTTCAGTGTGCTTGACAGCCCTTTTGGTGAGGAAATTTTTCCTCGTATCCAGTCTAAACCTCCCCTGGCACAACTTGAGGCCATTTCCTCTTCTGCTATAGCTTGTTACCCGAGAGAAGAGACTGACCTCCACCTGGCTACACCCTCCCTTCAAATAATTTTAGAGAGTGATGTATCTTTCCTCTACCCCATACACCATGTTCCTTTTTTGAAAAGGCTGTCTAAGCCTTCCTTCTTATCATTTTGCTCCAGTGCCTACTTTTTTTTAACTATTCGGATGGCTCTTCCTTCTACTTATGAATGTTTAAAAGTGGTTTCCTTTTGCCCTTTGAAATTCATCTCATCAAAGCTTCTGGTAACGCTAGTTGTCTGGGTTTTTAAATCCAAAATTCCTTTTACAAGCTCTTGAGACTGAGAAGATTATTGCTTCTTTCCTTGGAGCACATAGCTTTCCCCTTCAAATTTTTCAATCTTCTTTTCTGATGCCATCTGAACAAATGAGAACATTTAAAGATGAATGAGGTAAATCTGGATTTACTCAATTTGTCTACCTTTATTCATCTTCAAATTTGAAATTAAAGAAACAAATTATTTCTTGTGTTTTGTTTATCTTTTCCATCTAACTGCACAAAGCCAATATAAATCTGTTCAGTAAAAATGAGAAAGAATTGAGGTGACCTTGATGATGGATCTGTAACAATTTTACATAGATAGCTATGGTTTTACTGACAAGACATTCAATTTATGTACAGTAATTCTCTTGTAAGTGATAAAACACATCACTATCAGTGTTGGAAGAGATACAAAAGGACAGCTTTAACTCTGATTAAAATTCAATGTCCTATTTTAGCACACACAACTATGAGGGACTTGCACTTGAATGCTCTGTGAAGTACTGACGCTGATGTGATGAAGTAGAGTGTTCTGAAACAGACAAAACTGAGAATCGAGCAGGCTGGCACTGAGCTTGCCAAGAAATTGGCACACTTTGTGAGTCAGCTCCAGGACTGGGCCTCATTGACCCAATAAACTAAATGAGACAAATTGCTTTCAAGAAGAAGAAATATATTCCGAAGGCAGTGAGAAAAGTAATTTCTCACACAGAGTTCATATCAGTTATTTTGTCTTCAGAATGCTGAAGAATAACTGAAAATCTCACCTTACTTAAGGTAAGAATTAAGATAAGAATTAAACTTTAATTCTCTCATCCTGACTTTTATACACAATACTGAAGTTCAACCCTTTCTGGGCCACTTCTCTGTGTAAACAGTTTGCTCTGAATAATAGAATAATCCTGTCTCCAGCTTCTATATAATTTTTTTGTATAAAAATCCTCTCCTTTTAAAGCCTTAACTGGGCAATGCAAGCCACCTAGTTYTCCACAGTATTCCTCTAGTCTTAATTCCAATTTAATTTTTCCCGCATTTAATTTATAAATTTGAATTGTTTTCACTGGCTCACTAACACTGGAATGCAAGGTATATGCTATCTGTCATGCTTGATGTGTCATGTTTGGTTTGGCTAACAATTTTCAGCCAAGTAAACTCAATGCAGGTTAGTTATCTCTACGTATCTTTGACTGTAAATTCCTCAGGGCAGTGACTGAGACCTCAACAAGTTACTGAAATCTACTAAACAAACATCAGTAGTTAACCTGTACAGTAAATTTCCATGACTTCACTGAACATATTGCCAAGCACTTTTCACTATAATAATTGTCAGCCAACTAGCAAAATTCCCTAACATCATATCAGCTTCAGAAGCTGATATAAATTGAAGAAGCATATTGAAACTGTATGATAACCTAGGTAACATAACACAATCCTACTGGGCATCAAAATAGTAAACATTTTTGCATCAAATTGCTGGTTGGTGGGATTAATCAAACATATTCTTTATTGGTTATCTTCCATACACTGGCAAGTTCTTCTTTCCATCCTCACTACACTTGTGGAGACATATAACATGCAAAACAGTTGTATTGCTAATCAGTARCATACCTGTGTAAAGCATTAAAAGCCTCCACACTTCCCTGAAACCCATACAGATTTGGCTGTGCCAGCCAGATAAGAAATAGGCCAAAAGGAGAAAGATAAACTTGTTAGGCCTCYAGGACTGCAGCATAGATTTTGTGCACTGCTACAACATGGCAAGGTATTCAACACAGATAAACAACATTACATTTTATATGGTGATGAAAGATAGTTTCTTCTCAAAGAAGCTCTTCTCAATTTTTTTCCACTTTCCCAGGGCTGCAATCAAATCAAGGAAGCCTAAGTCTTCACATTCTGGCTTTTCATTTTCTCTACACTCAATTTGGAGCAAAGCAGCTTACCAGCAAACTAATGGGATTTTAAAACACAATTGAGTTTGTTACTCTGTCAGATTGCATTCAGTAGCAATCATCTGCTACCCATACATTCCTAAAAAAAAAAAAACCAAGCCAAAAAATCCAAGAAACTTTCTACCACTTCTACTTCAATGATAACGTTACAAATTGAAATCAACAGGGATTGTACAGTAGAGATTCAATACACTCTAAATGCCCTATCTGGGCAAGGAACACTGACCATTGTTCGACCTTCATTCTTTTCCAGACGTATATTTGCCTTTTCAGGTACTTGGGAACACATGTGAGGGAATTTTCGTCAAATTCCAGAAAATTAAATAACTCACATTTTACAAATAAGATCACCTAACCTCAACTGAAAACTATCAAGCAACTGTGTGCAAAAGTCAGCTGGAGCACTTATCAGTGGAAAAATTTTATTATACTGATTAGAGCAAGATATCACCAAGTTAATTCCACACATTTAGTAAAAAAACCCCAAACAACATGCAGGAAATAGTTTCAAATTACAGTTTCTATTATTTTAGACCATAATCCTGTCTTGCTTTTAAACTTGTAACATAGATAGCAGTTAATAGCGGTAAGGACTAATTAAGTTAATAACATAAAGGACTGAGTGCATTATGAGGCCTTTAAGAATACACACTCAGGTAAATGGGTATCTAAGGAAAGGATCACAGGTCTACACAGATAGAAATTCTAACTATACAATAACACACAGAAGTCGGTTTTCAAACATCTGGGGAATCAAATTCAGCCAAAAAATTGCATTAACTCTCCAGTTTGCAAGGTTCTACTTTATCAGTCCAGTAGTGATATTTTCAAAATATAATATGCTCATTTTCCTCCTTTTTAAGACATGAAAACCCAGTTGCTTACTGCTTATGATTAGTAGAAGTTCCCCTTCATTTTTAAAAAAATTAGGATAATGCAACTATGTTTAATTTTCAGCCTTATATTCTCATGACTTCTCCTTTTGACTGGTAGAACAACTTATTTTTTCTGCCTCTGTGATATATCGACATGTTATTTGTATCAAATACACATTTTATTACAATAATTTGCTATCCCATGATGTAAACAGTGACCTTGAAAATTTCTTTTGACTCTCTAAAGATGCTATTTCATCTAAATTTTAATTGCTTATTTCAAAATATTCTATGTTTTATAATATCATAAATACTAGGACTTTCGGAATCCTTCATTTTCTTTTAAATGTTTGCACCACTTTTGTACAGATGAAAACAGTCAGAAACATCTCACAAACAAACTAACAAAAGACAAAGCTCCCYTTTTTGGCCCTAAGAAAACAGAGTTATTCTCAATTTTTCCAAATGAGCAGTCTGAAAAAAGCAGTAGAGCAGTCTAGCAGAACATATATTAACATTTTACACCAAAAAAAAAGAACATGGGCCTGAAAAATAGTCTTTGGATGCCTCCCAGCTCTGCTCAAAACAGTAGCTACCTTCATGGTGAAAGCCCTTTTTGGAAGCTCTTAGATTAGAGAACGTAGCAGATACTCTGTGCAGCTTTTTCTAGAAAGCAGTGCTCCCAGCCACCTCCAGTGCCTCCCAGCTGGATTTCCCAGTCCTGCAGATGAACCAGTTGCTTAGTGCAGAATGGACCATATGCTGGAGACTCTAAAAAGGCATTGATGAAAAGCTGGGGTTTTGGCATAATAGTTTTGTGATGTTGGCAATCTCCAAGACACACTGCTATATGAAGTATAGGCTAGCATTTTCTTATGAAATTTGTACTATATCTCTATGATTAAGGAGTTTTAAAAATCAGAATATGTATTTGTGGGTGCACATGAAATTTCACTCTGATAGGCCAGGGACATCAGTCTGGCTGAATGAAATACACTGCAGCAAAATTCACAGAGATATAAACACTTACGAAAGACACCTTGCTAAACTGAGCAGAGGAATTAGTTAAAACCCTCATTTAACTTATAAGCTGAGGGAGTGGGGGAGAACGCATGTGGAGAAYCTAACTCCCAGAAAGAAAACTATCAGCCTTATCTTGAAAAAACGTAGGACAGTTGAAAACAAATAATACTTATGATAGGAGGCATTTTGCTTCTTAACATCAAAACAAAATATTTTTTTCCTCATAGAAACTCTTACTCCGTATGTTTTGATGACAAACCTTAGCCTTGGTTTTATGATGCAAAAGCTCATCATCTTTTGTGTTCCTTCAATGTACATTATCTAAACAGATACCTCACTGCTTAGAGTGGTTATGGCTTCTAACCACAGAACAAAGGGCAAAAAAACAGTTATATGTATTTTAAATAAATGACACCAATACCCAGTGGTAACAGAAGTTACTGAAATTCTGTATCGCCCAGGATCTGACTAACTACAGTAATACAATATTTAGTAATTATTTTGTGGTTATACATGGCTAAGTTACCACTAAGCCTCTCTAGGGTTTTGCAGAACAATTTATTTGAGCTCAGAAAAGTTGAAAAAAAAAAAAAAAATGCACCTACACCGCCATCTTGTGGAAAGTATCAATTTTCCACTGATTGGCTTTGCAGGATTAAACACCCATTCAAAAGGAAATTTCCTTTTCTTTTAGTACATTGCTCTTACCTATCAGACAGGTAAATCTTTTTTTAAATAGAACAGCATCAGTTTAACTTCACCGCATTTTTCTACTCTATAACATATAAAAGACGAGACAGATTCTGCACCAAACTTGTACTTCAAATTGCAACTCAGATAAACTCAGAACCATCAACGCAGAGAGAAAAAAATCATATTACATGGAATGTATCTCAGTGGCCAGTTGGAATGTTCTCAGGTTCCAGAACAGTATTTGTAACCCCCCCCTTTCAAATACATCCTCTCTCCTACAATTTAACCAGCACCTGCTCAGCATCTCCAATAATGCCTATACAACATTTCTCACCCTCAGAGCAGCTGTAACTGAACAGAATTCACAGTCAGAGTTGGAATAACTCCACTGTGAACACAAAGGAAGCACTTCATCCCCCTTTACAGGTTAAAACACACTTCCTTTCCACTGTAGCCTGTAAGAACCACAAGGTGTATATTTTCACTCGGGGTTGGTAAATGAACGTTAATCAGTTCCATTTAGTGTTATATAAGGTAGACTCAGCAAAAGAATAACAACTTGCCCAATTTTCTATTTTCATGTAATTTTTTACATTGAGATTGGTAATGTTGAAGGGACCACCCATAAAAGTTAAAAAAGCAAAATACCATAATACAGGGTACAAAACCCTGCAGCATGAACAATAACTTCAGCAAAACTACAGTTGGGATCAAATCTGAAGTTTTGCAAACATGCTCTGATGCCTCTTTTATGGGCTGTGAGTTTGATATATTTAAAAAACATGTATTCCGGTCTTCCACATTTTTATCTGGACGTACTCTGTCTTCAAGTCAATCTCCCTAATTCTTCTCCTATATCCCTCTCTACCAGACTTCCACAGGCCACTATGGATATGAATACAACTCGGTGCACATTATATTCCCCAAACAGCTATAAAAAATATATTGGCATTCTTGAGCTCATGAAGATTATACAGCATTTTCTTAAGACAATGTTACTCTATTGTCCTCAGCAGGAAGACTACTGAATTCTAAGATCCTCAGTGCCGCAAAAGAGACCATTTTGGTCCTGTTTGCCTCCAAAACACAAACAAGCCAACCTTCGTGCATTATGTATCAGGCAGAGAAGATTACTGGGCAAAGTGGGGTGGGAGACATGGAAGAGGTTTTACTCGAGTGAGAGAGATAATTAACATGTCTACTCAGACCAGAAATAACATTACTACTGGAAGAGCAAAGAGAAGCTGTATGTCAGCAAGCGGAGAGTTCAAGTATGCAACATAAAAACTAGCTGCTATGACATAGTATTTTACAACATTACCAGTGATAAAGAGATCTTAAAATCTTAATAAAATTGTGCCCACCTTAGTATGGCAGACCAGAATGAGACAAACAACAATAAATTTTCTGACTGAAAGCTGTCAAGGCTTTTACAGTCAGAATTGAATGTAAAAATAAAGTTAGATTCATTCTTATGACATATAGGAGGACCACATGCCTGGAGAGGGGTGCAATTCTGAATTACAAAAAACAAGATTTTTTTATTTTAATCAAGCATTTAAAAACCAAAACCCAAGAAATTCCCAAGTACTTCTCTATCCACAAGTTGCTGGTTGGATAGGGAACTTCAACGTAGTCACTTCTTTCATAGCTCCTGGGCTGAGCTGGAGATTGTATTAGCAACAAGCACAGTTCTATCAAAAATATGCTGGGTTTATCCTGCAAATACAAGATCATCTTCTGCATAGCCTATTAAATTGGCCAGTCTGTTAAATTTGCATGACTGTTACAATGGAGAAGTTGATGTGCTTTAAAAATAAAGTGGAAAGGTAAAACTTCTGCTTCCACAGACAAGTACTATATTAAAGTTTTTAGAAACTGTAAAGCCGCTTACATGTTTTTGATTATAAGAAATAACTCTAAATGGTTACTTATCTAAGGATGTGGATTAGTCTGTACGCATCCTGGTCTTCTTCCCTTCTCTTTCTTCAGGCTCTTCTACAGGAACAGCTGCAGCACCACATACTGGCCCAATTCAGAAACCCTCACCTTCCCCTGCTGCAGATTCAGTTGTGAGAAACAATAAAAAAACTTAAGAAAATATTATGTAATAGGTTTAATTTTTTATAAACAAATATTATTCAATTAATAATATGTGAACATTAGATACCATGAAGTTGTTTTCTCAGAGACATTTTGGGGAATGTGCTGTTGCCCAAGTTTGGTCAAGACTCCTAACAGCTTGGGATTTTTGGTGAAAGAGAGGAAAGTGAAGGGGAACTAGATTATGAGGGAGTTTCAAATGAAGAAAGAATAAATCCAGGCAGAAGTGTGAGGAATTCTGAAACCACCTCTTCATTAAATTTCAATAAACAATAACAAGCATGAAAGTAACTACTTAATATAAGCATCCAATCTTTTGAAACAATGTGTTCACGTAAATGTATATCTGCACATTTGGTCTAAGAGCAAATATACTTTCTGTGCCTTAACATGCCAGCTATCTCTGTCTTGACCAACATATACCATGCTTTAATGGGGTACATAAAAAATCTTCATCAAATAATTTCCACTTCAAACACAGAGCTTTGCACTATATAAGTAAGTAAGAAACATATGGGTAGCATACCAGGACTGAAAACGACAGGTCTGCAAATGTGCAGCATTCACCTGATGGCCATTATTACTATATAAGCCCAGTATTCATACATAAAAATCTGAAGACCTATTTTTATTGCCTTAAAGCTGGACATGAGAAATCACTTTAATATTTTAGATCTCTCAGCTCAGTGTGTCTGAAAGGACCACAGCTCCACACACTTTCAATAAGAATTTGATGTTAGTTCACAATTTCTCTGTAATATTTAAACATCCACCTTTAGGGGAATTTGTGCCCCTTTTCCCCATAGAATACTTGCATAATTTCTCACAGATTCTTGGGAACTCATAGAAGTTTAATATATGCATGTGAAGGTAATAACCACTTTCGGGTAAGTAAAAGTAGTGTCTATTCTGAAAAGCTGTAGACATCAAGACAACTAGGCTGCTTTAAGAGATCTGGGCTTTTTTAAGGCCTTGAATTCTCTTTTATTCATATGTGTATCTCAGGAAAATTCCTAATTTCTATGTGTTTCTTATATTWATGGAAAAATGATACACAAAATATCTTCAGTGCTATACTCTTAGTCATCAAACAGTTTTTCAGGATGCAGAAACCAGGAACCTTCTTTAAAGGATTTATTTTTTAAGCTTTTCTCCTAAAAGTTCTGATGAGGTTCATAAATATAGCTTGAGCCTTCCAATTCTCTTAAATATGAAATGACTGTGGTACCCCTTTCAAAGATAAATTGTACAGTTTATTCAGAGTCAATGATTAGTGAACAACACAATATTGCCACATACTTCAGTGGTGCGGTATCAGGTGTTATAACAGCAGTCATTCCTGCCTTTTCTCTGACTTCTAAATTCAAATTATTTTATTAGCAGTTTTCTCACAAAAGCTTCATTTTTTCACATTACAGAATGGTTAAAATGTTCAAAGCATTCATTAATAAAGTAATTAAGTACATCCCACAATGTTAATTTATTTAGACACTATTCAAAAGACATAAGATCTTTAGAGATAAGATAAAAAGTATTTTGTATTCATTAAATACTTAAACTAACCAAGACAAAAGTTTTTAGACCGAAGTGTTTTTTCTTCGCATATATTATTCTTTCTTCTTTCTACATATGAAAATTTATTTATCTGTTTATCTCTCTCTTTTTCAGTACAGTTTGAAACAATACAGAGAGCTATGAATGAAAAGACGAGACCAAGCAGCAGCATTAATTCAGAATCACAGTAAATACCTCTGAAAAAAGTTTTCCTTGAGCCTCCCTCCCTTGTTGTTGAATGTTGGTTAAAATTTCTTCAGGTGTCCAGAAAATGTGTCACAACAAACATTTACATGTCTGTATCCCTGAAAGAAATTATCCCTGAAACATGTTCACTGTCTTGCATTAATGGTCCTCCTTTGAGCCAAGGATATCTCATGTAATAGTGATACATATCAGACAAAAATATTGCATTAAAATAATAAATTAGTAGAATTAAGGATTGTACAAGAGCTCTATGACTTTAAAGAAAATCCAACAAGTCATTTCCTCAAATAATGGGACTTTAACATACTCTTACACGCCATTCACTTACTGTGCAAGGAATGGCCTGCCATAGAAATTTTTACACATAATAAAAGAAAGAGTTAAACCTGTGAGTATTGGTACTTAAACAACCTTATAAACTTGTGCAAGACTGACATGGCTATAAAAACTCCGTTCATCACTAATAAATCACTCCCTTTCTTTATCTTAATAGCCCCAGCACAAAACCAAATGATAACAGTTACTGCCTAGATTTACAGCGATGTAACTGAGGTCAGCACTTGGATCCATATGTTTTAGTGCGTGGTTATTTCTACGCATACTTAAAACTTTGAGCCATATAGGACTAAAGAGGCTGCAAACAAAGGAGAATAAAGTTCTACTTATAATTTGTCCATATGCCTGATACAGAGCATCTGTGCACAGAGACAAGTTTCTCTATAGCAGAGCTAGTTTGAACTTTATGTTTAAAGGCATATGTCGAGCAGGGGGAAAGGAAGTGCACAGTATAACACAAACCAACAAACTGACTTTCACTGCTGTCCTCCTGTGCCTCTGAACAGGCAAGTGACATTAGATTGCATAGCAAACAAAGATCTATGGTTTCAACAGGTCTGTGGAATAGAAAGTAGGGGACCGTGTAGCTCAGTTCTAGAAGGAAAATCAAAGTCATATTAAACATAGATCAATTCAAAAAACACCACAAAATACAAAACTCCTTTGAATGTGCACCAATCAATTGCAGAAATGCCATTGTTTAATTTAGCTGGGAAAAAAATGCTATGGCTTTTTGTTGGGAATGCTGCATCTCGTGGGTTAGTGGAAAGGGGACAGAAACAGGGAAGGAGACCAAAACTATTTTTCTGTCTGTACTCTCTGGTAGGGAATTGGGGATGTGTTCTCTGTGGTGCCAACAGAGACAGTCAGATCACATGTCCTCTAAAAAGATACCTGTGTCTATAGATTATTTCACACTCCAGCATTGCACTGCCAAGCACTGTAGGACATGTAAGCAGAATTTAAATGAAACCAAATTGATAAATCCCTTTTAAATGTTCCGGTTTAAGAATTATGTTGGTRTGCCACCAAGAAGGTCCTTCACTCATAAGTTTACTGTCCAGCTTCATTACTTCAACCAACAAATGGAGACAAAGTTCACAATGAAGAATGCAACAGACTTTATTATTTCATATCATCTCTTAGATTCTAAGCTTGTTGTGATAGCCTCTACTTACCTTTTTTTTGTATTCACAAAGTACCTAAGGCAATAAACCTGGTGTGTTTAATGGAATCTGAGAATACTCCTGGAAGGAAAGCAATGCTCATGAAATTATGATTTCTGGAGTACTTATTTTTGTAACCAAATCAAAGCTGCTCTGCACATTGTTTAAAGCCATCTTGCCCAGAAGTTTCTTTACACATATAGAAAAACATTCTGTAAACACACCTTCCACATGTGGATAGAGAACAGCAAACAACAATTGCTTTCAAAATTGCTTTCAAAAACAGTTTTGAAGAAAGATAAATGCCATTTCTTTTGCTCTCAAGTTTACATATAGGACCATGGTATTTTCAATAAGTCTTGTATGTCTACCATGACTACACCACAGACTCAAAATACTGCATAAAATATGTTTCTCAAATGGCATTTCCACATTTCTTCCCCAAATGCATTTTGTTTATGTAGAAAAATAGACAAAAGGTCTCCCAGCCCTCCAGTGGTTTCCTCACCAAGTTGACATAAACACTTCCTCACCAGTTTCTCACAAGCTGGAAGGATTCCTGAGAGTCTCCAAAGAAAAACTTTAGAAGGAGGTCTTAGTTAAAATATTGGCAGCACATAAATTTGTCTTTTTAATGGCAACCACTTTACATTGTTTAGCACATTTAGCAGGATTTAAAGATGAATTTAATATAGTCACAAACTCTCAGAAAAAGCCTGTGAGGTGGAGGGGGGAAAAAATGGTGAGAGATGAAACTTGTAGTCACTGCCAACAGGTCTTGAGCAAGCACTGCATGAGCAGGTGAAAAAAAATCTAGTGACTGTGAAGAGCTTGATGACAGCTCTGGGTCTGCTCCCCTTTTTCAACAGTTTCCACTTATATTCACTTCTGCATCTGTTATATGTTATAGGGTGTTTTTATTAGTAGCTTTGGATCCATTGAAGCAGGTGAGCATGTGTTCAAAAGACAACTGAAAAAAAAATAAGATGTTAAAAAGAAAACATGGAACAGTTCAGAGAAAAGTAAAAGAACAAAGCATGCCCTTTGCAAATAAAGGCTCTGCATTTTAATTGTGTCTATGCCATTTGAATGGAGACAAATGAGTAAAACAGCTTAATTTTAAATTTAATCAGGGAAAGTAATTTGATGTATATAATCTCTCCCAGCAAGGACTGCTCAAGAAGAATAGCAAATACAGACACTTATCACCTGTAAATATCTATCATAAAATTATCTTCCTTAAGTAATTTTCCCCATCTTCCCATCCTTCTACTTGAAGCAATTATTTATAACTCACTTTATAATCTTGCCTGTTTTCCTCTGTATTTATGTGTTGACAAAGGCCCCAAGTCGGGAAAGCATTCAAAATCCAAGTGCATAGTGGCAAGGAGAAGAGTTAATTCCCCACAACATGTCTTTCCTGAATATGAACTCTTTGGCCAAGGGTGATGAATTTCTGCTTTTGTTTTCAAGCCAATCTTGGAGGGAAAAAGTAAAAAGAAAAAAAATTAACCCACAAACTTGTATCCAAAATACTTCTTATCTTTTGAGTTATATATAACTGGTTTTTGTTAGGGTATTTGTTTTGTTTGGGGTTTTTTTACCTATATTACCTATATTTTAATACCTTAATTGCTTGTTAGGACAACATGCAGTTTTACATTTAGGACTATATGCAAAAGTATTAAACTATAACAATTCATATTTTTTGTACTGCTGAGAGTACATAATTCTGATAGGTTTTGTGAAGGACTCCACAGTCCAATAAATTGTAATTTCACATCTAAAAAGTTTGGAGGTGCTGCAGAACCACTTAAGCACTTGACCAGCTCCTCCCTCAAAGGAATATAAACATCTGTATTAAAGTATAGTTGCATGATTCATTGTCTTGTCTTCAGACAGTAAAGCCAGTTTAAGATCTTCCCATTCATTTCCTCTCTGACCCCAGTCATTCCTTCCTTCCTTCCTTTAAACTGCTCCCTGAAATAAGCCAATTATAGAAAACTCTTACCAGAAAAAAAAAGAAGAAATCATCTCAGATGTTTTACCTACAGTTAAATACCTCTCTCTATTTGTGCTCACAGATGAAAATACTCTCTAAGTTACAAGTACCTACTTATTATTGGAAGGAAGATATTTTTCTCTTTTAAAACACACATGGTGCTGATGTCTATAAAGTAATCCAGAGGAAATTGTCTGGGCCATAATGACAAAAAAATCCATGAAATTCTGCTCTAGCCATCATGACGGTCATGGAGAGACAGTTTACATTCCATTTGCTTTTCCCAAGACTGCTTACCTTGTAGCTGTACATATAATGCAATAACAAGTGAAAAGTTTTGTGAAGCAGGAAAAAACAAAAACAAACCATGCTCCTTATGTGACCTATTTACAGATTGGTGGTTAGGACAATCCCTGAAAGCAGAGACACATATTTGCATTCCTACCACTGAGAAAGCTACTACATGTCCTAAGCCATAGTACAAAAGGCAAGTCACAGAACCACAGAATCATTTAGGTTGCAAAAGACCTCCAGGATCATCAAGTTTAACCTTGGTGACTTCACCACCCACCCGGGCAACCCATTCCAATATTTAACAACCATTTCCATGAAGAAATTCCTTCTGATGTCCAACCTGAACCTCCTCTGGTGCAGCTTAAGTGACAGTCCTCTTGTCCTGTCACTTACTGCCTGGGAGAACCCCCACCTGGCTACAACCTCTGTTCAGGTGGTTGTAGAGAGTAATAAGGTCTTCCCTCAGCCTCCTTTTCTCCAGTCTAAACAACCCCAGCTCCCTCAGCTGCCCCTCACAGGACTTGTGCTCCAGACTCTTCACTGGCTCCATTGCCCTTTTCTGGACTCTCTCCAGCACCTCAATGTCCTTCCTGTATTGAAAGGCCCAGAACTGGACACAGTACACGAGGTGCAGCCTCACCAGTGCTGGGTACAGGGGGACAATCACTGCCCTGGTCCTGCTGGCCACACTATTGCCGATACAAGCCAGATGCCATTGGCCTTCTTGGCCACCTGGGCACAGCTGGCTCATGTTCAAATGCTATGTCAAAACTCCCAGGTTTTTCCCTCTGGGCAGCTTTCCAGACACTCTGCACCCAGCCTGTAGCACTGCATGGGGTTGCTGTGACCCAACAGAATGACTTGGCACTGGGCCTTGTTGAACCTTAGACAATCGGCCTCAGCCCATGATCCCATTTGTTCAGATCCCTCTGTAGAGCCTTCCTGGCCTCCAGCAGATCAACACTCCCACCCAAATTAGTGCCATCTGCAAACACCCGATCCCCTCAACCAGTTCATCGATAGATATTAAGCAGGACTGGCCCCAGGGGGGGACACCACTCGTGACTGGCTGACAACTGGATGTAACTCCATTCACCACCATTTTCTGGGCCTGGCCATCCAGTCAGTTTTTAATGCAGTGAACTGTGCACCTGTCCAAGCTGTAGGCTGCCAGCTTTTCCCCAGAGAATGCTGTGAAAGACAGTATCAAAGCCTTTGCTGAAGTCAAGGAGGACAACATCCACAACATTTACCTCCTCCAATCCTGCCACCAATCTTGCAAGCAGATCAGTGCAGTAAGTAGGCTCCAAGGACATCTATCAGACCAATGTCCAAGGAAATATGTGTAAATGAGCTGGTTGATTTTGGATACTGACAGGATAAAATGCTTCTCATTACAGGTTAGAACTGGACAAAAAAAGAAGTTCAATTTTGTGGAGCTCTAAACTATATGATTTTTTTATTTTAATGTTTCCTTTGAATTCTGGTGGCTCTTCAGAGGCAGCTTTGTGCTTAGGCATCCTTACTTAAGTTGATGCCAACTTTCTTCAAATTTGCTTTAATAACTCCTTTGAATCCTCTTATTACTCTAATTTATAAGGCGACATCTTTGCTCGTATACCAAAAAAGAGATAAACCACACCTAATGTCATAAAAAATTGCAGATGGATGCTCTCTTTAAAAAAAATCATATGGAAAAGAACATATCATGATCTAATCAGTGAAAAAAATTCAGTTCTTGAAAAATGTATGAATAATCAACACACATTTCAAGAGCAAGGCATCTACAAATAGAATTTTGAGAAATAGTAGAAAATATTTCTTTGAAAATATTTTCCAAGAGTCCACAATCCTGCAAATTAGGCCAGTGATCATCATTTTGTTCAAACTACAGTCACAATATAAAATTAAAAGTACAAACCATTATAAGATGATAAAGTATACTATAAAATTAATTTTCCACTAACTGCATGCTAGCTTCACAAGAGGAACTAGATTTTTCATTTTTTGCCACACACGGCAAATTTACAGATGCCTCTGAAACGATTAATTGGTCAGACTTAACAAAAGCAACAGTTTGCCAGCTGCTGAGGTGGGGGAGCTAAAACATTCAAACTACTGATAGGTATTCAGTCTGTGTGGCCAGGTTGGGTCTAACCCAAATCAGGTCATGCAGACTATACACTGTAGGGTCACACTGGCTGCAAAGGAGTAAGACCTGTTCATAGCACAAACTAGGATAAGGGCAGAAAGAATATAAGTTGAGGAGACAAGATAATGTATAAATGAGTCATGGGGATTTAGGCAAGAAAAGAAGGGTTTATAATCTGTTTAGATACAGATTTGTCAACTTTTGTCAGTTCGCCTTAATACTTGAAAAAAATTGTTTTTCTCCAGAACATATTTATTGAGGGAGACAAAAGTAACGCATCGAAGTGCCATCATAAAAATAAATGAAAATTCAAATACCTAATTTTCATTTATTTCGTGGTGATTTTTAACAGGAAAAGTTTTAAACTTTTCAAGAAATTTACAAAACTAACTTTTGCTGACTGTCTTAACAGAATTTGCTTGCCCTTTTTGTGTAACCATAATTGATCACCTTCATTTTGACTCGCAAAACATTTCACACAGCTGCAGAAACACTGGAAACACTTGTTGCTTTCAAGTTCCTGAAGGTATTTTAAACAAATATATCTCAAAATCTCTTTTCATAGAGAAAAGAGCTTGGATGGAAGAGATTATCCCACGACATATTTGTTTCTCATTCAGAAAGTAACCCACCTTTCTTAGTCACAATATCCAAATACATAAATAGACACCTCTAAATGGTGCTATTGTGATCCAATCTTCAACATTCTGCTGCAGAGAAAGACTAGCATTATATTCTTAACAGATGTAGTGTTGGAATGGTTTTATATTCTTCAGAGAAATTGCAGAGCATGATTTATCACCCTGACTCAAGTGAAATGATACTGAATGGAGTGCTGTCAGTGATGAACAACAATTCCAGCTGATTGAAGTTTTCTAAAGAAAGCAAAAGATGGCATCATTTCACTATTTTACAGTTTGGAAAAGCAGACTGGAGTACTGAAACCTGACAGAATTTCTATAACTAGTGGCCTTCTACTATCTATGTTAAGCAAGGGAATTACACAATATAGATTATGGTACCTGAGGCTACACACAGTGTAATTTTCATCATCTCTGGGGAAGGATTTAAACACAAGTACAACTCTAAGCAGACACAATTTTTCTAAATGATAGAACATTATTATACAAAAGCACTCAAAGTTACATGTCTTCAAATCCTTGCAACTTGAAACCTAGATTTCCAACATCATATTGGGTCTGAATCTCTCTGCCACATGAAAAAGTTAAGCAAAAAGTAATTTTCAATGAGATATTTCAATTGAGAAATAAATCAGTTTCCAAATCTGTGACTGGCTTGCATAACTGTGAGGATTTAAAATCTGCACATACTTATTCCAGTGAAATAACTTCTAGCAGGAGTTGAGGTCTTTACTTTTGATACCAGATCAGCAGGAAATAAAGAAGCAAAATTTGTTCACATTACTATAATGTCTCTCAAATGTTTTAAAACTTGAGTACTTTTTAATTAAAGGAGAAAAAGTAATTTCCTTCATTAAAGAACAAATATTACAACTTATTGCCCCACAACTTTTTTTTTTAACATTTTAACATTAATATTTGGGGGGGTTAAGTTCTAGTCAGCATTGCATTAACTGTTGCTCTAACAAGTGTTAATGCAGTTCCTGCCTTTCCTCTAAAGAGCTATAAAAACACAGTGCTTTCAAAATTTAGGTAAGGATATAAATCTTAGCTCCAGGTGTTCCTGAATCACTTTCCATAATCTGAAATAAAACTAGTCTTGACCAACTCTGAATAAAGTTTGAGTGCAGTATAGATTTGTACTAAGTTAAACTACCTGAAGAATGAGTATGTAAAACAAACCTAAACTTACTGACATATTTACTTTCTGGAAGGCACGTTAAATGAACTTTAATACCAGATTTGAAAATCCAGCTCTAAAAGGGGTATGCAAACGTGATTAATGAGTGCTGAACACCATCCAGATCACATACTTACTTGTAAGAACTACAGCAAGTAAGTAAAAATTCCACCCTGAAGTAACAATTCAAYTTAAATTAGAATTGCAGTTACTTTTCCATTTTAAGTCAATAGTTATTCTATGGTTGCCATATATCAGAAAAACCTGCTTAGTGAGAATATAAAACAGTTCAGCACAACAAACATAAGCAACAACCTTTTCAAACATCATTCCTGAGCCCAGAGTGCACAACTTCTTCACTGCCCAGCCTAACACAAATCCTCCTGAGTCTGTACCCACTAATCATGTTTCTACTTTCAAGAAGTTTCTGAATGTCTCCCCTATCCCCCAACCACCACTACCACTCACTAGAAAATCCTCCCTCATTAGTTTGACTGATTGCTTCAATTAGTGAGCAACTCAGTCACTTACATTATGTTCCATGTTTCAATTCCAGGAAAGTAAAGGTTCACTGATATACTTCAGGTTTACTTAATTAGAAGGAAAATTAACTTAAATGCTCTATAGACACGGTGCTGGGTTAGACTGCCTGAATAATGCTGATAAACTGTTTGCACCAGCCAAGACCTTCCTTGATCACAGATTGCTTTCTCTGGTTAACAAGAAACTCAACATGACTCGGCCATGTGCACTCACAGCCCACAAAGCCAAGTGTACCCTGGGCTGCATCAAAGCAGTGTGGCCAGCAGGGCAAGGGAGGGGATTCTGCCCCTCTACTCTGCTCTGGTGACACCCCACCTGGAGTGCTGTGTCCAGCTCTGGGATCCCAAAATAAGAAGGACATGGACCCGTCGGAGCAAGTCCAGGGGAGGTCACAAGGCTGAGTAGACAGGCTGGGAGAGTTGGGGTTGTTCAGCCTGAAGAAGAGAGGGCTCCAGGAAGACCTTTTAGCAGCCTTCCAGTACCTAAAGGGGGCTACAAGAGAGATGGAGAGGGAGTTTTTACAATGGCATGCAATGACAGGACAAGGGGTAATGGCTTTAAACTGAAAGAGGGCAGGGTTGGATCTGATATTAGGAAGAAATTCTTTACTGTGAGGGTGGTGATATATTGGAACAGGTTTCCCAAAAAAGCTGTGGGTGCCCCATGCCTGGAAGGTCAGGCAGGATAGGGATTTGAGCAACCTGGCCTAGTGGAAGGTGTCCCGGTCCATGGCAGGTAGGCTGGAGCTAGATGATCTTTAATGTCCTTCCAATCCAAACCTTTCTATAACTCAGTATATTTAGAGACATATATTTCTCTTTATACTTAGAACAACAGATGAGTGAGAGAGATTTTCACTAGAAGTGCTGGGAGTTTAATATTTGCATCCAGTAAAACATCCACTATTAGGTAAGTCATTGAATCAAAATATCCCAATGACAGTGATTATTTTCTGGTCATTGTGATTTAGTCTCAATAGGTGTTCACTGATAATTTGCTTAAGTAAAATGAATAATTCTTCCAGTTTTCCTTTTTTTTTTCCCAAGTACTTAAACACTCATTTGGACCTATTTTCCCATAAATTATATGAAATACTGTTTACATTTTATCTGCCAATGCACTTTCGTCAATTAACATGAGTTCTATGTTGATTTAACATATCAAATTCCAAGTCTATAGTTCAAGTAATTTAATCAATTTATTGGATTTCAAATTTTTATATCAATTCCGGTTTTCTAGGTCTAGAAAATGGACTGGGGTGCATATGCAAACCTGAATAGGCAGCAGTATTTTTGGATTTTTCTATTTCTTCTCAATTCTGAAAAGCAGTCATCAAGACTGAGACCTCCTGTATGCTCAACACCTGTAATTCACATGATTCAATGATGGGTGTACACCACAATGTGAATAATGTCTCATTCAGGGAGTCACCCATCTTTCTTAGATAGACTAAACATTAGAAAGAAAAMCCACATTGAAATACTGTGCAGCAGTAATTTGATTGGCGACTGGCAGTCTAGTTATTTTTCTGAAGAGAAAAAAAAAGGAGGAGAAAAACAGAAAAAAGAATTTTGCAGATTTTTGAGGGTTTTTGTTGAGTTTTTTTGGTTGTTTGGTTTGGGGGGCCTTTTTATTTATTACATTACATTTTGTTATTACATTAGAATAAGTAACAAAATTACATGAAAATGTTTTTGGTAACCAACTTTTGGCCTTCAATCAGTTCTATATTTAGAAATGGGTTTACACACCCCTCAGCAATTAGCAGAAGTAAAACATTTTCAGTGACAGAAGTATTTTATGTTGGAAAGTGACATCTTTTTCCATTGCTTAAAATATAACTTTATTAACCTATCTGAGGAAGATGACAAAACTTACATGTTACTTAACAGCTATTTTGCATCAGCAAAGATATAAAGGCAACATCTACAGGAAGAACCACTCCAAGAAAGTTTGCCAGGCACATGACAGTGATGAATTATTTTCTTTTCTGAATATAAGGGAGTCTTGTACTAACTGTAATGTCATTAGGAAGCAAGTCAGTAAATGCTGACAAATTCTGAACAACAACCCAGTGTAAGAGTGGGTCACTGTTAACATAAGGGCTGTCATAATTCAAGCTACTTCATCAATAGCAGAACTTTGCAAAGCCCCTCAGCACACAGAAGTACAATATATAAGTAGTTTAAACATCATTTAGCTTTCAAACATGAGTGCCAAACATAAAACCTAACTTAAATTACAGTGAAGATGAAAGTCTGCTTAAAATCCACAGGGGTCTTCAAACGCTTTTAAAGTTTGTTTTGAAAAAAACCAACCAAACAAAACACCAACCAAAMAAAAAAACAAAGAAAACAACCAACTACAAACTCAGCTATGTCTTACGGTGTACTTCAGACTTTTAGAGGAAGTGATATTCAAACATGCTAAGATGGGTCAAGGTAACATAAAACTATACCTGGAGATATGAGAAAATTAATGGACAGTTGCAGGCATTAGAAAAAAAAAATTAATCTATCTACACACAGTCAGTCAACAATTCTTAGGGTCACTTTTTCATCAGGACCATAGAACCAAGAAGATGGCCCTGCTGGAACCAACTCACCTTCAAACACAGAAGAACATCTTAAGAGTGAATTAAAAAAAGATGCTTCAAATAGTCGGTTATTACTCAGCTTTATAAAAATTTTTCACACCGGCTAACCACTCTTCATCTACAAAAATTTTCTATACTTTTTTAAGAAAAGTGACAGTTTTATCTATGACAGCTAACTCTGATTCTAGTTTCATCAGGACTTCTATCTATGTAGTTGAGAAATTAAGGATTCTGGTTGTATATACTCACTTTTCAAAAAATATCCAGCCTTGTGATAGCACAAGAGATCTACTCCTTAAGCAACTGGCAATTTAAATGGTTCTCAACAGTTTCTAGATTTTGTGTGTTTCTAGATTCTAGTGCTTGAAACAGAAAATCAGGGATCCTTACAGAAAGGCTACAAGAGAAGACATAAGTTTTTTGCAATCTAAGAATCCATAAAATTCAAATTTGAATAGCGAAATGAACAGCAGTGTAAAAAGCCTCCAGGTTCAGCAATAGTTTTAACAATTAGGTATTTCTTTTAAAGCTTCTTAACAGTAGCACCATTTAACAGAAGAAAAAAAATTAGTCAAAGATTCTGTTTTCTGTGGGATTCAAACTTTTTTATTTCCCAAGATAACTCTAAGATTCAGCAATAAAATAGTAGTAATTATAAGGTGGTGTCCATCATTCTCTATCAACAATTGTTAATGGCCTTTCTTACGCTTTTTCCAAGGAAATGAACTATCCCATCTCTGATCAACAGCAGCAGTTAAACTCTCTACTGAGGTGACAACGATTATCCACTGTTTTGTTAAAAACAGCCCTTCACCTTACCCTTTTTGCCCCATTTGGAAAAGCAATGCAAAATCTTAGTGTTTCTTAGCTCTCAGCTATCAGACCAACCTAAGCTCTGAAAAACTTCTAGAAGCATCTGAGTACCTAAAAAGAATCTATGGGAAATAAGCCCATCCTGTGACAACAGGTTGAATTAGCAAGCATGCACATTAAAGCAGAGGAAGAAGCCACATGGAATATTATGGACAAACAGCAGAATATTTACCATTTTAGAAAAGGAAGGAAGTAGGTTCTGCTGGCTTGCTACAGTACATGGATATGGAAAGGAGATCAGACAGCTTCTGTTTATCTCACAATTATTAAAATACTTAATTGCTTTACAAGTGAAAACTAGCACAGCCAATTTCAGCAGTTTTAAAGAAAGGCACAATACATTCAGATGCAGAAAATGTTTATAATGTGACGATAAATAACAAAGCCTAATGAAGAGTTAATCAGACTGCATAAATTGGGTTGCACAGATTATTTCTAGAAAACTATATTGTCACAAATGTGGCCTACCAGTATATCAAAGAAGTGCTGAAGCTTTGTCGAAGCAGAAGCAGTTTGGGCCAGCTGTCCTTCATTATGGGTTTCTAGCTTAGCTGAGGGTTAGACCTCAAGTCTCTGCTGACAGATGTTTGAGTAATACTTTATTTGGTCGCTTTGCAAGAAAGGGCTTAAATGATTGCCTTTGCTGACAGGAGTCTTAACATTAACTTGAATTTGCAGTGGTACCTGTTTCTCACAGGTCATCTGATGCAATTTTAGCTATGTAAGGAGCTTTGAATCTTCATCAGTTTCATCAGGGATTTCTGTGTGGCCCTGACATCTCAGGCGGACAAGCTGTTAATGCTTAGTATCAGACAGGGCCTCAGAAACCCAAAAGAAAGAGGAATTCTTAAATTCATAAAGTCTTTCATACTAAACAGACACCATGGTTAAGTGAGCTGAGTGGTCAGTTTGAAGGTGTTTATCTTTTTAATGGGAGTCTAAATGTAAAATCATTACCTCTACGTTAAAGTTGTTATGAAGTACTGAGTAATAAGTTATGTTACACTACTGACAGTATGAAATTCAATTCTCTTTGAAGGATGCTGCACTTACCTTAAAGTTGTAGTTTCTGCAATTATGTGATGGCTTTGCTCATTCCCAAGAATCCATCAAGTTTTTCTGTGACAAATGTCCAATTTTCTTCAAGTCATATATACATTAGGTATACAATACCCTCAAAGGACCCAAAAAGAGAACACTTCTTCAGCATCTTCATTTTAGCAGGATTTTTAGGTGAGAACTTCTTTTTAATATTATGCTTCCAATATTCTCCTCTACAGATTGCATTTCATATAGACCTAACATGTCAAAAAGAACCCAATATTTGACCTAAGAAAGGTAACAAAATAAGCRAAAAGACATAATTGTTTTGCCTGGATAAATTAGGAGGAACAAGTAAAGAAAGAGAAATATATGGATATAGAAGTCTAATTTGAAAAAGGTTCTAAAGATTATAGACATTCCTGAATTTGGGGGATTTTTCTTTCAGACACTTCTCTGAAGTTTCTAGAATGACATTTTGTTAAGGGTCAGACAATAAAAAACTGAAGAAAACTTACAAGAGGCCGTTAGGACAAAAATTTAATGTGTACTGCCCCTACTGCTACAAAGTAGAAATATCAAATCCAAATCTATTCATAAGTGTTCTGGAAGAGGGGGTTATCTTGTGATATGATAATTCTGGCTGATAATATTTTCAGGCTGTTAGGATCAGAAATGCTGAAAAAAAAATATTTACTGAAAATACTGAGTGAAAAAAAATTGCTGAAATAGTTCAATGCTGACAAACATTAAACAAGATATATGACAAATCTAACTTTGCAGTGATGAGTTCTGAGTTGATTGACCCTATGCAAAAGGGAGATACTGGATGTACAGATGGGCCTAAGAAGCAAAATAGCCCCTTTGGAAAAKATCAGAGGCATTACATTTTGCTTTGAAGAATGTAGGTTTCAAACAGAAAACAGAAGACAAGCATAGGATTTATGCAGAATCCCAAGCTAACACATACCTCTCCAAATAACATTGAAAATACTCATGCTCCTTTCCTATTGACCTGGTTTTGCTCTGCAAGCATTGTTTTCATACTTGAAGTTTACTGTCTATGTATTTTTTTCTCTACTGTTTCCCTCCAGTTATGCAAATTATACAAATACAGTCACAATTTTACTAGTATGTTTATCTACAGCTTCACCAGGATATTTCCCAGACGCGTCTTTTCTAGACCATGACCCCCTCTCGTGGCTCACATTCTGCAAGAGCCTGCACAATGTCCCCAGTGGTCATTTTTGATAAATTATCCTAAGTGATATAGAGTCTCTACCGATAGAATAGAATGAGGTTACAAGAACAGCACTTTTGCCATGGTACTTGACAGAACCTGTTTATTCATTCCCTCCCTTTTTCCTAGATTCACTGGAACACAAAACCCATCACAACAATAGCTGTCTCTTTCTGAAATTCAAGGCATAAAAGAAACTATTAGCAAGCAAAATATTCACGTATTCACCTGACACAGTAATAAACACTATTAACAATTTCTTCTTTACTGAAGGAGAGAAAAATGGATTTCCTTATGTGCAATGCTATTCAAAAAAGATAATACAAGGGCTAAGAGTAACTGGTATGCTAAAAGCCACATTACAATAATATAGCCAAAACAATATTTCTAGCATTTCTTAAAGCTCCTGCTTTGGGATTTCTTTTTCTTTCACATAATCACAAAATGAATTCTGTTTATCCTAAAATATTGGCAGTGTTGATCTTTTTCTTTTCCAACAACAACAAAAAAAAATGAAGATAAAACCAGAAAGRAGAATCAGCTTTTGTACTGGTAGCAGAAACAACAAGCTTTCTCTTCTCTCTTTCCCCAGATATATAATCCAGACATTAAATGCAAGAAGAAGTTTCTGAAACAGAAAAGCATAGCTTTGATTTGTAAAGGAGTAAAACATTAGTAGGCCAGGTATAAGGAAGGGAAGTGAAAGGGGAGTAAAACTCCCTTTCAGCTACAAAACCAGTTCTAACTGAACTTACAATAAGGACTAAATGACATCTCTGCTAATAATAATAGCAAGAGAGCTGGAATTATGTGTGGTAATGTACTCATTATTGACACCAGGAAAATCTTTCTTAGCAATGGACTAGATACACATTTAGAGATGCAAGAAATGCAACCTACCAATTTCTTTAGAGATTTTAAGACAGTAGTCTTGGATATCTTTTCTTAGATGTTGGAAAAMATTAAATCATAGGGATTATATCTGCAACACAGATTCAGTGTTACAAATAAGGGCCCACATGAACAATAAAAAGTGAATATTAAATTGAATTTCTCTTATAAAAAAACCACATAATTTTGAAATATTGTCTATATTGCAGACAGCTTTATAATTTTAAAGACTAAAATCTTAGGATTTTTATACAAACCTGTATAATTTAACATCTTTATCTGAAGTTCATATTTCTAAGTGATTGAGAAATTTCATGTGGAAAAAAAAGGGCTGATTGTCAGCTTATTGAGAAGTTTTTTAGTGTTTAATGTTTTCTCAAACACAAGGGCCTTGTTGCTCCGTTGCTCCATTATTCAAAGTTCTTCTTATCTTCTCCACAACTACAGAACTGCAGCTAATCCGTTTCCTGATAAGACAACTCTGACTACTGTTATCAGGAAAAAGCAGCAAATGTCAATCTTTTATGAAAAAAATGTAGCTTAAAGACTAAACTGTTTATATTATAGTAGACGAGTCTGTCTACATTTGCCAATAAACTACACCAAAATAGAAAATACGTATCATACTTTATATGTTTTATTTAGGGTCTCTTTGGTAACAGTCAACTTTTTATTTTGTGTAATGACTAACACTGGAGCAAGAAAAAAAGAATGACCCTTTAGCACATTGTCTGATTTAACATTCAGATTTTAAAACATTTGACTCTTGGSAATGGTCCTGTGAAGGGCCAGGATGATGATCCTTGTGGGTTCCTTCCAACTCAGCWTATTCTGTGATTCTGTGATTATTTTTGCATGAATAACAGGCTTACTTTACATGGAACAGGATCTTATTTCTTAAATCCAAATACAACTTCAGTTTTTAACAGGAAAACATTGAGCCCATTTTAAAATAGAAATCTTGAGTTCGTGTATTCCTTACTTGATTTTACTGTTTCTGTTAAAAACTAGTACTAATTATGTTTTGAACATTTTATCAATACTTATAAACATATTTTCCCTTCAGTTCCCACAGGTAAACATACAAATACACATMAAACAATCATTGTGGGATGCATGGCATATTTCAACTGCGTAACATGAACTAGTGAGAACACCATTTAACTTTAGATCCCACATTCAGTTCACAATGTATATGCTGCTGTCCAAGATGTTAAGACTCAAGTTACCAAACAAGCCCAGTTATCAGCAAGAGCACAGTTACAGCAACAGAGATTGGCATGTTCTGACTCACAAACTTCCTGGGTCCTGTAGCCTGTGCTGACCTCAACATTAGCCCCAGTAACTAGTCAGGACCTGAGCTCTTCAGCTTAGTGATAACTTAGATGTGCCTGCACAGGCTACAGTTACAATTTTATTTACATTGACTTAGAGCGATTACCTGAGCTACCTTATGTTTCTGAGTACACCTGCTGTTTAAGTGTTCCCCCTAAACCTCAGTCAGGTAGATAAAAAACACCACCAATCATTCTTCACTTCCCTCTCCCCCAGACATTACATACGTAAGCATAACAAAAACAAATACTGTTAGCATACCTAACGGGACTCATTGGTAATAAAAATGCAAAAGACACTGCAAATGAGGAGCTAAATGAGTAACCAAGACAACTTAACTTAGACGGACATTTTAAAGTTAGTGATGTGCTAACGCGTGCTGCTGAGGTCTGTCAGCACAGGTCTGAAAGGTCCATTACCTAAAGCTCAAAAACCCTCTCTGACATCCGTGCAGTTTTAGATTACCCGTGAAATTAAGTTTTCTCCTCTTATTTACAGGTCCATGATTTGTACAAGGTTCAAGATACTGTCACATTGCATCTTCTTCCATTGACTAAACGCTTAAGAAACCATTTGCAACCAGTATTGTTGCCTGTCCTGGTTCCAGTCAGGACAGGGTTAATTTTTTGCAGTAGCATGGAGCGGATGTGATTAGGACACAGAGTTTATTCTATACCACCTCCCGTCATTGCCAGGGGCAGGGGCAAGGGACTCTCTTGTCCAGCGAGAAGGGGTTCTTTCCGGGCTCAGTGAGCATTTTGCACATGAATCACTCTCTCTTTTGTACCCTTTGATTATTAAGGCTGTTGCTATTACTGTACCTTTTGTTATCTCATTGCTGTTTCTAGTAAATTGTTCTTATCTCAACTCATGATCTTTGCCTTTTTTGCCTCCAATTCTCAACTCCATCCTGCCTAGCAGGAAAGGGGAGGGCAAAACAGGGAGATCCGGCAGCAGTGTGGTTTTGGAGAGTCTCACTGGGGGCACTGAATTGGGGAATGCCATTCCTAAACCACGACAGCCTTAACTGGTGCCCAATGTGGGGCACAAAGAGTTGAGAAAACAAGAGATCTTCCCAGAGCAGGTTGAAAACAATTTTGATCAAAGCGTTTGTGTATTAGGTATGGAGCCACTGGTCACAATGTTGCTTGGTTTGTTCATGTGGGTATGACACCTAACCCTATCTTACACATATGACCACCATACTACAGCGTATTTTTGCTACTCTTTTGAGCTTTTTTAATTTCAAATGGTTCTCAATATTTGTATACTTTTTATTAAATGCACCCTCCCCGAGCACAGGTATTTTGTGCTGCTTGTCAGACACATTACATTCTGAAGGTAACTTTTAAASCGTTACTTAAATATGTCCTGCTGACACCCACTTTTGGTTCATYCAGAGCCTTTTTCCTGCTTCCCATTTTTATCTCCTCCAGAGGAATCTCCTGCTATGTGGACCTTATTTCAATAACCAGGAAAGACCTCCATATTCCAGGTTTTGATATTTCAATGCCATAAACATCTCTATTAGGACTTTAGTTCGCTCTTTACTCAAGACAAGTTCTATCCTTAAGCAAGAAGGGATTCACAGATAACTTATCTTTATTTATTGCTAAGGTGAAATGGTACATTAGTATAGTAGTGTAGGTAAAGCTCAAAAACCTTACCAGAACATCTACAGATCATTGCTGCTGCTTGTAGTACTAGGTAAGTATTAGTTAGTACATATTTATGTCAATCTTTAAAATGGAGGCAAGACCAACAGAAAACTCAYTTAAAATCCAAATACTTATTAAAGATGTGCCTGTAACAAAAATACTTTCACTCAAGCCTGAAGTCTTTAAATCAACTATGAAATAACATTAATCTCAGTGCCTTCCCGATCACTAGAATAATTGCCTTTTTTTCTTCCCATACTAAAGTAACATAACGGTTGTATCCCTTCCCTCTGTAGAGGTAAAATATTATTTTATACTGAAGACAATTTAYGATCAGTGCATCAACACAGTATTATGCAAGTCCAGGTCAGTTTTAACCAAAAAGATTTAACAGTTTTTAATATGACATTCAATCACAAAATACTTAGAGCAATAAATTGTTTGCTGGTACATCTTCATGAAAAAGGCTATTCATAATATAGAGAACACAGAAATGTTCCAACAGTGATCTATGACAAAACCTACAGAAAATCTGAGTCACTGATCTTAAATTGTTATATCTCAGCTTAAAATGGAACTTGATAAAGTATCCAGGCTAGTAATCTCTCACCATATCAGGACCTATTTTTCTGTAGTTCACACAAAAGCATAACTACTTTATCTGAAAATATCCTAGCTGTCAACCACTTTTATAACTACAAGAAGCTGAAGCCTAAGTTACAACTAATACAGAAGCTCAAGTAAGTTMATGAACTTACCCTTAGTTCCTTCGATTGGTTCCAATGGGATGGTTTCAATTAAAAGAACTCTTAAAACCAGACTACATTTTTTTCCATTAGCTTTTTTCCTAAATAATTCTTAAAGTGGGCATAAACAACGAACCAAACCACATCATACTCTCAAGAGAAAAACAAGGGGAATCACTTAATTTTCCAGTTGGAGAAAGCAGACAAAGAAATTAATGTAAGTGTCTTATGCAAAAATACAGGGACAAAGACTATGCAACCCCAGATCACAAGTTAGTATGACAGAAAAGGCATAGTGCATTCTACTTGATCACCTACGGAGCAAATGAAAACGCACTGTTAAAAATAACTGCAGAGTCTTCATGTACATTGAAACTTGCTTATATGGGTAGCACTGAAATGCTTCCAACTACTTTGAACTATATTGTCTAGTTTATCACTACAGTTAAACTAAGGTTGAAAGGAGAATTTGTTTCATATTTTTATAATACAGTGTTATCACCTATGTGAAATATTTTAAATGTGTTACACATTCATACATGTTTATGACACAACACAAAAGATTTCAAAGAATATTCCCCAAAGATTGGGTTTGCATTTGCCTGTATATTTTATAGTCACTTAACACAGCAGAGAAGGGGTTGGATTTTTTGGGTTTTTTTGAACATATGAAAAATACGCCTCTAAATCAAAAAAAAAAGGCCAGGGGAAAAAAAAAATCACAAGCACCTGTAATAAACAGAGCTATTTCAACTCTTGAAAACTGACCCAATTCCAAATTTAGATTCCCTTCAATCCTATTTTCCGTGTTTTTCTCAGACACATATTTGCCCTTTCATTCAGTCAATTCAAAAATAAATTAAACAAGTTTTCGTGAATACATACATTGGGACTTTGCATAGGAACTTCTTCACTTCTAGCTCACTGTGGACTCAGAGAAAAACACCAGTAGTAAAACACCAACTTGACCCGTTCTCTCTCCTGTTGCCCAGTTACTCATCAACAGCATAGCAGGCTGTTCCATCTGAAAGTTCAGGCACAAGCGTTTGGATGCAATGTCATAAGCTGATCACAGAGCGGATGTGAATCAGAAAAAAAACCAACCAAACAAGACCACCCCAAAAAATACAACCAGTACCACTTGCTATTTATTTTCAGAAGAGTATATTTAAGTCACATCAGTTACAAAACACAGTTGATAACACAGACAGATGGGAATGATCAGCACTGGGAGGAAATCCCTTAAGCTGCCAAAAACTTCAGCTTTGTGAAACTATTCTCAGCATTCATGGAAAGTATTCAAGGCTCTCTAACTCTTAATCCCAGTTCATATTTCACCATGCACTCAATGCAATGCAGTAACACCAGGTAAGAAGAGAACAGACACGCAAGTGTAGAAGTTTATGAAGACCTTGCAGTATGTTTTAGAAATATAACTGCAGCTTTGATTAAAATACCCTGACGCATAATATTCTTTGACATTGCTTATGCTAAAAATTAATCATTATAAACCTAACATTGGCAAAATTATATTTCTGTTGATTTTAGAGCCTATCATCAAGTGATTTTGGCTTTACAGCATAAGTTTTCTTTACAATAACTGCAAAGGGAAAGGGAAAACCAACACACAGTGCTGTATTAGAACATTAGTGCTCCACACTACTGTTAATTGTTGTTAACCTGTAACAACAGCAGTTTGCTCCCAAAGAGTAAAAAGCCTCACTACTTCCAAATCAAGCATCTGTTCTAGACAGTCTAAAGAGAATGAGTTTTGCAATGACTGATACAGCACTTTTGTTTCAGACTACATCACACTGCTTTAACAGAGCTGCTATTTGGGACACTCGAGCTAGAAGTGTTTTAACCAGTAGCCTTGTATTGATTGCTCATCTGACATAGGTGACAGAGTGCATCATCCCAAGTATCCTACAAAGAACGCAACACAGACCTCTATCACACAGAAATCTGCCTAGATACCACAGAAGCAACATACTATCATTAAACAATTATTGCAGATATAATACCTTTCCTGTGGAAGCATATTTTGGTAATGACTGTAAGTGAATTAAGATATTTTCATCACATATAGAATTAAAAAATATCCTAGAAAAAAAATGACCAGGAATTATAGGTGGCATAAAGTGTTTGGAAAGGTAACTGTAAATAATTACCAAACAAATTTTAAGGTAGAATATATTACAACTGCAACTGTTTGAAATGATGCCTAACATCCAATGTCAAAACAAGCAGCTGATAGAAAAAGCTGCTTTATGCCCTGTTCACTAATGATTAGTACAGAACTTCAAGCATCTAAAAAGTAACTAAATAAATTCCACAAGTATTAGTAGCTTCCAGTATATTTTGATCACCTTACTTTTCTCTTTCTCCAGAGACATTAACCTTTACAAGACAATAATGCACTTCTCAAACTTCAGTTTGTCCATATCCTTGATTTTAGCTTTTCATTACTGTTTAAGCTTCTGGAAGAAGGAAATAGTTGAACAACTCTGGATTTTCAATTTTGTAGCACTAAATAGATGACATTGAATTGCACACATACAGAAAGATCTTTTTCTAACGCTTGCTGCATTCCCCAGATGCATTCAACGATAAATCCCTGTAACTTGAATCAATTATATTGACTAACGCTTCTCATTTTTGCCATGACATCAACAAACAACAGATTCATTCCTCTGGTTCCTGCCACAAACATTATCCAATATCATAGAGAATAAATATCTTACTTAATATAAAAGCCTCTTTGACTCCAAGGCAAAGAGGAAAAATTAGAGAGAGATAATTCAAAATATTTGACCATAGCAACTTAAAGCAGACAGGAATATTAATTTTTACTCCTTTGACAATTACTTTGTATAAAGATTTCCACAAGATGGTGCTATAGTCCTATTTTTAAAACATGAATTGCTCCAGCAATTAGAAGAAAACCTCATTTCATTTCATTGTTAGAGTAATAAACAGTGATTTGCAAGGCCTATTTTCAATTAAGGAGTACAACACACACTTACTATGCAGTTTTCCAATCTTTCCAGTTTATTTTCTTTTGAGACAACTGAAAAAGTAAGTTCTGTTGCAGAAGTCCAAAAAACGTCAACTAGTTTATATAACATAACGGATCACCGTAAGTTCTTCTGTTTGTGTGTAAAACAATTTATATTCCATGTGGTTATAGAAAAGAATCATAATTATTGTTAAAACATATAAATTACTTTTTACAGCACATCAAACAGCTGCTTTTGCCTTCATCTGCAAACTCTGCCAAAAAAAAATGGTTTTGTAATATTAAACTCAAAAAATCTTTTTAAGTGAAGTATTAAAACACAAAGAAACCTTTATATTACAGGCTATCAATTTACGAAGAGTAAAAAACAAATAAGTAAATCTTATCAAACCTCACACATCTTTGGTTTGATCATGTTTATGGAAGTCTTACATCTACTTATGTCTCTAAACAGAAATCTTAATATGGCTACAAATAAGGAAAATGTTGTGTTTCTTTGTATACTGGCTGGTCTCCATCTGTGCTGCTGGTCTTAAAATGTGTTTGGTAAGAGCACTAAAACACTCAACACATCTCTTGCAGTCAAAGTCTGTGGACTTACTAGCACATTTTAGTGTTTAGGATCAAACTGACCCTAACTTTGTCAGTGTTAATGGAAGCCATAAAGTGTTGGTGCTCTCCAGCTCAGCATGAAAACTTATATTTAAAAAAAAATAACCAACAAAAAAGGTACATATTTGAAACTGTGTACATAAGCTTTTTATTAAGACTTATTCAACAGTACAGATGGTAAGATGGTATGTAAGAATTCCTCTTGGGTGTAATATGCAAGTTCCAGCTGGAATGCTTCCAACAGGATGTAAACCACAGTCCTCAAGCCCTCACTTTAAAAAACATATTACTTAGCACACTGCTAACAAATGTCAACACAAGAATACACTGCTGTAATGACTTCAATTTACAAAAGTGCAAGGAGGGGGGAAGAAGCTATTTGAACAGCCTTTAAAACCAAAAATTGAGGTCGGGGGAAGGGAAATCAATGCATAGATGCATGAGAAAAATATTTATTCAAAGCAATAAAAGCACTGGTGATCATTACAAATTCAATATATTAAAAACTTAATGCAGTACAAACATACATATTACTTCTGGTATCCAAAAGTCTGCAGAGATCAGGTCTGAAGACCTGTGCTTTCAGGTATTCTCAGAGGTGGGCTTGATGTTTTGAACAATTTGAAGGTTTCTTCGATTCTGAAAATAAATTTTGTTTACATATGCTTAATAAAACAAGGTACGAAATAACTGACATGCTTTTAATTTTCTAATTATCCAAGATACTAACAAGCAGCATGAAACCGTAAGTTTTCTTTCATCCCACCCTGTTCCTCTGCAATTGGTTTGCATTTTAAATGTCTACCACATATTAATAAACCTTAAGTGCACAAAGAAAGAAGTAACCCACACAATAAAATTAAAATCACAGAAAAGGCTAGAACTTTTTATAGGCCATGCACTTAAGAGAATAGAAATCTCTTGCTAGAGAAACATTATACAGCAACACATTTCTCTTCAAGTATAATAAAAATATTTCTTACCAAAAAAATTTCATTACACATCTCAGGATTAGTATCAAATACATCTTAGTACAGTTATCATAATGCCTAGGCTGAAAATGGATTTACTTTTCCTTAAATAATAAAAAACAGAGTTAAGATAATGTAGGTATTTTTCATGAAGAAAAGTTGCAAGTACCAGGGAATTTCTATCAGAATATAAATAATATTCTTGTTTCTTGTCAACTAAATTCTAAACACTCTTTAATCTCTAGTTAATACTATTAAGAGTGCTTTCTATTGCCTTTTAGAAACTAAAACAGTGACTCATCCCACAAATACAGAACTGTAAGTGGATTTACTATCCAGTAGAGTCTTAAGGAAATGCCCCACCTGATGTAGAGACTTTGAGGTTTGGAACACATATGTACATTCTCTGTATGCCTTAGTCCTGGGAACTCCCTCCTGGGAAATAAATTCCTGCTGCCCTTTCCTATTACTTACATTTTACTTATCTTTTCCATTCTTTGTCTTACTGTCTCCTACAATTTAAAAGCAACAAAGTTAGTGAACTCTTCAAAGCTGACATTCTTCAGATGGACTTTCAACTTAAATTCAGAGAAAATGTGACTTTAAGCACTGTTTACATATCAAAAGTATTTTTTATGAGACATACCTAGATGTAGTTTTACATAGTTTCCTTGTTTTTCTATCAGTATATACAACTAAAACCAATGCTTACTTGTTTTCTTGACCTCAAAGGAAATCAACTGAGCATTCACCAGTTTTACTTACCTTTGAAATGTCTGTCAGATCATGAGAATTAATGGTCATGTCTTTGTAAGATGGGTCTGCGCATAATTGTGAACTGCATCCAGACAACTGAAGATGACTCTCTGGCATCTCCTCATTCCTCTCTGTATCTATAGAGAAATACTCAGTTTTATGTCACCTTTGCCTTTTTGCTCTCTTTTGCAAGGTCAGCTATCAAATAGTTTGATTTACAGTATGTAATAACAGAAGTGAATGCATTGTTTAGGGACGGAGAAGGAAAAGCTACTATGAGAGTCCAAAACAGGTTTCTCATTTTTTTAAAACAAGGTAAGTGCACTATCACACTATGTATAATATACATAATACAATACAATAATAAAGCAAATTCCAAAGATTACTAGGAAGATTATTTTATCCTGATTAGAGTAAAATCAAAACTTATGAACATCTAATTACAGTGCCAAACATTTAATAGTAATTTCATATAGTTTAAATTATTTTTATTGTAAACTGCCTGTTCAAACATGTCTTTAATTTGTGCTAAGTCACCAGTCTTATAAGGAGCAGAAATATTTAAAAGAATCATCACCTTCCTGTTTAGCTTAAAATTTTTAATCAAGCCCTTGCCATCTTCTAGCTTTCCTCCCTTTGGAATAGGTGTAGCAACCATTCAGCAGAAACAGCCTTTTTTTCTTTTTAGATTGGTAAGGCTGTGATATTCTTTGCAATTTCAAATTACTGTTGTCAGTGAAGAGAACTTAGTATCTAGAAAAAAAAAGTGTTCCCATACCCATATTTTTAGTAATGTCACCATCTATACGTTATACTTCTGGAACATGCTTAGCTACACTATTTTGTATCTAAAAATCTTTAAACAATTAAAATTAAAAATTGTTTATTCTGTACATCTGTGATTTCTGAAGAGCACTACAACTAAAAAGAGCATAAAAACATTCCAAGTACTGTACTTCTTAGATAAAAGAGTTAAGACTATCCCCATAACTTGTATGCCTAAAATTTCCTGAGTTTTAGAAAAGCAGGAATAACAAATTCAGAAGAATTCAAGAAGTCTGAAAATATGAATATTCTCTTTTAAAGACCATCTGCCTGTTACTCACTGCAAAGTCCTCAAGTCAGTAACAGTGTGTCAATAACACACCACTAATTGAAGGTAGTAAACATGTTGCAAGTTTTCTATGTCCTGTAAAATGAAGGTCCCATTTCTGAGACTCCAGAAGACTCTGACATAACCAAGAAGCTGCCTTCCTAATTTCCATGGAAACTGGATTACTGAAATTCCCTTTTAATTGCAATGCAAGAGCCCAACACTGGACAAAAATGCCTAATATGTGAGAATATTCTATTTTCCATTCTCCTTACTCTATTCCTATTCCTTATACTCTAGGAATAACAGCTGCCACAGGGGAAACAGGCCAAATCAATGAAGAGAACAAGGGGAGCTAATTGAGCTAAGGAATAAAGAGCTACCAGTGAGGAAGACAGACGAATTACTCATGGCCTCAGCAGTGCTTTTAACTTCTTTCCCACTTAAGGCTCCTTTGTTTACTTCTTGTATATTATCAAAATTAAGTTGAAAATGGAAGAAAAAGATTTTGTCTTCTTCAAAATAAGAAAGTTTAGCAAAAAATGCCAGTTGGATAGCTGCTAACTGCTTCAAAGGGATGAAATATAGAAAATGTTCAGCAGTGAGTTGAAAAACAACACAAATTATAAATTACAATTTGTCTTGAGCCCCATTATGAAAGTAGAAAACAACATCATAGAACATAATAGTAGCAGCAAAAATAACTCCATTTGTGCTCACGAATAAAGCAGCTATCATGTTTTAAAATTGCGCTAATGTCCAGATAATAGCATTGTTTTTCACAGATTTAGCAACAGCACCTTAATTAAATTTGCATGTTTGATATTTTTATTAGCTATTTGTAACTATTACTCACTATGTTATAGTAACTAAATCTTCTAAAAAATAAATTAGAAACATGAAATGAGGAGGAGGTTAACTTCTAATCTGCAGAATGGATTCTAATTCAGAGGTCACTACATTGCAGTTATCTACTTAAACTACTTTTGTCAAGGTCAGCAAGAAATGTTTAGCATATTTATGTTAATTTAAAGGAAAATCATTAATACTCACCATGAGAAACTGGAATGTTACTAGAAGTACATTCTTGACTTATATTGCTGAACTCCTTAGGTAAGTCTCTCTGAAATACAAGTTTACTGCGTTTTAGCCATACACCTTGTTTAAATCGTCTTCTGAATGAACAAAAGCATATTTAAGCATTAATTATGTATGCATTTGCTATACTATCCAGATATGTTGGCACTGCACAAATATCTTTATAGGACTGAAAAAATTCAACTTTTCCATACATACACTTCATTAAAAAAGTAGCCTATTTCACGGGTCTTTTTTTTAATATCAATATTGCTATTCATAAAGAGGTCAAAACCAGGCCAAAATACAGTGCATGTAACTTAGGTATGAGTAGAACAGGCAATCAGACTGCTCTTAGCCTGTACTAATCAATTCATCTTGACATAGGTTGCCATTAGCTTAAAGTAAGTGTTCCTTCTACCGCTGGTTGATATTCAAAAATGCAGTCCTCAATCCTAAAAACATAGCCTATAGACTAACTGAAATTCATTCCACTTAAATGTTTAGAACTCAGAAGTCTATTTTAAGCCAGTTTCCCATGCTCCTAAATGAAAGAGGACTCTTTTAAGAAACGTTCTCAGTTTAACTCAATCTAATTTTAAAAAGGTTGTTTATAAGCAAGGAAACAATAGATATTTCTGAGTTCGCTTTTCTAATTTCAAAGTAAAAAATGCAACACTCAAACAAAGTCTAGTTGTTGTTTTTTTTTACCAATGAGTTATCATTATGATTTGAAATCTCAGCCTTTAAAATATGTCACTTTATATACTGGAGTAACTACATCAGCTAACAGGGGAATACTATACCCAAATAAATGAATAAGGGAGAAACAGTAGGTATTGCATGGGAAGATTCTGGAAAAAAACAGTAATAATGGATATCTCTTTAAAAATACAAAAATAGAATATGCACAGACTTTGTTTGTTCGATTCCTTTCATTGAAATGGATTTGGTAGCTTTCAGACTTTCCCAGAGCTAAATGCACAGCTGCTGCTACTTTGGCAACAGCAAGACAGATCTAACAGTGTTCCTGCTATGTTGGCTAGGTGCCAAATGTTCCCTGAAAAGTGCAAGAGTAACCAGAGGGGAGTAGTTCTGAATTGTTTCTGTATATGTGAAGCACAACTTGGATGCAATTTCATTAGAACAGAGCAGCAATTCTGTGGCCCAAAGCATTATTTCTTAGCAGTTTTCAAATGTCTATTGCAAACCAGTTAGTTTTGAAGACTATGTATACATATATAGTGTAATATAAGTAGTGTAATATTTTACTCTTTATATATTTATATATATAAAACCAGTTAATTTTGCTTTGAAAAAAGGCCTGCAACACTGCCACACAGAAACTACAATTGAACTTGGTTCTGCAGATGAATTCTTTCAGTAACACTGAAATATAATTATCTCACTGGAAATTTTTGAGTGATATTTTTGAGAGTGTTTTCCAAATACTATTCCAACCATATGAACAAATGCAATAAACACGTTACTGAAGCAATAATAAACCAAATTTACAAAAATGAAAGAACAATTCTAGTCTGAGACACAAGCTTTCCCATATGCTACAACAATCTCTTGAAAAGAATACATTTGAAACAGGAGAAAAACTGTCTGTGGCTGTTCACCTGAAGGCCTCTTGAGACTGCTAGTAGAAAAGAAATATTATCATTGGTGGTGTTATTTGGACATTATGTCTACTGATAATTAAATTCTAATATCCATAGGAAACTGATTCCACATGGTAAATCACTTAAGCCATTACTGACCCAAAACTGTTTAAAAAGAAAAGTGACTGAGAATATCAATCCTTACTAATTGAGCTACAGCCTTTAGAAATAACCTAATGATCAGTCTGAACACTTATCCATTTCAAGACTTTGCTTAACCAGCACACTTTCAAGGCACACAGTAAAAAATGTCTTGTATACAAGTATTGGCAACGTTTTCAAATTTGTGGGGTCAGCAACATGTATAGAGTTCCCATTTACGAATAAATTCAACACTTTTACTACTGAAGAGAAAAACGCAACACTGATC
>JACAXG010000319.1:23490-36972 GCA_018881555.1 Amblyornis subalaris
TCTCCAACACTGCCAGTTCTCTCATGTGTTGGATCCCATCCTCAGTGGTCTTCCAGGGCATTCTGTGATGGTGCTCCTGCAGTCTTTCTCTGTGGACAAACCTCTCCTTTACACTTGTTATGAGTCGCTCCCAGAGAGGAAGAGGCCCTGGCTCCCTCACGAACACCTGGTCAATGCCTGCATCCTTGGTCAGGGATCCCAAATAACTAACTTCACCACTATCTAGTTGGATACCTGGGCCCATAAGGTCCCAAACTCGAGTCAACCAAGTTGAAAATGCCTCGCGCCCCCGTTTCACAATGTCATTCCGCAGATTGCGGAGACTGTCATGCGACAGGGGCTCTGTGATGATCTCAGGCTCTGGCCCCTCCACGKGTTGTGAGGGCCCTGGTACCTCATCATCACTAACTGGGCGTACCGATTTGGTTTTATATTTTCTCCTCTGCACAGGGGCAACTGCCGCTGGTTGTGGCTGCCCTTGTGGTGCAGCTGGAACTTGGGCGGTTGTAACATCTCTCAGTTCCACTGCTGTGTCACTGGGCTTGTCCTCCTTAGGGCAAGGGGAGGTGTTCCAAACAGTTGGGGACAAACGTTCTTTTAACACCCGGACTATCTCCTCCACCATCTCCATCAAATCTGAGTGATTTGTCTCTACTGTGGGCTGTTGGGCAGTGCTAGGCTGTTGGGCAGTGCCCCCAGCCCCCGGGACATGCCCCTGGGCAGCAGCTGTAGTATCTGGGGTGGATGTCAGAGTGGTTACCCAAGACAATCTCACTTTATCTTTAAATGCTAAATAGAATAGGCCTATCAGCAACATCAGCCATTGTATGATATGGTTAGCATCTAGAGAAGAACTGACCCCTTCAAAAATTGTTGGTATAGGCCCAAAAAGGTCAGTGAAGAATTGGGAGAAAACTTCCTCCTCTGTTGCTTCTCTCGAATAGGTACCATTATTAAAGGACCCCAAAAGATGTGAGGCTAGCGCGTGACATTTATGTAGCCATGCATCTGCATTCCAGAGGGAAATTACGATTTTTGAATCCTTCACCTTATTGACCCATCCCACAAACAGGGTAATAGCCACAGTGGTCCTAGTCATGGGACCCATGTGTAGAAGAGGAGCTGCAAATGGGAGGTACGTAGCCCCAATCATTTGCCAACAGAACTGAAACAAGCTCCACCACATGGTGATGTGTAGCATGATTTTTATATCTAACACAAATTGGCTTACCTAGAAACTGTTATTCCTTTTCTCAATGCCCTCGAGCCCCATGTTGGGTGCCAAGAACTGTCCTGACTTGAAGGACAGGTGTCTGTCAAGGAAGGTGGGAAACCTCCCTTGAATACAGGATGACCTCCCTCCCTCCTCCAAATTACTGTACCTTTGAAATTACAGGGCTCTCAGGCAAAGATGTGGTAAAAAGAATAACAGTTCTTTACCAGGGTTATATAACTATATATATATATATAAAACAAGACAGTTAAACGGCAACCATAAGAGAAGAGACAAACCCCTTATCAGTTCCTTGTGCGTTGTTGGGAGAATTCTCCGTTGGGGCAGAGAGGCTGCGGTGGCTCCCCCGCGGCTGCAGGGGGCGCTGTGGCACGAGCGCGATGACTCTCACGTGGCAAATGGCGGCTCTGGCGAACGGGAAAGGGGGGGGTGTCGCCCCCGGTGCGAACCCACGAGGCAGCAGCCCGGCTCCACCAACCTCGGCAGCAGGCAGCAAGCAGCACAGGCAGACAGGGTTGACTGGGGAGCGATGGACCTCGGTATCACCCACCGGCAGACCAGCAGAAGGCAGGAAACAGCAGAGACGAGCAGCTCCAGGCAGGGATTGGTTACAGCGTAACTCTGTACCCTGTGCCGCCGCAGGACCCTCGGAGATGTCACAGTGTATCCGTGCTCTGGAGCCAGCCGGTGGAGACGTCGCAGTGTAGCAGTGTTCCCGGAGTGAAACCRGCACTCGCTGCAGACACCACCRTCCTCACYGAACGCAGAGAGGGGAGAGAGAGACTAGCCCGGTATCCACCCACCTCTTGGAAAGTCTCTGGCAGTTCTCTCGCGGTGCTCCAGCCTCTGAGGAAAACATCCCCTTGCCAGTATTTCCAAGTCTTTGTTTTTCTTTAACTGAGGGAATTGTCCTGGCTTCTGGGCTGGGCAAGTGATCCCTTTTGTCCTTAAGTATCGTCCATTCTGTGTCATTAGCGTGGAATGCGGCTGAACAGATAACTCCCTTTTGTTCTTGAGTATCGCCCATCAATTCCCGGCCAGCCCCTCCCCACCTGCACAGTCTCCCTGGTACACCAGGGGAAAAGAAACAAATTTTCATTTTTTTTCTAACCCATAACAGGGGGCCCCTTTGATGGGCCCTGACACCCCCTCTGCTGTGGATAAGCTTTTCCCGGGGTGCAGGGCCCCTCAGCTGAGCTGGTCTGCACAGCGGAGGTTTGGGCGTTCACTGCCTCTGACCAGAGGCTTTTCCACTACACACCCAAAACCTCTCTTCTCCCTCCACCCTTTGGTGTGAGGGTCTGTGCTGGCCTGGCAGATGATAGCCCTGGGGCTGTGGTCTCCGCCCCGAAGGTGCTAAGCGTGATCCCTCTGTGAATGTATTCTTCTCCCCAGCTCTTACTTATCTTCATCAGCAGGCAGTCAGGGCCCCATTCAGGGTTTTGGTCGTCTTCTCTGCAGCTTTTGTATAGTTTTGCTATAATACCAAAAGTCCTTCATGAAAATGTTTAAGCCATAAATTATAACATTTCAGTCTGATAGCAGGTAGGCCTTTTTGATTGTACCCATTTCTCGGAACAGTTTGTCTTTAGTGGAACACCAATCAATGGCCAGTGTACTAGTCGCGTCAGTTGTTGGCATTTGAGTACAAATCCAAGTCGTTCTTATGAAGAGCTTTGGATACATTTTGGACCAGAGTCACATGCAAATTTTGGTTCCAAACACAAATCATGGTTACCACCTGTGCAGATAACAGACACAAAAAGAACAATTTATAACACATCATCCTCATTTGTATCAGTCTCTGTTTTCCTAGTTGTTTCAGGAGCAGAAGCCTTTTTCAGTCTGGAGTAGTGAATCCAGGGTCCTTTGCCAGCAACTTTGCAGTGAGGGTAGTCAGCAGGACTTGGAATGGTCCTTTCCACTTGGCTTGTAAAGGCTCACTGTCCCACCACTTGATATAGACCCAGTCTCCAGGCTGGAACAGATGAGCAGGCGTGTCCAGTCCTATGGGTCTGGATGATACGATGAATCTCTGGACCTTCTGCTAAGTGGAACTTAAAGCCATTAAATACCTCTGCAAATCAAGTTTCCCCCTCATATGAATTTCTCCCAAAATATGTGGAATTTGATATGGCCTGCCATACAGTATTTCATAGGGACTTATGTTGTCTCTCTGCCTCAGCTGTATGCGGATTCTCAGTAAGGCTATAGGCAAGGCCTGAACCCATGTCATAGATGTCTCTTGACAAATTTTGTTAATTTGTGTTTTAAGGGTTTCATTCATACGTTCAACTTTGCCACTTGCTTGGGGTCTATGAAGTGTGTGCAGATCCCAAGTGATTCCCAAAATTCGTCTAACCTCCCCAACCACTGTTGCGACAAAGTGTGGTCCTCTATCTGCTGACAACCCCAAAGAAACCCTAAACCTTGGAATTATATGATTGAGCAAAACTTTTACCACCTCTTTGGCTGTGTTAGTGCGACAGGGGTAGGCTTCAGGCCATCTGCTGAAAGCGTCACCCAATACCAGTATGTACCTGTATCCCTCTTTGCATGGTAACTCGGCAAAACTATTTGCCAATAATCTCCAGGAAGATTCCTTGCCTTTGTAACTCCTAACACAACCCTCTTGCTCATATAAAGATTGTTTTGAATGCAGATTTCACATTTGCTTACTACAGATCATACAACATCAGTCATTCCCCTTCCTATTACTACCTTTCCTAGATGTTTGAAAAGATTTTCTGTTCCCCAATGGGTGCAATCATGTTCTCGCCGAGCTATGTCCCGAAGGAGGAGGGCTTGGACTACAACCTGTCCTACTGTTGTGACAGCCCATCCACTTTGTTTGATTTCAGCTTTGAGGAACTTAATTAACTTGCGATATGTCTGATCATACTGTCCTGGTTTGAAAGACAGGTGTCTGTCAAGGAAGGTGGGAACCTTCCTGGGATAGAAAGAATGATCCCCCTCCCTCCACATTACTATACCCTTGAAATTACGGGGCTTTCAGGCAAAGATGTGGGAAAAAAGAATAACAGTTCTTTACCAGGATTATATATCTGTATATATAACAAGACAGACAAACAGCAACAATAAGAGAACAGACAAACCCAGTAACAGTCTTTTCTCACTCATTGGGCAATATTCTGTTGAGGCAGAAAGGCTGCCGTGACTCCCCCGCGGCTGCAGGGGGCGGTGTGGCGTGAGCGCGGCAACCTCTCCACATGGCAGGGGCGTCTTGGGCAAGAGGGAGAGGGAGAGGCAAGATCACTCCCTTTGCAAACCCACGAGACAGCAGTCTGTCTCAGCACCAACCTCAGCAGCCAGCAGCAAGCAGCGCAGGCAGGCAGATCCAACTGGGGAGCAATGGACCTCCGTATCACCCACCAAGGGGCCAGCAGAAAGCAGGAACAGCAGACACGAGCAGACCCTGGCGCCGACCCACATGCAGCAGAATCCGGGCTGGCCACAGGGACAGCAGAGGCGAGCAGCTCCAGGCGGCAACAGTTACAGCACATCACTGCACCCTGTGCTGTGGCAGGACCCCCGCGGAGATGTCACAGTGTAGCAGTGCTCTCGGAGAAAACCGGCACTTGCTGCGCACACGACTGTCCTCACTGAACGCTGAGACAAGAAGAGAGCGAGCCCGGCCCCCCTAAAGCCAAGTCTCGAAGTCTTTTTTTTTTTCCTCTAGCGAGGTTAAGCTGCAGCCCCTGGGAACAACCCCCTGGCTAAAACTCCCAGCTCATTTTCTCTAGCTCGGTGATTACTATGGCATGTAGGTGTGCGGGCAACCTTTTTTGTCTCTTAAGTATCACCCATTAGTTCCCGGGCAACCTGTCCCCGCCCCCAGAGGTCTCCCTGCTAGATGGAACCAAAAAATTCATTTGTCAGACTTCAAACCCACAACACATACTTTGGGGAAAACCCTGACAGATCAATTTCTTTTTGAGGTACCACTGCGAGAATGCCTTTTCCCACAGCCCCTTTTGCTGTTTGATCAGCAAAGCGATTTCCCAATTCAGGAGTGGTTTTTCCTTTTCTGTGACCTCTACAGTGCATGATAGCTACCTCTGTAGGTTTCCAGATACTCTGCAGAAGCACAAGGATCTGTTCAGCATGTTTGATCTCATTACCTTGAGCGGTCAGCAGTCCTCTTTCCTTCCAGATCGCTCCATGGGCATGGACGACACTAAATTCAATCAGTTCAGCTTTCTGCGATGAAACGTCTGATGGCAGGGCCTTCACCTCACTTACCTTGTCTGTGGTTGTCACTGCATAACCTGTCATTCGCTTACCATCTCTCATGAAGCTGCTTCCATCAGTGTATAGCTCCCAATCTGGGTTTTCTGGGGGCACGTTCTTCAGGTCTGGTCTGCTGGAATAGGCATCTTCTGTTGTCTGTAAACAATCATGCTCAGGCACATCGTCAATGGACGTGGAGGACAGAAACATGGCAGAGTTAACGACAGAAGTTGTTTTCAGGGTAACATCATCCTGTTCTAACAACACAGCCTGGTATTTAAGCATCCTGCTAGGGGACAGCCAATGGCCCCCTTTTGTTCAAGTACAGTTAGTACTGCATGGGGTACATGCACTACAATGTGTTTCCCAAGGGTGAGTTTCCAGGCCTCTTGGATCAAGATTACAGTAGCTGCCACAGCATTCAAACACCCAGGCCACCCTTTGCTATTATTGTCTAGCTGTTTTTAGTAGGCCACAGCTCTTGGCTGGTTTCCAAGATTGTGCACCAGTACCCCCAGAGAAACATTCAGTCGTTCATGTGTAAAGAGTTCAAAAGGTTTAGTTAAGTCTGGCAGTCCCAGTGCTGGGGCTGACATCAGAGAACATTTCAGGTGTTTAAATGCAGCCCTTGCGCTCTCTGTCCACATGATAATTCCCTTTTTGGCTGCTTTTAGTGCTCCATACAGAGGTTTTACCAGGAGTCCGTAATTTGGTATCCATAAGTGACACCAACCTACCATTCCCAGGAAAGCTTGCATCTCTCTCAGTGTGGGGCTCTGCAAGGCGACAGATGTCTTCCTCCTGTTCTCTGCTGAGTTGTCGATGTCCATGGTGATGCCTTATCAGGACTACCTAAAAGAGAGAGGCTTGGCAAAGATCAAAAGGTTAAAAAGCGGTGGTGTTTATTTGAAGACCTTCAGGTACATCCAGGGCAGTCAGAGCTCACTCAGGTGGGGGCTTACACCCCAGATGGACCCCCTGAGATCTGCTCCCCAAGATATTCCACCCAAGATGGACAACTGGTCAAGAGTTCTCCATACTTTTATAAGTTTGGTCTATTAGCATATTGGGGCCAGCTCTTCCAATTAGAGCTTCAGGTAATGAAGTAATTCACCCCAAGTTTGCCCCCCTTCACCAACAGTTGTTTACAGATCCTTGGCCTGAGGCAGTAAGGTGTCCTTGAAGTCCAGGCCTGAAGGTGGATTGTTTTGTCTAAAGGAAGTAGCTAACACTTTTATATGGGCTTTAGTGTTACACACTAAGAACTGCAGGGTTACAAGTATATGAGAAATATAAAAGCCAAAATACTAAGGCATCAGTGGAAGATCTCAAGCCCCAAATAAACTACTGCTTCTTTGGCAACCTGTACCTTTTCTGTTGAAACTCAGTATCCACTTAGTCCCAAAAAGTTTAACAAGCTTATAGTGAGTTGGATGCAGTTATCTTGCGTTTTTGCTGCAATCGAGATATCGTCAACATATTGAAGAATAACCTCTCCTTGTTCTTGTCTCTTCCAATCTTCCAATTCCTTTGCTAGCTGGTTTCCAAATATTGTTGGACTATTCTTAAAATCCTGGGATAGGACTGTCCAAGTAAGTTGGGTTTTCCTCCCTGTTTCAGGATTTTCCCACTCAAAAGCAAAAAGCTCCTTACTGTTTATAGGGACAGAAATTCAGAAAAAGGCATCCTTAAGGTCTAAGTCAGTGAACCACCGTAATTCGTCTGTCAGTGTGGTCAAAAGAGTGTAGGGGTTTGGTACAACTGGGTGTATGTCCTCTGTTATTTTGTTAATTGCCCTAAAATCTTGCACTAATCAATAACTCTTACCATCAGCTTTCTTTATTGGAAGGATGTGTGTGTTATATCAAGACACATTCCACCAGTAATCTATATTTAATGAATTTTTCAATTATGGGTTTAAAGGATATTTTTTTTTTGCCTTAGTGGTATGGCTCCTGGTTTGAGTGCAATGATCACAGGCTCTGCTCGTTTGGATCTTCCTGGAACATCATTTGCCCAGACTACTGGAATGACAGCATTTTCAACTTCTGTGGGAATTCCACCAAAATCTTCCTGTATGAAAAGTGTGGCTACTTCGACAAATTTAGTCTCAGGTATTATAATTTGTACTCCCTCTCCCCTGTTAAATTTAATTTCTGCTTCCAGTTCCTCCAGTAAATCTCTCCAGAGCAACGGCTTGGGGGAGTTAAGCATGTAAAGAAATTGGTGGGTTACCCAGTGCTTTCCCAATTTGAATTGTAAAGGTTGGAAGAAAGGCCGTGTTTCACTTACCCCTGTGGCACCAATCACATCTACATTATCTTGACTCAGTTTCCCTTCTAAAGTATTTAACACAGAATATGTTGCCCCGGTATCCACCAAAAATTTGATGTCCTGTTGCCCTAGCTTTGCTATAACCAAAGGCTTGCTGGGAAAGTCCTTCGGTCCCCATCATTCCTGGTTCACTGCTAGTTTGGGAGCTGGGCCTGGAGGTTTCTTTTTCAGCATCAGACACTCATTTCTCCAGTGTTGTTTCTTCTTGCAAAAAGCACACTGATCTTTATCCAAAGGAGAAGCAGCACTCTTTTTTGACCCCTTAGATGACTTCTCATGATCATCCCTCTTACTATGCTGGTGTTTGTTCTTGTCTTTTGAGTCTCTGTTTTGGTATACTGTCCAAGCCACATCTAACAATTTGCCTATATCCTTCCTCTCATTCATCTTTTGTAGCTTTTTCCTTATATCGTCTGAAGATTGACCTACAAACAGGTGGACTAGGTGAGCCTTTCCTTCAGTTGACTCGAGATCAATATTTGTATATTTGCCTGCAGTCTCTCTTAGCCTGTTCAAAAAGTCTGTCGGGTATTCATTCTCATCTTGTTTTTCTTTGTATAATTTAGACCAATTTATAGCTTTAGGAGTACCATATTTCATCCCATAAATCACCCAATTCTGATAACGTTTTAACTTTGCCATGTGTTCTGGGACATTTGGATCCCATCTTGGGTCATCTGAAGGGAAGACTTCACCAACTGTCCCATTAATAACTCCACTTACTATTTGTGCCTCTATGGAAGATATAATAACCCTTTTAACCATCTCTCTTTCAGGTTCATCATACTACCTAGGTCACTCCAATCTGGATTCTGCGATTTAATTGCTTGCTCTACAAGACTAGCCACCCTTTGTGGATCTTTGTACTTCCCTACTGAGGTCTTCCACTGCTGCAACTCCATGAGAGAAAAAGGAACTTTGATTTACACAGGCTGCTGATTACTGACTTCCGGTCTTAGGGGAGCTTGTATGGCTGGTTCTTCCTTTTTAGATCTAGTCCATTGAGCTACAGGGCCGGAATGCTTCTATACCTTCTCATGCCACCTTTCCCCTTCTTTTGGATAGAGCAGAAGCTCCTTCCTCAGCTCCCTCCTCAGAAGAACTATCTAAATCTGTGCTGTCCGATTTGCTTTTAATTGCAGCTGTTCTGCTGATACTGGAGGTTTCATCAGCTGGGCTGGGGTGGTTAGACCCCCTTCCCTGCCCCAGTGCCAGCCATGCGGCAGCTCCAGGACTGGTCAGCCCCTGCCACTCGCTCTGTGGCTCTTCCAGCACTGGGCATTACGCCCGGCCCTATGCAGGTGCAGGCCTGGTGTAGGGGAGTGCAGTTTCCATGAAAACCCAGGCACATGTAGTTTCCATGGAAACTGGAGCATGGGCTGTTTTTATGGAATGGTGCTGCAGCACAGTCACAGTGGGAGGTTGTCACGGTTTTGACAAACTTAGGAGGAAGACTCAAAGAGCCTCCTCTGCAAAAGATACGTCCTAAAACTCCCTTCCCCCCCATAAGAATTTCTTGGAGGAAAGTGAAAAAAGCCTGTTTATTTAACAAAATCCAGCTGCTGTGTGTGGGGGTGCATGCAGGAACCAGGGGAAGTGAAATAAAAAATGAATAATGTTAGATAATAAACCTCTCGTGGTGAAGACAACCTGGATGAATTCAGAGTCCTTTGTTTCCTGGGTGTAGTTTTCTGCTCTGTCTCCCTCCAGGCCTAGGATGGTGCAGGCCTCTCAGAGTTCAGTGGTCTGTTGTAAAGTTCCAAAGGAAGAAGGAAAAAAAAAACACAGTCCCAGAAAAAGCTGTCTTCTTTCCTTGCCTCAGGCAGAGGAGGGAAAAAGCCAAAAGTAAGTTTTAACTCCCTCCAATTATCCCTCAGCTGAGTAAAAGCAGAGCGAAAGCTCACAGGAACAAAAAAAGGTAAAAAGTAAAAAAAGTGTCCCTTTGCCTTCAGCTATAGAGAAGGCGACTGACTAGAGTTCTCTCCTGAGAACCACAACAACAGCTTGCTGATAAAGCCAGGAATGTAAACACCTTTGAAGAAAAACCAAAGCACAGTGCCTGGCTTCTCGAGCCAGCTTAAAGACACAGAGTTAATATTTTTTCATTAAGCAGGTGACTGAGATATATAGCATCATAAAGTCACCTCAAGACAGAGGTCTTTTCTCCACCCTCTCTGTAGGCGGATCTGCCCCCTGGCTCCGCCTGCAGGAGCGGTGCCATCTCCTCCAAAGGCGGCCGTCGGCTGCAGCCCCTCTAGCCAGGGTGGTTCCATGGGATGCACTCCCCCACCTTCCAAACCCCGCCCCCAAGGGTGGTGCAGTCGGCTGCAGGGATGGGCTCCCCACACCCCCCGATCCCAGAAGGGCCGAGGCAGGCGGTGGCCACGGCGGCAGTGGAGGGACGGCAGCTCCAGCCTGCGCCACTGGCTCCAGCGAGGGTGGGGGTGGCGGCGGCGGTGGAGGGGCCTGGGCCCCCTGCCCCCCCCTTGGTCCCCTTCTGATAGAAGGTGCCACGAGGTCTATGTCTGCCATCTCATTAACACTGATCAGGTAAGTGGGTGGCTCTTCTTTTCATCTTTTATTCCTTTCCCTGTTAAAACCATTACAAACTTCTTTTGGGTTTTGCAGATCTGGGAAGTTTGAAAGAATCATAAAAACCTCTGCATACTTTAGCTCCTCCCAACGTCCTTCCTGACAGAGTTGGGACATTAATTTTGATATTAGTTCACCCTCTAAGTTGCCAAATTGAGGCCAGGTCTCTCCTTTTTCCAATCTGTGTATAGGCCACACCTGCATAGATAGACGAATTAGTTCTCCTTTTATAAGAGGTCCTTTTCCCTGTCAGTGTCTGCCAGTATTTCAATACTAGATCTAACGGGGAACTCTTGGGTATTTCTATCTCCTCCTCACCCAAGAATATGCATTCCATTTTTCCCATTTTACAAACAAAAAGCCACGGACAAAAGGCAAACCAATAGCTAAGCAGGAATTGAACCCAGAACGCTGCAGTCTCTAAAGCCAGCGACCTGTGCTGGGAGCTATTCTGGAAGAGCAGAGAGAAGGCTACAGGCTAAAAGGGCAGAGAGAGGAAAAAGCGTACAAAAAAACCTCCATAGGGATCGAACTCCCAGCCTTAAGACTTTCAGGCTGGCTCTTAGCACTTCATGCCACTGCTGGCTTCAGGCTGAAGCTCGCCACTGCAGTACTAAGTGCATGTTATGGAAGGGCGTCCCCCCCACCTTCCAAACCAAAACGATTATAGCGGCTGCGCGCCCCGCCACTGCCAGGCTGTTCCACTGTGGGAAGCAGGGAAACAACAAACGAATGAATGAATGAAAACCCCCTATGGGCCCCCCTGGCCCCTTCCATGCACCGAACAAAATCACAAGAGATGTCTTAACACTAAAACCCAAATGCTAGCAACAAAATACCACTTTTCCAGCTGTTCAGTTACCTCTTGCTTCTCTGTTGGATTCTGGGACCTCCCCCCGTGTTCTTGGACCGCCGCTGAGAGCCCTCATAGAAACGTAGAAGAGGGTCGTAGCGAGATATCACTCGATCCGGGGAGATGTTCTCAGGGGTCTCTTGTCCCATCTGGGAGTCACCAAGTAACTATTGCCTTTAACCACCTAAAAACCAGAAGCTGGATGATGTTAAGGGGATAAAGAAAGCGGTTACCTTTATTGAAGGCTTCCAGGCACATTCATTGTCGAACTGCTCACAAGATGTTGACCAAAAATGCGTGCGCCATGTAGACCAGAATGCCCCCCCCATACAGGACTTCGACACTTTTATAGGTTTAACAAATTAACATAATTGACCAGAATCTCCCAATTGGAAATATAGTTAATGAAGGAATTCCCCCTTGGTTCAGCCTCCTACTGAAGCCCCCCTAACTTCTAGCTCTACTGTTGTTTATACTTTCAGGGGACATGGGATAGCAAAGTGTTCCTGGCTCCCAGAACACTAATGGTGATAAGGTGTTTAGGAATGTCTTGTTATGTCTAAGGGATAGGGAAACTACTTAGCTAAGACTCTATATAGTTATAGTGTAAAAGGCTACAGGGCTACTAATATATAAAAAATATAAAAGCAACAATATCTTTGGCATCATCTCCAGATATTTGTTTTGGGGGGTAATTTCTCCTGCTGGTTTACATTCAAACCAGCACAGTGTCCAGTGCCATAATGTAAAGTGGTTAGTGATTATATTTTATTATAAAGAATTAAAGAAAATGTGTGTTAGGTTCCTGAGATGGCACTGAGAAAATACATCAGCCATACATCTCGATCTTATTTATAGAATTCAGGTTTTCATTTTTCTGTCACCTCTTTTTCAGAACACTTCATTAAAAATCAGCAAACTGAGGGATTACCATAGGGTGAACTGACAGAGGCAAAGTTGATTTATAGTATCTCTTGTTGAGCAGTTTGGTCAATGACCACAACGTCTGGGCTCACTCATCTGATTTCTTCTGCTTGAAATATGCTACCTAACCAAGGTGGTCTTGAAAAATCCCATCTTCAGTTATGAGCAGAACTGCTATCCTGTAGGTTGGATGTGAAGTAAGCAGATTGTGCTCTTCAGAATTAGGCTTTTATTGATGGCTGACTCCCACAAAAAATGTGTGTAAAAAGAACTGGAGCAGAAAATACAGTACTGTCACTAGTTTTTTCAGCTGTTTGCCTTCCCTCTGAGAAGCCTTCTTTTCCTGCAGTAAATATATCAAGATTAATCACTTCTGCTATGTGCAAGACTACATTTTAGTGGAAGCCAGGACTATACTAATCTCACTGCAGTGCTGCTTTGTTCAGGCTCTTGCTACAGAAGAGGAAGGCACTAGAGCAAGTTACTGGCCAGAAGGACCAAAAAAGATGATGTGTTTGTTCATCCAGCAGAGTAAACAGTGGACAAGTCAGATAAATTATGTTGAGAGCTACCTAAAGACCTCAAGATGGAGTTTTCTTTATTTTTCTTGTACTTAAGCATTGTGGGGACTACTTCCTAATTGTGTTGCATTTCTTACTGCTGTCCAAAAGTACATCTGTCCTAAGGTATTGACCTTTAAGGAAACTTACTTTGGTACCTGTTGAATGGCTAGTGGGCTGTGCTGCTGCAAAGATATATTATTAAAGGTTATACAGAATCACAGAATCACAGAATGAACTAGGTTGGAAAAGACCTTTGAGATCATCAAGTCCAACCTATGACCTACCATCTCCTCATCAACTAAACCATGGCACTGAGTGCCACATCCAGTCTTTTTTTAAACACGTCCAGGGACGGTGACTCCACCACCTCCCTGAGCAGTCGATTCCACTGCCCAATCACTCTTTCAGTGAAGAATTTTTTCCTGATGTCTAACTGAAAGACAAATCTAGTAAGAGTTTAGTAAGAACTTAGTTTTAAGTTAAAAGGAGATAATTTTAGCCAAGCAGTAGATAGACTCAGGTGGAGTTAATTAAGAAGTTAATAATTAGCTGAGAAAGAAACTAGAAGGCGGCCTCTGACTGATTGTGCGTCACTAGAAGTTTGTTCAGCTGCACCCACGTGAGAAATAGAGAAACTGAATTAGAGAGATCAGAAGGAAAAGAGACATGTATTAATTACTCTATTTGAGGAATCTGCTCATGAGTAACGGGGAGGGTAGAACATGGTGATC